>JAVANC010000008.1:31586556-32162430 GCA_033319125.1 Parnassius glacialis | reverse complement strand
CTCGCGGCAGCGTTTGCTGTCGCACGGATGGGCCGGCTCGAACCGGGGTGATAAGACGACCTCACAGAATACCAGCGTGAAGTAGAGGTTCACCTCTGCGTTTCGCTTGGTGAGTGCAGGTGGCTGGAGGCCCTTTTTACTGGAAATGAGGCATTCCATCTTAGTCCTCACGGGTGACAACGCATCTACATTTTGATTTGTAATAGAGGATAGATGTAGATGTCTATGGGCCGCAGCAACCACTTACCATCAGGTGGACTGTGTGCTCGTTTGTCACCCTTATTCTATAAAAAAAAATTGAGGTGTCTGTCAAAATAACAGCTTTTTACTAAATGCATATGAAAGTAAATACGGTACTTATAGCTAAATAACAATTTTTAAAGTTTTTGTCTGTCTGTCTGTCTGTCCGTCTATCTGTCTGTCTGCCTGTCTGTCTGTTTGTTCCGGCTAATCTCCGAAACGGCTGGATCGATTTTGACGGGACTTTCACTGGCAGATAGCTGATGTCACAAGGAGTAAATTAGGCTACTTTTATTTTAGAAAAAGAACTAGGATCCGCGCAAAAAAATTTAAACACTAACACGTGAGCGAAGTCGCGAGGAGCAGCTAGTATGGAATAAAAAACAAACCAAAAATAATCCATTACAGCCTATTAAAATTCACTACCGAACGTAGGCGACTCCCATAGATTAACTTATAGGGGAGATAGTTGCATAGTTACAGTAGGTAAGCAGATTTGCAACCGCAGTATTTATTTTAAGTCGTTATTAGGAAGATTTGTTTCCCTCAGTCGCCTCTTACGACACCCACGGGATGATATGAGGTAGTAGATATTCTTACACCGCCACTAGTCGGTATTTTTAATTTTTACCTTAGATTGGCTTCAACCTAAGGCAACAAACAGGACTGTTATTTTTAATTTTTTTTTTATTTTAAAGAATAAATGGTAATAAACAAGCTCACAGGAGAATAAGTTGGAACTTATGGCGGAGAATTTGAGTACAAGTATTTCTAAATTGCCTTAATATAAATAAAATATTAAGGAAATTAAAACAATAAGCTGGTGTAGATTGAAATGGGGCATTATTTTCATAATTTGAATTCTTTAATTAAAATTAAAAACAAATTAATTTTAACATACTGCCAGAATGATCTCATGGCTTTCAATAGATGGCACCGTAAAGATATCTTGTACACCAGATCGCATGAGTAAACAAAATGTACAGAAGCAAAGCTTCTAAAGAGCTGTCAAAATTTTGCCCTATTTTGTTAGGGTTGACACTGGAGGATAAAATTAAATAAACAAAACGTTAATCACATTTAATTATATACTTAAGATAAAATGTTATTGCATACCTTAAGCGAAAGTGCAAGGTAATGTTCTACTATCGCCTAAAAATTAAGATTCCAACATTTTATCGAATAAAATCGTATCTAGCAATCATATTATACTTATAAATAATATAAAAAGCACATTGTTAGAAAGATAAATGATTGTTGAACTTATTCATAATTTTTTTAAATCGATTAATGGCTATTTTTAAATAAAAAAAGGGTTTTAGTGGCTTATGGTGTGGATTTATCATATCCCTGTGGCTTGTAAACACGATAACTTTTGAAAATATCAATTGTTTAACTCAATCTATTTTTTAATCTCTTCATCTATCATGTGGGAAGCCACTGAATGTAAATGGCAGTGTTATTTTTGTTTTGTTTAGCTATAATTAATTTTTTTCGCCTCGTATATAAATTATTTCTGTAAAAGGGGAGCTACAGCCACAGAGTAGTTTAGTTCGGCTTCAGTCGCCGTCGTGAGTGGACATTGTTTCGGTTGTTTGCAGCAGCTCAAAAACATCGCTGTACACATACACAATATTCGAATAACCCAATTTCTGAAATAATTGATTATAATAATAATAAGAGATTTTTTTATTACAATATTTAAAAGCACAGAATAAATAATAGTAGTACGTACTAAAAATAAGTAGTATAATTTTTTTTTTGTCATGGGTACCATTTTCATGCTTTTCAAGGGTGTCGAAACCGATAGGGTTGTCGAAATGTAAATCCAAGGTGGCGGCTGCAATAGGTATAAATTTTTTCATCATGGGTGTCATTTTCATGGTTTTCGAGGGTGTTGAAGCTGATAGTGCTGTCGAAATGTAAATCTAAGATGGCGGCTGAATTAGGTACCAATTTTTTCATCATGGGTTTCATTTTCATGGTTTTCGAGGGTGTTAAAGCCGATAGTGCTGTCGAATTGCAAATCCAAGATGGTGGCTGCAACATATATAAATTGTTTCATCTTGGGTGTCATTTTCATGGTTTTCGAGGGTGTTGAAACCGATAAGGCTGTCGAAATGTAAATCCAAGATGGCGGCTGCAACAGGAATCAATTTTTTCATCATGGGTGTCATTTTCATGGTTTTCGAGAGAGTTGAAGCCGATAGCGTTGTCGAAATGTAAATCCAAGGTGGCGGCTGCAATGAGTATCAATTTTTTAATCATGGGTGTCACTTTCATGGTTTTCGAGGGTGTTGAAGCCGATAGTGCTATCGAAATGTAAATCCAAGATGGCGGCTGCAATAGATATAATTTTTTTCATCATTGGTGTCATTTTCATGGTTTTCGGGGGTGCTGATGCCGATAGTGCTGTCGAAATGTAAATCCAAGGTGGCGGCTGCAATAGATATCAAGTTTTTATCTTGTGTGTCATTTTCATGGTTTTCGAGGGTGTTGAATCCGATAGTGCTGTCGAAATGTAAATCCAAGATGACGGCTGAAGTAGGTAGCAATTTTTTCATCTTGGGTGTCATTTTCATGGTTTTCGAGAGTGTTGAAGCCGATAGTGCTGTCGAAATGTAAATCCAAGATGGTGGCTGCAATAGGTATCAATGTTTTCATCATGGGTGTCATTTTCATGGTTTTCGAGGGTGTTGAAGCCGATAGTGCTGTCGAAATGTATTTAAAATACTTTAAAAATTCCGTATAATCATGTTATACGTAATTTTTTTAATATGCTTAAGCTATGCCCAATTGGATTTACCAATATATTTTTTTTATACTACTTATTCTAAATATTTAATTTTATATTTTTTGTTCCTCAAAAATTTGTTGTGTCTTTTAATTAAATGGTAAATTATAAATCTAATGTAACATTTTTTTAATAATCTATTCAAAAACACTCACATGGCATGGCATATAATCTTGCACACGTTTTTATATTTCATTAAAATATTTACAATGTTTATTTCGAGATCAAAATATTTGCAAAATGTTTGGCAATGCAATTCATATTTAACGGTGGTAGACTCATGCGGCAGTTTTGCTGTTGTACGTATAAGCCGGCTCGAGCCGGGTTGGTACCACGACCTCACAGAATACCGACGTGAAGTAGAAGCTCTGCTTCTGCGTTCCGTCTGGTGAGTGCAAGTGGCCGGAGGCCCAATCTCCCCCCCCCCCATCAACATGGTAGCGGAATTACACCAAAGACTACCCCAGGAGGGTATCAGCACCGCTGGAGAACCCCTCGCTGAGCATCCGCAACCATGTTATTCCACTACTGAGTGTGGGTGCTCAGGCTGCCCCGCGTATTCTGTTGGAGGGGGGGGGGGGGCAAAATTCGGCTAAAAACATAACTGCTCGGGGCAAACTGAGCAACAATACCAAGGCAACCCCTGCCACGCTATCCGTGAATTACTGCAACATCAGGAGACTTCACTTGAACCTAAACGACGTCCACTACCATCTCGAGACGGCGAAACCGGCCTTCCTCTTTCTTCCAAGACGCAGGTGTCCTCTCCAGCTGATACTTCGTATCTCTCCTACCCGAGGTACAAATTGAAGCACTCCTTTATGCCTCGGGCTGGAGTTTGCGTGTATGTCAGAGAGAACATCTGTTCTCGTCGCCTCGGCAGTCTTGAAAGTTCGGACTTGTCCATCCTTTGGCTACGCGTAGGCAGCTACGACCATCCGCGCGTCCACGGGTGCCTCTATAGGTCCCATAGCCGTAATGCCGAAACAGACCGACTCATCGACCACGTCCAAATTCCAACGGCTACAGATTCCTTGCTACAACAGGTCCCATACGCAGAGATCGTAATCCTTGGCGATTTTAACGCCCACCACGCCGAATGGCTCGGTTCACGTTTAACCGATCATGCGATGAGATCTGTTTATGACTTTGCCTTGGAATATGGTCTGACACAACTGGTTACTTTGCCTACGCAGATTCTAGACGTGGAGGATCATACACATTCCCTGTTGGACCTTCTGCTGACCTATCATCCGGACGGATATCAGGTTTCTGTCGATGCTCCTCTCGGCTCTTCGAACCATTGTCTGATACGGAGTGTGGTGCCTCACTCACGCTCCCCTCGCGGTTGCGTTCTGCAGGATGCCGCCATGTTTGGCATTACAGGTCGGCAGATTGGGACGGAATGCGGTCTTTCTTTGCATCCAACCCATGGGGGCGGATTTGTTTCTCGCCGGATGATCCCAGCGCTGTTGCTGAATCTGTCACTGATGTGGTGCTACAGGGAATGGAACTATTTATTCCATCATCTGTGGTACCCATCGGAGGCAGATCTCAGCCTTGGTTTGGTCGCTCCTGCTTATAGGACTGCATTACGCAGTAAGCAGGAGTGTTATCAAGCTTGGGCTGCGGCTTCGGCGACTCGGCATGTAAACACCAGCACACATAAAAAGTAGTATAACTTCGCCTCCAGGTACTTCAAAAGTGTTATTGCCAAGGCAACGTCCAGAGCACATAGGCAGAATTGGCGAGAAACTAGTTCACCTTCCTTCGGGAACCCGTGCATTCTGGTCTCTCGCCAAAGCTGTCCAAGAGAATTTCTGTAAGCTATCACTATTATCTCTGCACAGGGAGGATGACTCACTGGCCCAAGCCGCAGAAGACAAAGCCGACCTTTTAGACTCCCTTTTTGCGTCCAACTCGACTCCTGATGACGGGGGGAATACACCGCCGACCATCCTGCGGTGTGAGTGCTCCATACTGGATGTGCTGTTCTCACAGTGCTCGTTTCGCAAAGCACTCCTCTCCCTGGACATCCAGAAGTCGAGTGGGCCTGACGGAATCCTGCCAGTTGTGTTGAGGACGTGTGCTCCGGAGTTAGCACCGGTCCTAACGCGTCTTTTCCGGTACTCCTACTCCCTAGGCGTAGTCCCAAAATCATGGAAGACAGCTTTTGTCCACCCGATCCCTAAAAAAGGCGACCGCTTAGACCCGTCCAACTACAGGCCTATCGCCATCACCTCCTTGTTCTCCAAAATAATGGAATCCACTATTAACTGCCATCTCATGCGGTACCTTGAGGATCACCAGCTGATTAGTGACCGCCAATACGGTTTTCGTCGGTGTCAATCAGCTGGTGATCTTATGGTCTACCTGACCCATAGATGGGCGGAGGCAGTAGAGTCCAAGCGGGAGGCGTTGACCGTTAGTTTGGACATTGCGAAGGCCTTCGATCGGGTTTGGCACAAAGCGCTTCTTTCGAAGCTCCCTTCCTATGGGCTTTCCGCGCAATTGTGCAATTGGATCACCAGCTTCCTTGCAGATAGGAGCATCAAAGTCGTTGTAGACGTTGCATGTTTCGACTACAAGCCTGTTAACGCTAGTGTTCCACAAAACTGTGTGCTATCACCAACGCCGTTTCTTCTGCATATCAATTATATGTTGCTAACTGGTAACATTCACTGCTATGCGGGTGACAGCACTGGTGATGCTCTACACCGGCCGTGCCGATATTTCTCGGGAAAACTTCGCAGAGTACCGGAACAAACTTGTGTCTGAAGTCGAGTCTTTGCTGATCAAAGTCTCGGATTGGGGGCGACTAAATCTAGTCCTGTTTAATCCTCAGAAGACACAAGTTTACGCGTTTACCGCTAAAAAGAACCCCTTTGTCGTATCTCGTCAGTTACAAGGCACTCCCCTTCTTGCCTCAGCCAGTTTCGGAATCCTTGGAGTCGACATATTGAGTGACGTGCAGTTTCGTGGTCACTTGGAAGAGAAGGCCAAATTGGCCTCTAAAATGCTTGGCGTGATCAGCAGAGCGGGACAGTATTTCATGCCGGCACACCGCCTGCAACTTTACAAGGCGCAGGTTCGGCCTCACATGAAATACTGTTCCCATCTCTGGGCAGAGTCTCCCCAGTGCCAGCTCCTTCCACTTGACCGCATCCAGCGCAGAGCGGCTCGAATCGTCGATGACCGAGTCGTTTCCGATCGGCTGGACTCATTGGCGCTGCGAAGAGATGTTGCATCTCTTTGCATTTTCTTTCGCATTTACCACGGGGAGTGCTCTGAGGAATTGTTAGGATTAATCCCAGCCGCCAAATTTCACGAATGCATATCGCGGCAGAATTCCCGATACCATCCACACCATCTGGATGATTGGCGGTCCACCACTGTGCGATTTAGAAGATGTTTTCTTCCTCGCACGACTTCCTTGTGGAATCGATTACCATCAGCGATTTTTCGGGACCGATACTACTTAGGGACCTTCAAGAAAAGAGCCTGCTCCTTTTTAAAAGGCCAGCAACACATCTAAAATTCCCCTGGCACCCCTAGTGTTGCAGTTGTTCATGGGGGGCGGTAGTCACTTACCATCAGGTGAGCCGCATGCTCGTTTGCCCCCTCTTCTATAAAAAAATATACTCGTATTAATTTCAGATGCATTCTCACATTGGCTGGAACTCAAACAAGCACCGTCATTTGTCAGCAAGTTCATTGTTGGAAAAGCATTTCCAAATAAATATTTAACACGTCTCGGTTAGAAAACTCAATACATGATTTTTCGAAGTTATCCTCACAGAGTATATATTGTTGTCTTTTTTATAATCAAAAAGTTTTTAAAGGAGATCTTCTCGTCTGTCAGCTTTTAACCATTGTTGACATCTGAAATAATAATAATTAAAAAATCGTGAAGCTACATATTTAATTTATAAACGTAATTATACAATTGTAAACATTATAAAAATAGCAATTTAATCACTTATAGGTGAGTTTCTATCAACCATATTAAAAAAAAAATTATTGTCAAGTTACTACTAACCTGGTGGAATCTTGGGTATAATAAAAAAAAATATATATTTTTATTTGTTCTATTATTTTTCGTACAAGCAGTACAGTAAACTATATTTAAACTTTTTTTTATATTTCATTTGACACGAATAATTCTTTAAAAAATAAAATTTTACACTTATTATTCTTTACATAACCCTGGGTTTGAGCACTGGCCGAGTCGGTTTAAAGCAGTTTCTCACTGTATATGACGAGCCGCCAGAGCTCACTCACACCCGCAGCTCAAGCTTGTAATAGTGTAGTTATCATAACGCGGTTGTATGAAGCTTTGCCTGTGTATGTAACGGTTTCTTTACTGATGTGATCAGACTCCGAATACCCTAGCGACAGGCAGCAGCATTAAAGGTGCGAGACGTTTGGTTTTTTAATAGAATAAGCGTGACCAACAAGCACATAGTCCACCCGATGGTCCCTCCAATCCTATATTAAGAATCAAAACGCAAATGCACTGTCACCTCTGGAGTTTAAGATGGAATGCCTCGTTTCCAATAAAAAGGGTTTCCTGGTCTCTATACTCACCATACGAAATACAGCAGCCTTAAGCTGCTATTTGCTGAGAGCGTGGTCCTACCCCGGTTGAGCTAACCTTATTTGTCACTCTAATATTATGAAACAGTTCAAATAACATACTGTTTTGAGTAGTTAACTGCCTTGATGCGCCTTTACTAGGTAAGCCTACTTTTCTGCGTAGGAGTCCACATACCCTCTAAGTTATTTCCCACTAAACAGTAGTACCTGCAATGTGGTGTTCAGCTCTGTAGGGTATAGAGAGACAGTACAATTACAAGCTATGAGGCATCCCATCTTAGTCCTCATAGGTACATATACATACATAAACACTCACGCCTGTCACCCAGAGGGGTAGGCAGAGACTACGGACTTTCATTTGGCGCGATCCTGACACAACTCTCTCGCCTCCTTTACATCCATATACCTACGCATACACGCTCGTCGATTAAGGGTACTCCTAATCTGGCCCATTTTCAATGTATTGCCGATTTGGTTGATAAACCTTTGTCTAGGGCGTCCCTTCCCGACTCTGCCGTTATATCTCTGCCCTCATAGGTAACAAATGGTAAACTTAAATTTGTACAACCGACTTCAACATAAATAAAATAAGAACATCGTCAATGTAGTCGTAATAAAGTAAATACGCATTATTAAGGATAACTTAAAAACTACTTGTCAATTCTTCATCAAAGGAGAGGGAGACATCTCCATACTTTCTGGGGCCCAAGTGTTAACAAGATGAAAGTAGAACCATTTGAAAGCGTATATATAAACAATTCATAACTGAAAGTCTGGCAAGATTTGTCAATCTAGGAGCTGAGTTATTGTACAATAAGTAGAAGTGAGATTATCTATTGCATACACTGTAACAGGCTATTTTTCACTATAATTACTAAAAGATATAAAAGCAGGATCAGTATAAAATCACCAAAAAAGCTGTGGTTAATAATGTGACGAAATTTTTTTTTTTAGAGGATAAGGGTGACAAACGAGCACACAGTCCACCTGATGGTAAGTGATTGCTGCGGCCCATAGACATCTACATCTATCCTCTATTTCAAATCAAAATTTAGATGCGTTGTCACTCGGGAGGACTAAGATGGAATGCCTCATTTCCAGTAAAAAGGGCCTCCGGCCACCTGCACTCACCAAGCGAGACGCAGAGGTAAACCTCTACTTCACGCTGGTATTCTGTGAGGTCGTGGTACCACGCCGGTTTGAGCCGGCCCATGCGTGCGACAGCAAAAGCTGCCGCGTGACTCTACCACTGATAAATGTTGAAACGATTAACGAAAATTAAAACAACAACAACTAAGTGAAGTGAGTATTAGGTATATCAATTACTTGAATTGTTGTTGTAACTGTTACTTGTGTACGCAATTTTTTTTTATCTCCCTAGTTAATACAGAAATATAATCGAAAATACATATTAAAATGCTCAATTTAATCGAGTATCAATTATATTGCGCTAGTTTCAAATCGAATCGAAAAATAGTTTGAAGTTGGAACTGTCAAGTCAAGTTTCAAAATGAGAAGTTCTCTATTAGAAGATAACGTTCAGAAACGGGAATTTCACCAGTGTATTCTTTATGGTAATCGATTTATTGCCATAAATAATACACTACAATCGATTTCTTAAACTTATTTCTTATTTTATTGTTTTTTCGAATTCTAGATTGCAAAAAGAGCTACATTTTTGTATTTTACTTAAGAAAAATATGGCCAATTTTTTAAAATATAAACTTATTAGTTAACTTCAGGCCCAAAAATCCCATTCTCATTTACCTACCTGGGTACCATATGAAAAGCACCAGCTTTCAAATAAAACAAAAGAATCATCAAAATCGGTTCACCTAGAAAAAAGTTCTGAGGTAACACACATAAAAATACATTTGAATTGAGAACCTCCCCCTTTCTTGAAGTTAGTTGAAAAATCCTTCTTTGTTTGAAGTTGGTTGCAAGTGTCCATGGACTGCAGTAGCGATTTACCACCACGTAGATCGTAAGTCCGTATGTCACTTCAGTTTTATAAAAAACGCGAAGTATATGGTTAGTATGGCAGCGTAATGTAATATAATGTCATCTCTAAAGTGTAGCTTAATTCGGAAACTATTAACCTAAATGTACGGATGTTAAAATATACACGACGTCAGTAAACTTGAAAACGAATTTAGCTAACACAACCGGCCCCAGTTAGTCTGTCGGAGACCATTCATGTCGTCCGCTTGCATAATTCTCGGTGTGAAATTCGGCTTACATTGCTGATATCTTAACACTTTCACTGTCCGGTTTCCAGACACAATAGTAAGACAATAGCAGTGCCCTATATGTAGTGCACGGGACAGCGAAAGGGTTAATCTGATCGACCTAAAATTTTAGTGATATTTGCTAAAAAGATAGTGCGAGAGTTGAATTTGTGTAATTTTATTCCATCTATCCGGAAATTAAGGAGAGTCCGATATCTAAAAGTCCTTATTTCAACGTCTATTTAAGATAGGTGATATTTAGAATCCGATTGAACAGTTTAAAATATACGTGTGTGTTTTTAGATAAAATAATGGAAGCAAACGAGCAAAAAGTCCACCTGATAGTGTTTTTTTTTATACTATACTAAGCCAGCGCTTAACTGTAATTCCATCTGATGGTAAGTGATAATGACGCCTAACATGGTGAAGCGCACTGACTTAACAAAAGCCTATCCACTCTCGCCTTGAAGATATCCACATTCTAGTCGGATGGAAACACAGATGCTGGCAACTTATATCACTCATTTGCTGTATGCATCACAAACCATGAAGCAAACCGTTTGGTTCGAATGCGTGATAAGTCGATTATGAAAGGGTGGAGACTAGCTAAACATCTGGTTGTCCAATGGTGGAATGGAGAGGGAGGAATTAAATTATGCAATTCCTGCGCACACTCTCCGAAATGCATCCTGTAGTACAAACGAAAGGCTGGCTATAGTGTGCGTGTGCTCGAAGCTGGTAAGATTGATTTTAACCAAATTTGGGTCACTAATAAGTTTCTTAGCACGGTAGTAAGTGGATACTGTGGCTCAAAGACATCTACGTTTATCCGTAATAAATAATAAAAATGCAGATGCGTTGCCACCTCTGAGGAGTAAGTTGGAATGCCTCGTATCCAGTAAAAAGTAACGAAACGATAACACATCAAAATTGATATGCTATTTTACGCTGGTATTCTATCAGAGCATGATATTTATAGTCCTTGAGTAAGTGAGTCCGTGCACGCACAGGTGCTAGTGTGTATGTGCTTGTGCATTTACGTGTGTGTTTGTATATGGCTGCGTGTGTACGCCACGTAATTTTTTGTCACGCACATATGATAAAGTCGATAACAAATAAGTCCTATCGTTAAACAGTAATTAAAAAAACCCTACTGCGTAAAAATTTTTACGGAAAAGATAAAATTAATGTAACCTATGTCACTCTCACAATTAAGACAAATCAAACGACACCTCATATGTTAAAATCCATCATATAGTTTAGGCTACAGAGCGTGCCTAATAAATAGACATATATACATACATATATATATGTACTCTCGCACAACTTTATCCTTCTTCTGGGGTAGTCGGGTAAAAATGATATCGACTTCAAAGACAATTTAATCGATTCGAATCCACAACCGTTCTTTTTAATATTGTAAGAACAGGTCCTAACAGCGACTTCGTAGAACTTTCTAACTTTTATCAAACACTTTTCATCAACTGAAATGTCATTAATTCACAAAAATAATATAAAAAAATTAAATTTATAATATAAATAAGATAAATAGTAAAGTAAAGAACACAAATACGACAATATACTTCATTCATACTCAGCTTAATTGCGCTCTTGCACTCTTTTTTCAATTCGGAACGACCTGAGTATTCCCGAGTACTTGAGATATGAATATCAATACTTGGGAGATTCTCATAATTGTTCTTTCCATTGTTCACGTAGTTTCAAGTTCCTCACGCTTTTATACCTACATATATTTACTAGCTACGTAACTCATTCTTTCGTCCTGACGGCCATTAGACTCTGGAACAAAATCCCTTTTGACATTAAAAAGCTCTCAACAAGTTTAGTTTTAAAAATAAAGTCCGTCACGTTAAGAAATCGTGGCAAGTTTTTATATAACGAAGTTTATACTAACGATACAGACTATTTTATCATCTATTTTTAACATACAACATGTAACAAAACCCTCTGGTTAGTTGCGTTATCAGGAACAGTATTCAAACGTTTGAATACCAGCGTAAAATAGCAGCTGAACACTGCTGTGTTTCGTATGGTGAGTGTAGAAAACCGGAGACCCTTTTTACTGGAAAAGAGGCATCCTATATTAGTCCTCACGGATGACAACGCATCTGCATTTTGACTCGCAGACGAGAATGTAGAGATGAGAGAGATGTAGATGTCTATGGGCCATAGCAACCGCTTGCCATGAGGTGGACTGTGTGCTTTTTTGTCAACCTATCCTATAAAAAAAACGTATATAAACAATTACTTCAGAAAACCTGAACAAACTTAAATTAAATAATCTAAATTTAAATATGTCGTTTTATTGCAAAAGTTTGGCCAGAGAGTAAAAGTATTGTCAAACTTTTACCAATGTGCGTGTCAATAAGTTCAAATATAAATAACATTTTTATCATAAGATTTAATTAAGTAAGTTACCTATTGTAAACACGAAAATTCCTTTACGTCCAAAAAAATATCTGGTATTTATGTCGGTGATATTATTGTGTATTACCATAACATCTATAAGTAAACAAACAAGAACGTGGGCATCTTTCTAATAACGACCAGAATCTCAAAACTACGATCTGCCATGCGCAGCATTTATAGCAAATAACCCTTTTATGAAACTTTCTGTAACGCGACCTATATTCAACGGTGGACTTTTAATAACCTGAGTATGTGATATATAAAATAAAGTATAATTATGTAATATCATATTGTATTTAATTCACTTTTTCATGAATTCTTCATCAGCTTGTAGAAACAGATCATAATTACAGATTCTAGGTAAGTGTATTCTAAGATGTAATAAATTTTATGATCGAGACTCGTGAGTTTCAAATCTGAATTCGAATATTTAGAGTAATTAAATCTAAAGCACCCAAGCTGTCAAATAAAGTGCTATTAAATCTTTATAGAGATTAAGTCCGGTCTCGCATTAAAAAAATTACACTCTATTAGTATTACCTAGCTTCTTCAGACAGTGTAAAGGCGCATAAAGAGAATTTCGGGAAATGTTTAAGTTTTTTTAGACAAAATCGGCGATAAGTCTCTGAAAAAATCTCGTACGCCCCCGCATTCTCGCTATCATTTAGAACCGCAGTGATAAATTGACTTAGACGATAAAAGTTTGAATTACTTTTCTGATAAATTATTTTTTACGCTCCCTACTCTGCAAAAATATTTTGAGCGTTTAATCTTCATATCTTAAGTTCTGGGATTCCATAATGACGTTGCATGATTTTTTTAAGCTACATTTACTTTTTCTTATTTAAGAATACGAGTAACGCTATTAATATTAATTTCCCCTTTATACACTTCCAAGTAAGCCTGAAATACCAGTACTATGAAGTTTAGGTTGAATTCAGTTCGAGTTTAGTCGAATGACGACTCGATATCACGAATTTTAATGTTTTTTTTTTATATAGATTGTTTATTATGTACCAGTAACAGAAACAGTAACTTTTTTATTCAATATAGATTATAAATAATACTTATTAAAAATCAGTTTTATGTTTAATATACCACTGATTGGGAAGATTTTTTGAAAAAGAAAAGGACGGTATATTAACATTTATTTTATCCCGTTAACAACACAAAATAAATTAGAAGTAGCTTCATATCGATCACCTCATTTCCAGAGGTAATTTTTCATACCTTCTTTATTTAAAAAAGTTTTTGAACTTGGCGGAGGACAAATTTTGTTTAAGTTCTGGTATTTTGTTGTAAAAGCATATACATCGCCTCAAGAATGAATTACTGACTCGGTGAAGTCGAGTAACTGGTATTAGTGGCGTGAGTCTGTTCTATGTGTGTGTGTGTGTATCTATAGTAAGTTGATTATTTTAAAACTACTTACATTTTTCTGTACAAACATAACATTTTTGTAAATGTATTGAGAAATATAAACCAAAGTTGAGATATTAATTTCCTTGTTTTTTTTTTACACTTATCTTTATATTTGAAAGCCGTGGTAGCTCAGATGGTTAGCGCTCGCTATAAGTTTCACAGTATGCGAGCAACCGGGGTCCGATACCCGCCGGCACCAATGAAATCGTTAATTGTACTTTTAAGTGCTGATTTACCACGTGCTCGGCGGTAAAGGAAAACATCGTGAGGCAACCTGCATGTCTGAGAAATATGAAAATAGTATTTCGAAGACATGTGAAGTTCGCCAATACGCATTGGGGCAGCACGGCGCACACATCCTTCCCAAAACCATAAAAACAGCAGTGTGACGTATATAGGCTGTAACGAAACTTTATATCATATTGTACTTTATTTTCCTTTCCCTTAAACATGTTGTAGCTAACTACAAAAAAGGAGAATCCCAATTCAATTGTATTTTCTGTTCTTGGGTGTAAGTTACTCGATATCTTAGTTGATTATGGATCGATATTAAAAATTATTACTTCATTACAAAAATCATGCTTCACGAAATATAGAATATCTCCGAACTACCACTCGGAGCGTTGGCCGCTCTCAGGGTTTAACCCCTTTCCCGGCGGGAGATTCTTCTCTTTTCCTTCATATTAATTAATTAAGTAATCAATATTGCAAGCTCTGTTGGTGAAATATCATAATTTATTTTTATTACTCTTGTCATGGTTTTGGATTGAGATGTTTGACGTATCGATGTCAAAGTATACCCGGAGTACCTTCTGCTTTTGATAGGTTTAATTTTATTAATTACAAGATACTAAGCAAGTGGACTACCACCTGATTGGGTACTACCATAATCTCTTTTGTAACTTTATAGGCTGTCTTTTTTGTATGTATAATAGCCTCAGTTATAATTCTTGGTAAGACTACACTTACACTGTCCAAGCAAAGTCTGTAAGAAAAAGGGTCGTTCATGCATCTCAAGCCGCGGAAATGACAGCTCGCTTATATATGCGATCATTGCTGGTATCTTACGGATCTCATCGGGCGGCTAGGGTTTATGCGATCGTTCGCGCTCCGAGCAGTGTTTATTATATTAATTTTTCATTATCTCTTAAACTATGCGTCTAAATAACATGCTATAAAGAGCAAAGTTTATCTTCATAAAATTGTCTTAATGATGAAGTAACTTTCGTTCGTAAGGATTATTACGCTAATAATAACGCTCACAAATCACTTTTTAATTTTCAATAATTTATTGTCACAAAATACCTTATTGTGGCTTATTTATAAGAAATAGGTATATAGTAGCACGGACTTTTTTTAGGTGGAGCAAAGACCAATATTTTTGTAGAACATTGTATTTATGTAATACTAAACGTTACGCCAGCGCACGCGGATAAATCAGTTAGAGAGCGCCTTTTCTTCCGACTCGCTTAACAAAAATCAATATTTAAGGCTAGCTGAGAGTTGTAGGCTAATGCTAGATAGCCTATACTATTTCTCATGAATCTGGCTAAAATATACAAAAATAATTTTTCAAATCTGACCGGTAGTTCCAGAGATTATCGCGTTTAAACGAACAAAAAAAAAACAAACTCTTCCGCTTTATTATATTAGTATAGATTAGTATACTCGTAAATAACGCATTCCATTTTAGTATCAGCGAATAACAATGAATGTGTATTTTTAACGGGCCACAGCATGCACTTACGATTAAGTAATAGAGTGATGGTTTTTCACTCTTATTTTAATAAAAAATATACTAAATTTATGTATTTTTTTTATATTTTCAGGTAACCAACTACGAAGTGTCTGCCAGTGCAACTGAAGGTTTGTTAAAAAAAAGATCTAATGACAATTTGAAGTCCGCTCAAAACTTTTTTTAATTAATTCAATCATAAACTGATAATTAATTATAGGCTAAAGGACTCTTTTTCTGCTTTTGAGTCCGTTTGGGTGGGTACCACTATCTTAGCCATATTTGCCGTCTAGCTGAAGTGCGTGCACCGCTGTTTTACAGACTGTAACGCGTTACATCTTGTTCCTCTGCGGTGACAACGCATCTGTAACCTTCTTTGTTTGATCTTGTTTTCCAGGTGTCCATAGTTTGCAGCAGCCACTTAAGGCTGTAAAATCAGGTATCTAGTGGCCACAGATTTCACTTAATATCAAGCAAAGTGTGTGCTCGTTCGTTACCCGTATTTCTATGAAAGTAATCAATTAATTAAAAAAGTCTCATTAAAATCGGTCACATTCCAGGCATATTTATTAATACATAAATACATGACATAAGAGCTCACGACTGTCATTATTTTTATAGGATAAGGGTGACAAACGAGCACACAGTCCACCTGATGTTTTTTTTTATAGGATAAGGGTGACAAACGAGCACACAGTCCACCTGATGGTAAGTGGTTGCTGCGGCCCATAGACATCTACATCTATCCTCTATTACAAATCAAAATGTAGATGCGTTGTCACCCGTGAGGACTAAGATGGAATGCCTCATTTCCAGTGAAAAGGGCCTCCGGCTACCTGCACTCACCAAGCGAAACGCAGAGGTAAACCTCTTCTTCACGTTGGTTTTCTGTGAGGTCGTGGTACCACCCCGGTTCGAGCCGGCCCATCCGTGCGACAGCAAAAGCTGCCGCGTGGCTCTACCACTGTTAAAAATGTCATGGAGAGGAGTAGGCATAAATTACGGACTTCCATTTGAAATGATTCGGTTAGACATGTCTCACTTCTTTTACATCATTATAACTTTTCTATGTACATCTTTGTATATAAAATCTTTATATATAAAGATGTAACGTGTAGTAGAGATGTAATAATATCCTCTACGAGTACTCCATATTATATTAAACAAACCAGGAGATGGGCAGCAGCATCCTCGTAATAACTACCAGAAAATTAAAACTGCGGTTGCCAAGCGTTCACTGTGGCAAATATGGGATATATTAGGAGACAATTTGTGGGGAGGCCTATATTATGAATGAATGCACACCTTTTTGTATTATATCATTACAGACACATGCTCGTTTGATGGGGTACTCTTACTTTGCCTATATAATAAATAAAATGTTATCAAATAAAATAACAATGTCAGTAGAATGGCTTTGTGAACGTGACAGTTGATGTGTGTGGTTTATGAGTCGGTATAATATGATAATCTATATATATACAAATACATAAAATTAGAGTGTCTGTTTGTATTGTTCTAATAACAGCTTTTTACTAAATGCATAATCAAAGTATACACACTACTTATAACAGAAAAACAATTTTTAAAATTTTTGTCTTTCTGTCTGTCTGTTTGTTCCGGCTAATCTCCAAAACGGCTGGACCGATTTTGAGAGGAATTTCAGTGGCAAATAAGTAATGTTACAAGGAGTAACTCAGGATACTTTTAATTTACAAAAATAATTAGAAATCCGCGCAAAAATTTAAAATCGAATAAATTGTAGTAAATTCCACTCGGACAAAGTCGCGGGGTACAGATAGTATGAAAATATAAATGCAACTCTATGATAATATTTTAGAAGGTTTTGAGTAATGCTTGCTCCCGCTGTACCGCAAAAAATATTAGTGTAGTGGGCTATCTCTTAAATTCACAATGTTGAGAATTTCAAGCTTCATCGTCATCATCATCATCATTACAGCCCTTCACAAATCCACTGCTGAACATAGGCCTCCCCCAAGGAATGCCACAAAGCACGGTCCTGAGCCACCTGCATCCATTGACTTCCTGCATATCTTACCAGGTCGTCACTCCATCTAGTATGGGGATGCCCTACACTTCGTCCGCCTGTACGAGGCCGCCACTGGAGAACCTTTTTTTCCCATCGGTTGTCGGTTCTTCGAGCTATATGGCCGGCCCATTTCCACTTCAGCTTACTAATCCGTTGGGCTATGTCGGTTACTCTGGTTCTACTGCGGATATCCTCATTTCTAAGTTTATCACGCAGAGAAACCTCGAGCATAGCCCTCTCCATAGCTTGCTGAGCGAACTTGAGCTTCCTCATACGACCAGCAGTATACGTCTCAGATCCGTAAGTCATCACTGGCAACACGCACTGGTTGTACAATTTCGTTTTAAGGTTTTGAGGTATGTCTGTCGAGAAGATGTCGTAGTTTCCCGAACGCTTCCCAGCCGAGTTGAATCCGTCGATTGAACTCTCAGTCGAAGTTGAACTTACCTAGTCGGACTATTTGGCCCAGGTAAACATCAACACAACTCGTCAACAATTTTAAACTTAATGCTCCCAACAACTGCCGGCATAGGCGTAACATGGACGTTAAACATGTTTACATGTTTTGTTCATGTTCATCTTAAGACCCATCCGTTGGGAGACACTATTAAGGTCATTGAGTATAGTGCTTAGGTCCTCCAGCGATTTTGCAATAAGAACTATATCGTCAGCAAATCGAAGGTGAGTGATGTACTGGCCATTGATGTTAATACAGTATACTTTCCCGTCCAGAAGCTTCAAAATGTCTTCCAATGCAGCGGTGAAAAGTTTCGGGGATACAACGTCACCGTGTCTTACAACTCTCTGCAATTGAATAGGTTTCGTACTCTGATTCACTACTTGGATAGCAATCGTAGCCCTACTGTACAAGCATTTCAGCACTTTGACATATTGACAGTCAACTTGGCACCGCAGAAGGGAGCACCGCTCAAATTTCGACGGAATCAAAGGCTTTCTCATAGTCCACATACGCCAGACATAGTGGCAAATTGTACTCCTCGGACTTCCATACAATTTGCCGAAAGGTGTATATATATATCGTATATGGTACTAAAGCCTTTTCGGAGACCGGCTTGTTCGGGAAGCTGGAAGTCGTCAAATCTGCGCGCGAGACGATTAGTAATGACTCTCGAAAACAGCACGTAAACGCGGTTAAGAAGGGAAATTCGTCTGTAGTTCTTCAAGAGAGCGTTATCACCTTTCTCGAAGAACAAGACACCGCACTTCTGCTCCACGCCTCCGGTGTGATGCCATCATGGAGGATGGAATTAAAGAGTTTCTGAAGGACTTAAATTACCGGTTTTCCACCCATTCAGAAGCTCCGATGTAATTCCATCCTCGCCTGGGGCCTTGCCGTTTTTATGGTGCTGGAGAGCCATTCTAACCTCGCTCAGACTGACATCCGGGATATCATCGGAATATTGTCGGATAAAAATCGCTCTTGGATCGTTACTCACACTTGCGTGTGGCTCCAACGATGATGTGTACAGCTGCCCATAAAACCTCTCAATCTCACTCAAAATCTCAGTGTCCCGGAAACGACGCTGCCACACTTGGTCTTCAGCTTCGACAGTTGGCTCTTTTTGGCAGACAGATCTCTAGCGAAGACTTTGGAGCCCTGGTTCCGCCCGATCGCTTCTTCAATAAGAGAGTAATAAAGTTGCGTAAGTCCCGCCGCATGCATTTGGAGATCTGTCTGATCAGTGGTTTGTATGTTGTCAAATCTACTGAAGACTGCAGCTTCATATCCCGTCTATTAGCCATGAGATTAAGAGTGTAATCGGAGGGTTTTTGTGTTCTTATGCGGTGGTTCTTCCTAAACTTAGCTCCGACCGCATGGACAGTTTTCACGAGCTTGTCATTCATATCGTCCACTTCATTGCAGTCTTCTAGGTACTGAAAACGGTTTTGTAACTCGAGCTGAATGGTTTCGGGACTTTGGATTAGAGCACGTGGGGGACGGAGCGTTGACTTCATCAGACGAGACCTCTCCAACTTAACGTTTAGGTACAGTGTGCTTCAAACCATTCGGTGATCGCTACTAGTTTTCACCCTCGCGATCACGGAGACACCACTGAACAGTTGTGGTCTGGTCGTTATAATGAAGTAGTCTCATTTTTTGTCGAACCATCGGGGCTCGACAAGGTCAATTTTCTGTGGGGCCGCTTCTGGAAGAAAGAGTTCATCATAAGGAATTGCTCTTTCTCCATGAAGTCGGCCAGCTGCTAGCCCCTCGGGTTCCGTTGCCCTATTCCGAATTTCCCTGCTTTCAACTCACCATTCTCTCTTGTGCCTAGTTTTTAAAGTTTTTAAAGTCTCCCATTAACACCGTATAGTGGGTTTTGGAGGAATGCTTGGTTCTAGAGATATCCTCATATATTTCCCCCACCTCCTCATTGGGATGTGCCAAGGTTGGTGCGGAGACCTGTATGACCTTCAGCGAATACCGTTTGATAATTCTGAGTATAAGGTACGAAACCCTCATCGACACACTCTCAATCTTTATAACGTTGTTAACGAGAGACTTGTGGACGATAAATCCGATACCTCCTTGGGACAGATGGTCGCACTCCCGGTGATAGAGCAAGTTACCGGAGTCGAGGATTACCGTGTCCTCCCCTTCTCTTCGGACCTCGGATAGTCCTATAATATTCCAGCGCAACTTGTCTATCTCTTCTTCCAGCTCCAGGATCCTCTCGTCAGTCCTCAGGGTGCGTGCGTTATAAGTTGCCAGGTCGAGTCGTCGTAGGTGGCAAACGAACCTCCACCGGAGATTTTTAGCACCCCTGTCCCGCCGTTACCATGTTCGCCACCGTAGCCAGGAATAGCGGGGCTGCCGGGGACTGGGGGTAGTCTCCTAGTTACTTTATTAATTTGGGAGGTATATTGCCTTAGATGCCACGCTTGGCAAGCGGGTAGGCAACCGCAGATTTTTATTGTGATATTGGTGTTATCAGGAAGATGCTGCTGCCCATCTCCTGACTTTTCCCACTGTTGCATTTACGACACCCACGGGAAGATATGGGATAGTGGATATTCTTAACCGCCACTACACGGCAAGCTCTTTAAGCTTAGTTCTATTTAATTTGATGGTATAATATTATGATCCAAACGTGTTGATTATTGTTGTCTGGTATGACATTTAATTCCTAATTAGTTTAAATTGAATGCAAAATATGAGAGTTTTACTTTATTTCATTTTACGCGAATTGAAATATTAAACGAGAAAATTGTGTAATATGCTTTTTTATATAATATGCGTGACAAGCGAGCACGCAGTCTACCTAATGGTAAGTGGGTGCTGAAGCCGATAGACATCTGCAGCCATCCTCAATTATAAATCAAAATCTAGATGCGTCGAGATCACTTGTAAGTAAGATGGAATGCCTCGTTTTCAGTAAAAAGAGCATTCGGTTCTCTACACTCACCATACGAAACACAGCAGCATTACGCTGCTATTTTGACTAAGTATTCATGAATGGTACGGTTATACATTGTAAAACTACGTTGCAGGATGTTCTGGATGCAGCAAGAATGTGGTTCAAAAGAGGAAGGACCTCTTCAGGAATGAAAGACAACGCATCGGTATTTTGATTCCTAGCTGAAGATTGAATTAAGAGACATACACTGATGTAAATGTTTCAACCTTACTAAAAAACTAATTGAAAAAGTGCAACCTTATTTCTATAAAAAAAACTGGAACTGTGGAGCGGATACTTTCAGCTTAATTACGCATATAAAAATAATGGAAGCTTTGTGACCTTAATAAACTCTACACTCACTTAATGGCGTGAGATAACCGAAGTCATTTATACGTGGTCTAGCCACGCTGCAGCTATATATGGTTATAGCATGAATAGGTCGACTCGACCGGGGAAGTACCACATTCTCATTGAATGCCAGCGTAAAATAGCAGCTTAATGCTGCTGTGCTTCATTTGATGAGTGTGGAGAACCGGAGACCCTTTTACTGAAAACGAGGCATTCTTTTTTTTATAGAAGAGGGTGCAAACGAGCATGCGCCTCACCTGATGGTAAGTGACTATGGCCGCCCATGAACTACTGCAACACCAGGGAATCGCAAATGCTTTGCCGGCCTTTTAGAAAGGTGTAAGCTCTTTCCTTAAAGGTCCCTAAGTCGTATCGGTCCGGAAAAATCGCCGGAGGTAAACAATTCCACAGAGAAGTTGTACGAGGAAGAAAACTCCTAGTAAAACGTACAGTCGTGGACCGCCAAGCATCCAGATGGTGAGGATGGTATCGTAAATTTTGACGTGATGTGCGGTCGTGAAATTCAACCTTCAGGGGCGCATCTGCATTTTGATTCTTAATTGAAGATACATGTAGGTGGATATGGACAACAGAATCTACTTACTATCAGGTGGATTGTGTGCTCGTTCGTCACCCTTACCCTATATAAAAATGCCAGTGGTATTTGAGCAACTTTAATTGGGTATACACCACTAACACACTCACTTCTGTGACGCAGTGACTCCGAAGTGGGTCTCGGTCTTCAATACGAGAACACGCTGTTTCTCCCTATTATGTGAAAGCTTTCGCCAGTTGGCATCAACTTAAAGCGCGCGCAGGTCAACTTTAACTCAGTCACTACAGCGATATTTATATGTCGGAGAATTCAACAGAGGATCCCAATTTTGATTTCGGAAATACATCAGGATATCGTTAATTGTTAAAAATAATAAAAGTGTGAGAGCGGATGTTCAACTTGCTCTCTTGTTTAAGCAAATGATCATTATCGGTAATAAGACAACGTAACGCACTATACATTCAGTATAGTGAAATTACAGTTCGACCACACCGTAACACGTCTCCGCCACAATCACACACCAGTGTAACGTGAGGTACGTAATTACATGATAACACCAAAATATGTAAACCAACAGGAACACTGCTTGTCCCAATGTAACACAGGGCAGCCTCTCGGCAATACCATACCAATCCTCGTTGCCTGCACTAGAAGAATTACAACAACGAACAGAACCACGACACTATCTTAGCACTAATAGAATGACCACACTGATTGAATGACTTAAGCGGACTCTGGCGCACGGCACCTACAGTGAACTTTATACTGCACAAACAAGTGGGAGTTTCTCGATATACCCTCATTTCTACCTCGATCAATATTTTATAGATGATCGATATATATTTGTAAACAGAACTCTCTTCATATTCCGATCCTCAGCACAGGGTATACACCAATTAATTTTAATTATCATAAAACGTTAGGATCTCATACAGTTCCATTTATGTATCACATATAAGTGAAATTTAATCCAATTTTTACTAGATGGTAGGACCCTGTTTCGGCTTTAGAGTCCATTTGGGTAGGTTTCCCCTCCCTCCCCCTTACCTATTTCTGCGGCTAAATAGCAGTGATACATTAGAGTGTTCCAGTCTGAATGGTACAAGAAGCCAGTAAAATTACAGTCTGTGAGACATTCAATTTCATTCTTAGAGATCACAACACATCTGCAGGCTTTTTTAAAATAAAATAACATAAAATAAATATTTTTATGTAAATGGAAATGAGGATAGCTGCAGTATAACCAGAGTTACCGACATAGCCCAAAGGATTAGTAAGCTGAAGTGGCAATAGGCCGGCCATATAGCTCGAAGAACCGACAACCGATGGGGAAAAAATGTTCTCGAGTGGCAACCTCGTACCGGCGGACGAAGTGTAGGGCATCCCCCCACTAGTAAGATATGCAGGAAGTCAATGGATGCAGGTGGCTCAGGACCGTACTTTGTGGCATTCCTTGGGGGAGGCCTATGTTCAGCAGTGGACTGGTGTGAAGGGCTGTAATGATAATGATGATGAAGTGTCGTCACAGTGTAAGAATATCCACTCCTCCATATCTACTTATGATTGTCTTAAGAGGCAACAGAGGGAAATAAAACAAGAGATGTTCAGAAGCTTTTTCCTGCTAACAACTTAAAATTATCAAAAAAACCTGTGGTTGTCACATGCCAAGTGTGTGGTGCTATGGCAAATATCCACGCTACGAGATAATCTATGGTGAGCCTCTGAATTGGCTGTATAATGATGATGAACAGAAATAGATTGTTTTATTT
Source organism: Parnassius glacialis (assembly GCA_033319125.1). Classification (NCBI taxonomy): domain Eukaryota; kingdom Metazoa; phylum Arthropoda; class Insecta; order Lepidoptera; family Papilionidae; genus Parnassius; species Parnassius glacialis. The sequence goes on along the minus strand of JAVANC010000008.1, from coordinate 32,138,840 downwards.
AATATATGTACATTATAAATAACACTTATTGAAATTGATATTATACATACATAAACACACACGCCTGTCACCCAGCGGGGTAGGCAGAGACTATGGACTTCTATTTAGAACGATCCTGTCACACCTCTCTTGCTTCCTCCACATCCATATACGCATACACGCTCGTCGGTTATAGGTACTCTTAATTTGGCCTATCTTCATTATATCCCCAATATCGGTCGATAAACTTTCGCCTAGGGCGTCCCTTCCCCACTCTGCCGTTCACCTCTGCAACATAAATTTGCTTTGTTACTCTTTCCTAATTCATTCTTTCTACATGACCAAACCACGTTTGATGTTATATAAATAATGTGATAGATAATGCAATATTATATTAATACGCTTCTAATATTTTATTACGTCCAACAATGGAGCAGTGCTGAAACTAGAGCAATTTAACTTCGTAACATTTTCATTCTACTCTAATCTTAACCACAAACTTTTGCAAATACGATGTGTGCGGTTCGTTCACAGTAATTGTGGCTTGTATCTCGCTGACAGTTCACTACAGCCACAAAACTTTATTGCGCAACTAAATTGAGACATTTCGAACTGGTCAATACGTTGTAGTTAACACTTGCTATATAGTTGACAAACACTATAGCAAAATGTAATAACTGGCAGATTACTTGGCATAGTTTTCAAATGTGAACGACAAATTTTTACTTATTAAGTTTAATAAGTCATTAGCTGCACCCCAAGATTTCATACGGTTACAAGTGGTAAAATTAAAAGTTTTGTACAACCGTTATCAATATAAATATGATTTATTGTGGATTTTTTAAAACCGCTCGAATTGTAAAACTCCTCCTTTTTGAACTCGGTTGAAAATACTGTTCGCAGTATATTACGCGTGTAACAGAACATGTAGCTGACGTGAAACACGAACGCACGGGGAAGTCTGCAATCTGTGATCATATCCTGTCGTGTCACCATTACATCAGATTTGATAGACCACAAATTCTCGCAAAGTAAAATCGATTCCTATAAAGGGTAAGGTTAACGAAATTAAAAAAAAAACTTAACTTAAAAGGCTTAACTTCGACATCGGCACTTCTAACACCTCAGCCTTCCACGTGACCATGCCTCATGATAAGCACCCGAAACGTCGGGAATTAAAAATAAGTAAAATTAAACACCGAAAATGTCTAAAAATATTTTTAGTCAATAATTATGGAAGAAAGCAAAGGTTAAGTAAACTGAGAGTCTATCCACTTTACCGTCCACCCCGCGCGCGTGATTCTCGCCTCACCTGTCCGCGCATTAAATGTCACGTTTTTTTTTTACGACCGCGCGAGACTGTCTCAACAAAAACGATTACTACTGAAAAACTACTAAAGGTACATTCAAATAAAAAATATTCTCAAAAGACCCAAAGAATTCAAAATTCAATTTTATTAAAAGAAAATTAGTCAATTTAAAAATAAAGGCTGAAAATAAAGCTTAAAAAATGGAATATAAAAAAAAAGTATTTATTTTTATTTCGAGTTTTACAAGAAAAGTATAAAACTTACTGGAGACAATTATTTGATATTATAATAGTACATGATATTTCCTTTAAAATGACACTAATATCAATAATAATATCTTATATACTCAATATACATAAATATAATGTAATGTTTACCCAACATAAATTTGAATAAGTAAATAAATAAATAAAAGTTTTAATAATTTCTAGACACATCTCAACAGACATTTCGTTTATAAATGGCTATCAACCTGTTAATAGTGAAGCATTGTTTTATATTTAGCATTCATTTAACACAAAAAAAATGAATAGAATACATTATAAACAACATGTAATCAATAAACGGTGATCGCGAATAGTGATTAAAATTCGACCTAAATTATTATATGTAAACGTTTTGGAATTGTTGTAATGATACATATTTCCTAAAGAAAATATCTTCACAATTAGTTTGATGTACAATAACATTAGAAATAACGTATAAATACAGAAAAGTTATCATATTTTTGATCGAATTTCTTACACTTTAACAGTCTACTAAATTTAATTATAACTTTTTTTTCTAAATATTTTGTTACTGTTATACAGATAAAATTCACTTTCACAGATGAAAAATTTATAATAGTACAATCTATCATTTTTTAGTGTATTAATAACAGCTATCTTTTGCGCTGTACACGTTTAAACCGAAATATGTCGTTTGGACATTGTCATCATGGACAGGTGATAATATATTGTAAATTAATATTAAAAAAAAACCCTTGGGGTGCTTGCTGGTTCTTCCCAAGACAGAGGTTTAGTTCCATTAAAAGTTAAAAATGACTTTCAATAAGTTAGTATTCTTGTTATGTGTGTTGAATAACAATGATTCTATTCTATTGTACCAAGACATGTACGAGTACAATATGCGCGTAATGAATCATCCCTGTCAATGCAGCGTTGTTCTCTAATTGCTCAGGGTCACAGATACACTGTAGTAATAAAAGTATGTATAATTATAATAGAATATTAATTAAGGCTTGTTTATAGCTCTTATAGACGTCAAAATATACACCGGTACTGAGACGTAGAGTACGGCTAAGTCTCTATTGCAGTTATGTTATTATGATGTGTACACTCTTTTGAATTTTAGTTTAGATCAACACCATTATATTTTAATTTTATAACTTTGTATGCTTACCGTCAGTTTATGTAGCTTATAGTAAAAAAAAAATAAAAAAAAAACTTTACCTCGGGGAAGAACCAGCAAATCCTGTGCGTTTCTTCCGTGAGGTCGAGTTTCGTTTATAATTACAACATAAAATCAAATGAAATGTCAAACGCCTACAAAAACTAAAACTGTTTTAAAACGTCACTGTCAGTAACCAGCAGAGTATGCTTTTTCTACAGAAAATTGCATTCAAAATATTGGTCTATACTGTAGTAGGTGTTTTTAACTATATTTGCTTAACGAGTTTTTTAGGGTTAAACAACAAGGAACCCTTATACTCCCGCCATGTTCAGCCATCCGTCCGTCCGTGATTTTATTCAGAGACCCAAGGTGCTACATAGTTATAAATAAATATTAATCACACCTACAAAGTTGTGAAATATTATTTTGAAAAATATTTTATCTTGGGTACCTCTCATAGAGGTATTTCTTTTACCCGTCTATTCCATCGTGTGAGGTATCGTTGGATAGGTGTTTCGAAAACATTTGGTATGTGGAATATTTTTTTTCGACTCAGGGGTCCGTTTACAAAATAATTCGCTTTAATGTGGTATTTTTGTCAGCCACGTGGAATACACGACTGTAGTAAAAAATCCACCTAATCACCCCCTTACTTCCTACACCACTGCTTTAATAAGTGTGAAAATTATTCATAAATAGAAAATATTACAATGCCATCAAAAACATAACTTGTAAAAAAAGCCAAATCTCGCAACTCAGTTCTTCTACCGTAAAAAGTTGAGATCCATGTAATACCAAGTCGGTTAATTTATTCAGTCCATAGATTGATACATAGATTGACTTGGCAATCGCATGAAAACACAATATATCTCACAAGTAATACATTTTATATTAAATTAGATTGTTTAGTGCGATTAATTAAAAATATAAACAGTGGTAGAGCCACGTTGCTGTCGCACGGATGGGCCCGCTCGAACCGGGGTTGTACCACGACCTCACAGAATACCAGCGTGAAGTAGAGGTTTACCTTTGCGTTTCGCTTGGTGAGTGCAGGTGGCCGGAGGCCCTTTTTACTGGAAATGAGGCATTCCATCTTAGTCCTCACGGGTTACAACGCATCTACATTTTGATTTGGAATAGAGGACAGATGTAGATGTCTATGGGCCGCAGCAACCACTTACCATCAGGTGGACTGTGCGCTCGTTTGTCACCCTTATCCTATAAAAAAAACCACTTTCGCTTACTTTTTAGTTGGTACCTAGTTATTGTAGGCCTACAGATTCATTCGTGGTAATCTTGGTATATGCGGGCGACTCTCAGTATAGTTTATGGCAGTGGTAGTTTAGGGGAAGGATTATTACGGTCCTGTATATCTTAAAGTCGCACTGCTGGGAAATAATAGGTGGATAGGGAACTATGACCATTTTGTATGGACTTGGCATGTGAATAATTTGATGTAGACTGTATTATTTTCAAAATCGTTTTTTTTTTTAATATATTTGAATACTGCTCCCTGTAAGTCCGGTTGGGAAATAAGTACCTCAGTTACTATAGTCCTATTTGGGCCCATTTTTAGTCGTTATAACGGTCAAACTGCGAACTTATATGCCCACAGTATCAAGAAGGCCCCTTTTAAGTTCACGCATAGTAACTAGCAAAGAACTGCGGAACCCTATAATGTACGTTGCCCGACAAGTACTTGGCTGGTTTTTATTTTTGGAAATTATTTTTAATAAAATAAATTAAACGCTATCTAATCCTTTAAATTAATTTTATTTAGTACTGTGACTTATATAGGCTGAAAATAGGACATTATTATTACATCTTGTAAATAAACGTTTAATTTTAGACTTAAAACGACAAAGTACGTAATTTACTTTAATGAGAAGACGCCGAATCTTTCTAATGTTTAGTAATAAAGCAAAAAAAAAACGCTATTTAAAACAAACGAAGGAAACGTCTAAAAGGGAGTTCCCCTTTATTTCTCCATTAAGAGAAGCAGCATGCGGCCTAGCCATCCTTGATTAAGGATCAAAATGCAGATGTTTTGAACACTTGAGGACCACTATTATTTGTACTAATAAGTTATCACGTACTCTGTGGTAAAAGAACACCTAAAAAAATCTGAATATCTAGGAATAAAATTTTTCAAATACATATTGTATGGTGTCCGCTAACATGCTATGAAGTAACAAGGTGGACTGATTAATCTTCCATCCTCTCAGGAATGACAAGACTGGTGCCCAGTGTTACAATTTTAATAGTCAAAATTATAGCCTTGGCATCGCTAAATCGTAGTATTTTATCAAATTATAATTACACTTCGTGGTTCATCGTTCTATATAAGTAACTGAAACTTATTTAACACAGATAGTATCACGTTTTAGATCTTTTTTGGCTTTTACTTCTAAATATAATATACATAGTACCTCACGAAAATAATAACTGTGTATATATATAGATATATATATAATAAAATGAAATGTAAAATAACTATGATAATAAAAATGTATAATACTTAAGTACATATTACAATGTCAAATGTATATAAACTCATAAAGTTATAAAAGTATACACATAAACATACAAAATATATGTTATAAACAATGAGAATATATATATATATATATATATATATATATATATATATATATATATATATCTATATCTATATATATACACAGTTATTATTTTATTAAATTAAATTCTATTTAAATTCTTATTAAAAATTCTTGTTGCTTAAGTTCCTGAACGCTTTAGTTGAAATATTTATATGAAATAAGTAATAACAACTGTAAAAAGTTTTTTAATGTAAACTTTCCTGGCGTTCGCTCTATTAATTTGAAATTATTAAATCTAATTTCGTCAGAGAGAATTTCATTAACAAAGTTAAGTCGCGGCGGCAATCTTGCTACATTATAATGTTAATTTCCGTTTGACGAGAAGCTCCTGCCTTGAGAAATATATCTTAAAACTTTATATAATATTGTTAAATTTATTGTTTATTGACATTTGACATGAATGTGAACTGTGTGCCTAGGAATCACAGATTTTGCGTGAAAAATCGCAAGTTGCGTTACGAAAAGTATGTTTAACTTGCGTTAAACGTATGTACGTCTACTTACAGTACCAGCACTTAAGCACTTTACACTAAACAGGAGTATACCTATTGTTATGTTTTGATTTAAAAAGAGGGAGAGCTACGAAAGATGCAAGATATAAAGCATTGCATTCAATTTGTACAGTATAAGAGATAAGAGCCAGTGTAATTAAAGACTGCGATGCATTGCATCTTAGTTCATAGGAATGACAAAGCATCTGTGATTTAAAGTTGGTTTCAGGGGTACGTACACTCTTATCATCAAGTCTTGTTGATAGATAACACACTTTTATATTTTTTAAATAGTGTGTACTACGAGTATAGTTAACCATTAAAATAAATTATATTTTTTTCTTACAACAATTATTAATAAGACTGAGCTTGATTATACATATTTTCGGAAATTTAAATTTATTTTTCATTTTTATTATATACGAAACTTATTAAAAGTCACTCTCATGTAAAATTTACCACTGGTTCAAAAACTGCCTTTTTCATGGGAAAACTAGAAAAAAAATCCAGCTGGACTTTAAAAAAAACCAGTTTACAATTACGATTTATGTTTCATAATTAACTATATCTCCCTTATACCTAGGGGTTATTATCATCCATAAAAATATACATACATCTGATTATATAAATATGTAATACATGAAGATGTATGGGTGTGTTTAAGGTAAGATTGAATAGGCTCTTGTAATGCTAATACATTGCGATTAACCATCTAGGACTTTATCACTACTTCCTACTAGATAGAATTGAAATTAACGCTGCTTAGTAAATAAAATAGAAGTATATATATATATATATATATATATATATATACTGTAGATAGGTTACTGTGATAAAGGGTAGGCCTCATTCACTATAAACATTATGTATTATGACATCAACTTCATATCGTTGGACAAGGAACATTATATTACTCAAAAACACGAAAACAGCTGCATCGGAAACGGCAGCCACGTATGTCAGCTATATGCAGCCAGCAATAAAATTTTACAAATAAATTTCTTGTTGCATCTATTTTGTTGGATAAAAAAATGTAGTATATTTTTTTACTAATTTTATTCATAAAGTTATTTCGGTAGATGTTTATAAGTTAATTAATGTTTTTCTTATTTTACTTTAAGCTAGATTAACATTTAAATATATAATATTAAACAAAAAACAAGAAATTGACGAATGTAATATACTGAACACAACCAAACTAAACTCAATAGTCCAAGACTTTTTAAACAAAACAAAAAGGACACGCTTTGATTATGAGTTGTGATGATCCCTTAACTACCAGGTAGTAGTCATGAAACTATTAGAAAAGAATAGAATAATTTGAAAATTGAATTATGTCATCTACAAGAATAAATCCAATGTAGATGACATGAATACTTATTGAAAGTAATTCTATTCTTTTACTACTGGTTAGTACCTGCATAATTAAATATGAAAACATTTAATAACACCATGACTAGCGCTAACCAACTGAAAGTAAGGAGATAAGTAGGAAAGGAAATTTGGAGACATCAGGATAGAATAAAGAGTGGTGAGTGTACGCAAACTACGGTGTTGACTAATAGATAACCATTTTAATTGAGACCGATACGTAGATGCATAGTCATACTTTCAAAGATTGGAAACGAATCGAATGCAGTCATTCAGAAGACGGTCATATTTGTTGAGAAGATCTGCATTCAGGTAGAAATAACATACATTGCCATAGTCGATTAGGGGAAAAATTAAACTTTGCACAAGCATGTCTTAATTGCAGATGGTTGAAATTTTTTGTTTTGCAATAGAGAAAACGCAGGGTACCGGTGACTTTCTGGCTAACGGTCGTATTTTCAACTCAAAGTGGAATCAGTTAATAAATCTAGAGCCTTCACAGTAGAACACTCAGTGCTATTTAAAAAGATAGGAGGTAGAGCTACGATTTTCAGTCTCTGAACCATCCGATGGCTATCAACTATTATGGCCTGACACTGCGAAGGGTTGACCATTAGGCTGAACCTGTCAGATCAGTTCTTAATGTACTGAAGGTCCATGTTAATTATGTCCACCGCTGTAGAAATATTGTCAATACTCACTTGTTTGTACAATTGCAAGTCATCAGCATACAGATGATACACAGACTGAAGCTCTTGGGTAATGAGATTAATAAATATAGAAAACAACACAGGAGATAATATACCACCTTGAGGAACACCAGCATGTATGTCAAGCCAGCTAGATGATAGCTCATCGATGCGAACCGACTGCTGGCGCCCTCGATATGATGAAAACCAATCCAGTGCTTCGGGTGAGACCATAGAAAGGGAAAGGATGGAAATTAGAATGTCATAACTGATGTTATTAAAGGCGTTCGAGAAGTCAACTAAAACCAACACAGTGACTTTAGTGTCCTCTATGTCTGCCCTAATATCACTAGTTACATGCAGCATGTACATCATATAATCTAAGGATAGCTTCATTCAAAGTCCCAAACTTTTCGTCCACAGTGGGTGCAGAAACCACGCTGTTCTAGTTTATTTTGGATGCACCCATACAAAGCTTTCAACATCCAAGCGACCAAAACAATGCATGTGAAGAGTTTTATCTGGAGGTTTAGGAGGTTTTAGGACGTAAGAAAGGAAAATGAGGTCATGATAGAAGAAAGCAGGTGCAAAGTGTCGACCGTAGTAGAAGGTAAGAGAAGGAGCAGAGGTAAGGATTAAGTCAGGCCAGGTATCGACTACATCAGTATTGCAGTGAGTGGCTTGTAAAGGTAAAATTAGGTGGCCAACCGACTTGAAAATTTGAAGGAGCTTAGAGGAACGGGTTGAATGCGGAGTCAGGAGGTCTGTATTAAAATCGCCCATGATAATGTGATGTGAGTATTCGGACCGCAAGGATTCCAGAATCGTTACAAGACTGGAGAAGTAATCGACAGAAGGAGGACAGTAGACAACACCAAGTACCAATTTAGCTACTTTTACGCAAACTTTAAGGAAAATAAATTCTGCAGATGCAGCATAATAGGGGGAAGAAGAAGTTAAAATGTTATAAGAGAAGTCGCAACGAAGATATATATCGACCCCAACCCCTCTCCTATCAAGTCAATCGTTGCATATCAAAATGAAGCCAGAGAGAGAGTAAGAGGTAGAAGGAAGATGGGGCTTAAGCTAAGTCTCCGTAATCAAGACGCCATGAACATCAGCATCAGAGAAAGCCTCAATCAGATCACTGTGGTGACTAGGTACGCTTTGTGCATTAATGTGGCAAACATTAAACAAGGAGTAGTATTGATCGTATTTATATCGCACAAAATCCCCTAGCGATTCTGTAATAGAGCAATAACTGTCATTTGATGTTGATGATGAAAATGTCTTAAGAAAACCTACATTTCTAAAGAAAAAAATTATAAGGCATGTGTAGTCCGTCATCACGCACTGAGGCACACAACGATATGATTGCTCCAAAATCTGCTCAGAATATGAGAGAAGACTTGCAGCGAGAAGTGGGACGTATATTGGATTTTTTTTAATACTAGCAATGCTATTAATATCACTAATATTCCCTTTTTACCAGTCCTCGTACCCTACAATTATGCTACTGACGCTAAAGAATGGAGTTTAGTAATATAAATGGAACTCATCTGAACATAACAAACATTTAAAACATCGTAAAATTTTTTGTTAGGTATTTGCATAACAAGTGTTTTTGCCTGAAATAAAAATAATACAATATTCAAAACAAGATTTAAGAGAGGCCGAGCAAAACTGTCACATGCATTGAAAATAATGAGAAGAATTCTTGGATCTTGTTTTTGCTCATGACATATTTAGCATAAAGATGTCTTTTGTCTACAGAGATAAATTAAAGAAGCGACGCGACGTCTATTTAAGCACTGTAGATTATTTAGATAAAATGTTCCCTAAGCGATAGGGTACTGAGTTTGTAAGGAGGTATACCAACCTCCTATTTATGTTATAGATCATACATACTTGTTCCGTGCGGTATTCAAACTAACGAATTCTAATTAATTAAAGGTTTGTTAGGTCCAACGACTAGATTAAAGATTAGTTCACACCGTGGTTTAGCCACTTCGCTACTGAACCTTTAGGAGAGGTAGTAAGAGGTTTAGTAATTACAGGCTGTGATGTATTCAATTTTAGTGCTCAGAGGTGACAACACTTCTCTAGCTTGTTTTGTTTGAAACTAATTCCACTGAATGGGCTGATGAATGAACTGATTAATTGTCAAAATAAATAATAACATTCAATAAGTATTATTATATAATAATCTTTATTTTATAAAAAAATTCTATTCTCTTTTATTCTCTGTTCTGTACTGTCTTGTATTGTCCTGTCAAGTCCTGGAATGTCCTATTCTTTCCTATCGTCTTCTGTCCTATCCTGTCCTGTTCTACCATGTCCTGTCTTGTCCCGTCCTGTACCTTTCTGTTCTCTTCTGTTAAGCTGAACGCACATATGTCCGCACCGTACGCAACGTACGCGCCGAGTTTTACTGATGGCCTCGCACATATGTCCGTACGCATCGTCCGCACCGTCCGCAAATCTTTTGTATTACCAACAACTTTTGTAGTTTTTTCCAACCACTGGTGTGAAACAGTCCATTGAAATTGATCGCTCGAAATCACTATGGAAAGAAATATAGTAATAGCGTGCTTATTGGCATAGGAAGAAGAAAAAAAAGTTCGGAGAAAAAGAAGATTCTGGATTCATAATATAAATTTAAAAAGGCAATTGTATGGAGAATATGAAGGGGATACACTTTATTTAAAGATTTATTAGGTGGTGATGAACGATTTTTCAGATATTTGCATTTAACAGGCCTGTTGGTCTAGTGGTTAGTGACCCTGACTGCTATGCCGGAGGTCGTGGGTTCGATTCCCACCCAGGACAAATGTTTGTGTGATGAGCACGATCAATTTGTTCTGTGTCTGGGTGTAATTTATCTATAATATTTATGTATTTAGAAATATATAAGTATGTTTATCAGTTGTCTAGTACCCATAACACAAGCTCTGCTTAGCTTGGGACTAGATGGCGTTGTGTGATAGTTGTGGAATATTATTATTATTATAACATACAAGGTACTTCAAGAATTGGTACATGTACTAAAACCATATCTTTCTAAGGAAAACTCAATATTTAGAAGACCAATTGAACCAGAAAAAAGACTTGTTGTATGTTTGAGCTAAGTATTTTTATTGATAATTAAGTAATCAGGTATAATTGGATTTTTGAATTAAATTTAACCATTTTTTTAGTTCAGTATGTAAATAATTTATCACTAAGTATTTATATTGATAACCGATGTAAAAAAAAATCAAATTATGTATAATTAATTACGAATTAATTAAGTTATAAAAATACAAAAACTATCACGTAAGTCGAAACCACCAGTTTTAGTGGAAAATCCAGTAAGTTGGCAACATTACACAACACTGAGTATCCACACGCGCCAAACGCGCCGCGTTATATGACGTCATCAGCATTCGTCCTTCGATATCGTATACCTACCGCATTTTATAAAATTCGGCGCGTACGGTGCGGGTGTAGTGTGCGAGGTTTCATATGATTTCATACAACGAATTCTAAAATTCGGCGCGTGCGGCGCGTACGGCGCGTACGGCACGGACATATGTGCGTTCAGCTTTATTTTCCATTCTATTCATATTCATATCAATTAAACCTTGCAGATGAAAATTTTCGTGATAATGTCCAATATGTCTTGTACTTGATTAGAGCAATTTATATAAATAAAAAAATAATCCGTTGAATGCCGGAGAAGTTATAACACTGAAAATAAAACGTAGTTTAAAAAATTAATATTATATTTGTAAAAATTCGAAAACCTTTTTAAAACGCAACAAAAGCTTTTTAGAATACGCAAAACGTTCACAGCCCATAATAATATTTATCATTCCACTATTACAAAGTTTTGTTTATGTACGAGTATATAACCGTTGCAATATTGAAACGATTCTAGTGCTGCAGTAAATTTTTTTGGTGTTTTTAATATCGCTTAGAAATTGTGCTTTGGAATTTGAATTTTTGAATTTGGAATGCATTTGAACATTTTAACTACCAGGTTTTTTTTATGTGTGTGTATGTGCCTATTTTATGTGTACTGTTTTTATATAAGATAATGAGGTACTTTTGTATAGCTTTTTCTTTTTAAATATTTTTTTTTTATTATGGTCCTTAATTTGCTCCTGCCTAAATCTTTATTTATTCCATGTTTTATAGGGTTGACTGGTAGATAATGCAATAGGACATTAATTCCGCCCTTTGTAACCGCTAGTTGTTGTTTTGCATTAAAATATAAATAAATAAGAAATAACAAAGAAATGTCTACTCTTGATTTGCAGAAAAAATATTCACGAAAGCATGCAGTTTTAATAGCACATTGAAATAAAATTCAGCGGCTGTGAATGGCATTAATTGGAATGGTTTTTTTCTGTTGACGAAAAGCGAAATTAAATTTCGAACAAATTTGCATGTCAGTGATTGATTCCGTCAGATGCTTTATTAAGTTTTTAATATTCATATATTCATATTATATAGCACCAAAAATGTATCACATGGAATGTGGCAGGAAAGTATAACGTGTAAAAATGGAATTGGAAACCCAAGTTTGATATTGCTTTCCGGTATCATGTCACGTAGCACTACCCGTAGTAAATAATAATAGTAAACGAGTTTTGTCGGGAACTTTTCCCCGCTGGTTTTTGCTCGTATATTTTTTCAATAATAGTTGAAAGTGGATACCAATACGTAAAAGTAATGCGATTATGTGTATGTATGACTACATTAGTGAATTGTTAGAAAAAATGATAATAAAAATGCTCCGATGGTATTTAAGCGTTGTCAAACTTTTCTACAACCTTCGCATTGTGGCGCATAAACATATTGTGAAGAATGCAGTACAAAAGTAAAAAGATACATAATTTTAATGATATAAATTTTACTTCCAGAAAGAGCCTACTCCTTTCTAAAAGGTTGGCAATTCACCAGCAATTTACCTGGTGGTGAAATTGTTCATGGGTGGCGATGATCACTTACCATCAGCAAACCGTATGCTCATAAAAAGAAATAAAAGTCGATTTCTCCAGAAAATGGTTTTTACCGTCTCTTTAAATATTCTTTTTTATATAAAACTAAGTGACAAGCGAATTTAGAGTCCATTTGATGTTAGATGGCTGCTGCAGCTTATGAAAACCTACAACAAACTCATACAAAGGAGGCTACAGATGCTTTGCCCCCATTGAGGATTGAGAGAGAATGCCTGATAGCCTATGGTTATACTGGTCCTTTGTAGTCTTCAGACTAGAACACATCAGTGCAAACTCTATTATTTGGTGGTAAAAATAAAAAAGACAGTGGTACCTACCCAGACAGATTCCTAGGCAGAGAAAGAATCCTACATTATCGCAGAATACCAAAGAAATGTAGATCTGCAGTTTTTGATCTGAAAACTTGTTTAGAATCATTGTGTGATTAGAAACTCGTATATCTGTAGGATTTAGCGTGCGAGAGAATGGGATAGAATATTATAATAAATTAGTCGTGTTTAGGCCTTTACGTATCACCCCCAGAGTCAATAAGCTTTTGTTTGTAAAACGACTTTACCTATAGAATGAAATAGATGGTGCTATTACAAAGCAATTTTACTCTAAAAGAAAATATTCTTTTGATTTATTACACTAAAATTTACACTCTGTATGTCTAAAAATAAGGATTGTAACATTTATTTGCCATAAAATTAAAATTTTATCGTATATTTTATGCCGCAATTTTTGCTGAGAAGTATAATATTATATATATATATATATATATATATATATATATATATATATATATATATATATATAATATTATTATAACTTATGTAGAAGCGTGCTCGTCGCGACCCCTGCCAGCCCTTTTCAGGGCTGCAATTCTACTTAGCTGCGCACCCATGCCAATGAGGGTTAGGGCGTCCCCTCAAGGCGACGCACACCAGCTCGTCCCCGTTGGTGTGGAATGCAGCGCGCAAAGCGGCGATGGGGACCGCCACCCGTCACGCACAGCCCGACACGGCGGAAGGTGGAGGACAGAGTGCAGAGTTGGCACGTGGAATGTTAGAGGAGGCATGAGAGATAAGACGAATGAGTTGATCGAAATAATGAAAGAAAGAGAATTAGATGTCGTGTGCATGTCGGAGACCAAACGGAAGGGCAGTGGTACTGAAGAGCTCCCTGGCGGGGCGTTAGCTCTATGGTCCGGAGTCCCGGAGAGCGAGAGCGCCCGCCAGGGAGTGGGGGTGCTGCTGTCGTCTCGGTTGGTCGAGGTTATGACTGAATATAAGGTTGTGAACTCAAGACTTCTCTGGGTTCGCTTTAAATTGGGACTGACGAAGTTATTCCTTTTGGCTGTTTATGCGCCAGTAGCTTCGTCGTCCAGGGCTGAGCTGGAGGAGTTTTGGGAGAATGTAAGAGAAGTTCTAGATTTGGCTAGGGGAAAAGAAAGAATTGTTGTATGTGGTGATTTGAATGGATGGGTTGGTACCGCTCGACCAGGTTACGAGTCGGTGCTTGGAAAGTTTGGGGATAAAAGGGTTAATGATGCTGGCAAGCTTATACTGGCGGTATGCAAGGAAAAGGGTCTTCTTGTGACAAACACTATGTTTAATCACAAGAAAATCCATATGTATACTAGAGAAAGAAAGAATGAGAGAAGTATGATCGATTTGTTCCTAGTGGATGACCGACTGCGAAAACAGGTGATGGATACGCGAGTGTTCAGGGGTGCTGACCTGGGAACGGATCACTATCTAGTGATTACTAGATTTAGGGGTATGTTCGCGGGTTGGCGCTACCGGACGGCAGTAACAGAACCACAGTCGGTCTGTCGCATCCGAAGCTGGAAGCTTCAGGAAGCGGATACTAGGAACAAATATCATGCGAGGGTAGCCGAAAAGCTTGACACCATCGATGGCAGAAATGAATGTGTGGAAAGAACATGGCAGAACCTTAGGGATGGAATGGTAAGTGCAGCGGAAGAAGTGTGTGGAACGATTAAAAGAGGCAGTAGTAAAAGAAGAGATGCATGGTGGAATGATGAAGTGAAAGAAGCTGTAAAGAAGAAGAAGAAAGCATGGTTAGACTATTTGGCCTCTAGTAATGATAAGGATATGAGAGAGAATATGGAAGAAAGATATAAGCTGCAAAAAGTTCACACGAAAGCATTGATTGAGGAAGTGCGTGAAAGGTGTAGAATGGAAGCGGACGAAAGGTTGTCGCACAACTTTAAGGAGAACTCCAAACTCTTCTGGAAAGAGGTTGGAAGGACCCGAAGTGGTGCGACGGCCTTAAGAATGAACAAAGTGCTTTCGAGAACTAATGACGTCCTCTCAGACAAATCGGACATCATGCAGCGATGGAGCGAATTTTATAGAGAAATGTATGCGTGTGATGATCTTAGTGAGGGATCCGGGGATGACGCCGAGACTGGTACGCCAGACCCGGACCTCGATGACACTGAGGTCATCAGTATGAAAGAGATTGAACGTGCGATTCGAAGTTTGAAATGTGGTAAGGCTGCGGGACTAGACAGAGTTACTGCTGAAATGGTCAAGTATGGTGGGCCTCGCGTCTGGGACAGCTTTCATCTGCTGTGCAATTTGTGCTGGCGGACGGGGGATGTCCCGGATGATTGGCGATCCGCAGTCATTGTGCCTTTATATAAAGGTAAAGGTTCACATTTTGACTGCGGGTGCTATCGGGCGATCAGCTTGACCAGTTTAGCAAGTAAAGTTTACTCGAAGGTTTTGACACGTAGGATGCAAGAGAAATCGGAAAGATTTCTATGGGAGGCACAATGCGGATTTAGACCTGAAAGAGGATGCACGGATCAAATGTTTTCTCTCCGCATGATCACGGAAAAGCTTCTGGCTGCTAACCAGAGGATTTTCTGTGCTTTTGTGGATCTTGAGAAAGCATTTGATAAGGTTGTAAGGAAGAAAATGTGGGAACTGTTGCCGGGGTATTGTGTGAATGGTCGATTGCTAAGGGCTGTGCAGTCACTTTACTGTGACTGTAAAGCCTGTGTGCGGGTAGGACATGACCTGTCACCCATGTTTAGCGTCAAAACGGGCGTAAAACAGGGTTGTGTCATGTCTTCCTGGCTGTTCATACTGTATCTCGACAGCTGTTTACAGAAGCTGAAAGATAGCTGTTTGGGTGTGAAATTGGGTGACATTAAAGTAAATTGTCTGCTGTATGCTGATGATGCAGTGTTTATTGCACCATCAGAGGCAGAACTGCAGGCATTAATCACGTGTATGAAAGAGGAATGTGAAATTAAAGGTTTCCGCTTCAATGCTAATAAAACTAAGGTTCTGGTATTTGAAAGGGACGAAGAGAGAACGAAGTGTGAAATATGGGTAAATCAGGAATGTCTAGAACAGGTAAATGAAATTGTATACTTGGGGAGTGCTTTTAGCCGGGATGGAAGATGTGATTTAGATGTGGACAGGCGTGTCGCTGCCGGGAACAAAGTCAATGGTGCCCTGACTGCGTTAGTCAAAAGGCAAGGCGTAGTGAAGAGTGCACGCCTTGCAATACATAACGCAGTGTTGGTACCGACTTTGTTATATGGCAGCGAAACCTGGGTATGCCAGAAGAAGCATAAAAGCAAGTTGAATGCAGTGGAGATGCGATCTCTTCGTAAAATGTGCGGCGTTACCATGGCCGACCGGAAGCGAAACGAAGAGATTCGCAATATGGCAGGTTTGAAAGATGACCTTATCACAAAAATTGATAAGGGCGTGCTTCGATGGTTTGGGCACGTTGAGCGAATGAGTGAAGACCGAATGGTGAAGAAAATATATAGCGCGAAAGTTAATATTAAAAGGTGTCGAGGTAGACCGAGACTAACTTTCGAAGACCATGTGAGCAAACTGCTCGAAGAGGGGAGGGTCAAGAGTACTCGGATACCTAGACGTGCATGTATGAAGAAGATAATGAATCTGAAAGAAGCGAAAGAGGTATGTAAGGATCGTGACACTTGGCGATCTGTTCTCTCTGGCTACCCCGTCAGGGATTGTGCGTGACGATAATTAAGTAAGTAAGTATTTTATTTCATTTTATTTGAAGGTTGCACACTTTTACCGCGTGTTAACTGCATACATGTTTTATCTTTTTGTTAAAGCTCTACGCGGGCGAAGTCAACAGTAAAAGCTAGTATTACACAATGTACTATGTAGGTATGTGCTTCGTCAAAAATTTAATATTTTGACTAGACTTATACAATAAATAAAAAAGAAAATTACAAACGCATTCTAAGTTTTTAGAACTTTTAAAGTAGTAGTGGAAGCAGTTAATCTTCGCTTCAGACAGTTTTAAATGTAGTTAAAAACTTTATATTACTTCATTCCGTCAGCTCACGCGACGCTTGTGAAACGATTTCTGGTGCTAATTGCTTTCTAGCTGACTTTCTGAGAAAGATCAAAGATAAGGGATGATCAACTTAAGTTTGTGCAATGATTTTGTTATATTAACGTGAATACTACACAATATATATATATATATATATATATATATATATATATATATATATATATATATATATATATATATATATATATATATATTTCTTTATTGTATATAATATTTTTATTGTGTACATCTATCGTTACTTTATTCTCTTAGGTATTATTTTGGTGTGTGTATATACTTACTTTATATAATATATTTTTTATATTTTCTGTAGCATTCGTAGTATTATAACTGTTCTCATGTTGACTGGCAGATGATGATTTTACTAACCCGTCCGCTGTTTGATTCTGTACTGTTTTTATAAGCTTCAATTAGGATTATATACATAAATAAATAACAGTCTCGTTTAAGTCAGACGTAAAATTTAAGATCGATTACGGGCAGTAGCAGCAAAGGTGCGGGACTTTCGACAAAGGAGGAATGGACCATATCCTTCAATCAAATTTTAATAGAAAATAAATCGTCGAATCTAAACACAATAAGCGAGGGTCTTTTGATATGTTTGAATTAAATTTCGGTGGAACCTCTTCATAATCATTCAGCCATTGTCAATATTTGCGATATTTCATCTTTAATGCTTTAGTCTAAAATCGATTAAGCAATTTGTGGGACCGAGTTTATTTGTTTGTTTGAGCTCTTTGAGTACTTTTTCATTATTGAAATATCTTCTGCTCTGAAAAAAGGGCTCAAATATTCCATATATGAATATAAAAAGAGTTTGAGCGAAACATTTTATGAAATATATTACCTTAGAGGGATAAGTGTTTACCTTTACTATCATTGCACGTAAGCGACTGAACTCAATCCCCCGGCACTAGAGAAATTTTTAATCGCAAAGTTAAGTACCTGTTTGAGTGATGGTGTCATTGTTTGTAAAAAAACCAAAATAAATTTTTGAAGCGTCAACAATTTGCTTAATTAGCCTTATTAATTATTACTTACTTATTACTAATTAACTTAATAATTACTTATTAACTAGCCTTAACGCGGAATAATTTACACGTCAATCTGAATTGATAAACTTGCACGTAAATCGGGTACAGGATATTAAATCAACAGTTGAACTGCATGCATATTACATGTAAACGCAAATATGATGGTATTATCCGAGTACAGAACCAGAGTAAGAAACCAATCCAGCTGTAGAGAAAAGTAAGACATGGTGACGTAATATCGCCGAAACTCTTCACTGCTGCAATGGAAGACGTTTTCAAGCTACTGAATTGGAAAGGATATGGTATTAACTTCAATGGCGAGTAGATCGCTCACCTTCGATTTGCCGACGATATAGTCCTTATGGCAGAATTGCTAAAGGACCTATACCTGCTCAATAACCTCAATAGTGTCTCCCAAAGGATAGTTCTTAAGATGAACATGGACAAAACAAAGATCAAGTTTAATGTGTAATGGTAATTGTTGGGAGCACTAAGCTCGAAGTTGTTGACGAGTATGTTTACCTGGGACAAATAGTCCGACTAGCGCCCGAAATTAATATTCGGTTTTAATCTATTTTTAGCAATCGAAGATTGATAATTCAATTCAATTTATGGTAAGACAGTGCCAATAATCAATGCAGAGATTAAAATTACTATCTGCAGAATCTTTTTTGATAGAAGCTCTGACGCTACGGAGACGCTACTTACCGGCGACGTTCCGTTATGTAATTTTTATTCTAACTATAGATGTACATTGATTTAATAAAAATATGATAACTTAAAAATTTTAGGGAGATAAATTAGCTAACGTAATAACGTCTAATTAGTGTTAATAGTAATAAATTTTAAATATCATTTTTTATGTTATTATATTAATAAGTATACATCTATTTGAATAAAACAACAGTCGTTATGCATACAACGAAACAGTCGAGAGGAATCGGATAGATGTTTGGATCGACTGCGATCGTCGCAAAAAAAAAGATTGGGCTTGTTAACATATGTTATGGGGATGTGGATTTAGATCGATCTTTGGATAGGGTACAATCTCGGATTGTCTTTAATCTTAAAAAAGATATAAGTTCGGGCGTAGGTAGGTTCAACTTCGACCGAGAGGTCAATCCACGGATTCAACTCGGCTGGGCAGCGTTTGGGAAACTACGACACATCTTCTCGTCAAGTAAACCTCAAAACCTGAAAAAGAGATTGTACAACCAGTGCGTGTTGACAGTGATGACTTATGGACCTGAGACGTGGTCCTTCACTGGTGGCCGGATGTGGAAGCTCAAGGTCACTCAGCGAGCTATGGAGAGGTCTATGCTCGGAGTTTCTCTGCGTGATAAACTTAGAAATGAGGATATCCGCAGTGGAACCAGAGTAACCGACATAGCGCAACGGATTAGTACGCTGAAGTGGCAATGGGCCGGCCATATAGCTCAAAGAACCGACAACTCTTGGGGAAGAAAGTTTTCCGAGTGGCAGGCTCGTACCGGTAGGCGAAGTGTAGGGCGATCTCCCACTTGATGGAGTAACGAGCTGGTAAGACATGCAGGAAGTCGATAGATGCAGGTGGCTCAGTACCGAGCTTTGTGGCATTGGGGGAGGCCTATGTTCAGCAGTGGACTTGTGAAGGGGTGTAATGATGATGATAACGATGATGATATATGTGTATATATAATTTATATAATGTATGTATTTCAGTAGATTTATGTATTTGTGTACGTCTGTGTTAATATATTTATATTATATGTACATGTGTACGATATATGTATATATATCATCTGGTTTATTCGAACTTAGGGACCTTTTTTCTCGTTATTAGTTTACTTTTGCTGCACTACCTGCCATATGTTTATATCTGCTTTGCCTAATGGTTGACAGGGAGAGAATGAAGTTCGACATAATTTCGATTTTGTTTTTTGTACATAAAAGTTTAGATAGTAGTAGCATCTCAATTTAGTTGTCCAATTCGCTAATTGACATAAAAGGAATTTTATATAATGTGTGTATATGTGTGTAATGTGTGTATGTGTGTGCACGTGGGTATATTGTATGTATATTTATTTATTTTATGTTTGTATATATGTTTATCTATATGCATAAGTATTAAAATAAATTTGATTATATGTGATGTTGATGTATGTCTACATATTTGTATGTGTGTGTATGTATTTGTATGTGTATATGTGTGTATATATATTATATTATCTTATTAAAGCATAAATATTTTCCTAGATCAGCCATGACAAACTTAGTATTGTTTTTGATCAAAGTTTTTGTTACTTTTCTTTTCTTACTTCTGATTCATGCTAAATTTTAAAAAGTGGATGACTGTTATTGGCCCTATGTAAAGACATATTATATAAGAATTATGTATATCACAGAATGAAGGCTGTTGTAGGGATAACCTAATAATATAAAATAAAATAAAATAAAAAAATAAAATAGATAAATATATTTAAAAAAAGTAAAAGCCGTTTCCAAGGAACTAAAAGGAATAAAAAATTTCATATTCTGAGGTCGGTGCTAAGATATAGTGTATTGAAGAATAATTGAAGCTCCAATTTTAGAATGTAAAATTATATATTCTTTTTCTTTTATATTTCTTGGACGTCTGATTTTAATTTTTACCTGAACTCAGCAGTGCAAGCACAACTATTTTGCAGCAGTAATAAGTGAGGGTTGTATCTACCCAGACCGACTCCTACACGAGTATTAGAAACAATATCCTCCCCCTAGTAAAATATTTTCGACACAATTTCGTAATAATAAAACTTTTATTTTCCAAAACAATAAACAAATAAACTTTCAGCCTCAGACATCGCCATTGAAACAGAAACAGAAACAGAAACTTTTTTATTCAATATAGATTATAAATAATGCTTACTGAAAGTCACTCCTTTGTATAATTACCACTGGTTCGAAAAAAAAAACCTCTGTCCTGGGAAGAACCAGCAAGAAACCCAGCGGGACTTTTTCATTAATGATCAAACTCCGCTGTCAACTTTGATTGAAGTGGATCACTTTAACACGTTCACTGTCCGGTTTTCAAACACAATAGTAAGACAATAGCAATGACCTTTATGTAGTGCACGGGACAGCGAAAGGGTTAATTTAAAGAGACCTTAATATTCCAGTAACAAGCGAAAACTGCTAAGGACGCTAGATGTAAAATTACATTTTCTACCGAGTCCAAAAAGCAGACGGCACTCAATTCGACTGAATGTTTTTTATGTGTGTTATTTCATAACTTTTTAGTGGGTGAACCGAATACGATGATTCTTTTTTTATTTGAAATCTGGTGCTTCATGTGTGGTTCCATATAAATTGATCGTGATCTGATCAATAGTTTATAAGTTATTTTTAATAATTTATATTGAAGTCGGATGTACAAAATGTTTTACTTTAAATCATGTTTATTCAATATTTAAGTAGATACTCGTATCAACTATATACTAAGCGTTAGTATTCTGTAACCAATAGTTAAAGTTATGGATTGCAATTTCAAAAAGTCGGGGGTTCGAATCTGCAATTAAAAAACGTCCCGCTCGGTTTCCTGTTGGTTCTTCCCAGAACAGAGGTTTTCCACAGTATAAAAATGACGTTCAATTAAGAAAGACAGATCCGTTGTCACTCCTGGGAACTTAATTGGAATATCTCATAGCCTCTATTTATATTGGCTCCTACCTTCAGACCAGATCACAGCACTCCAAACCCTGCTGTTTGGCATCATGAACAGGTAGGAGGTTGCTACATATCCAGACGGAATCTTAGGCAGAAAAAAATCATACTATTTCCTAAAGTGAGATGTAAGTGACAATCAACGATTACAAGTAAGGCGGTAGACGTTCGTGGGTCTGCTAGTGACCAAGTAGCTTATGAACAGAACTAGACCAAGTAGCTTAAGATCATACTTACAAAATATATATTTCCGATCTGTGGTGATGTAAGTTATTAATAAATTATATATCATCATTATCGGTTAACCAACGCAGTGTCTACTTCACCTGAGAATGCCTTAATTAGGGGCGAAACACGTTGTATTATCGACGTTGTTGTGTATTTACTAATGTAAAGGTTAATTAATTGCTCATGTTAATATTGGTTAAGTGTAAAAAAAGAATTACAAAATCTGCAACCGCACTATAGTCGAGTTAACAATACATTTTATAATCAAATAAACCTAGCAAGCTAACGTCATAGCAAAGTGGCGAAGCAATCAGCCTTGTAGCGGTTTCTAACGGAAAAAAAAATCAAAATAGGAGGTTCAGATGCCTGGGTGATCAGTAATCGATTGCTGAAAATAGAATTTGAAAATTCGAAACCGTTCACGAAATAATTGTGGGACAGACGGACAGACGGATGGACAGACGGACAGACGGACAGACATCGTGAAATCAATAAGTGACTTCGCAAGCTTCGCCACTTAATAAAGAAAGAACGTATGGCGGGCTATCTGTTCTTGTAAACATATGAAACTTTAAAACAATATACTTATTAACGACACTACAATAAAACTATTTACATTTTGAGTATAATTTATTACGTTGACATTTAAGAAAGCCAACTTTGAAAGTATCTGTACACAAAATAAGATATTAAGATAGGCGTCTTATGTACTGCAACGTCTTAAACCAAGCTCTTCTCGGCGGAAATTAATATAGTAATAAGACTTTCGTGGCGCCTCAACTTTTATGCTAATGTTGAACTTGACTATTGTAGTTAAATTAAAGTTCTTTTATTGACACATTAAGGGAAGAATGGAAGCCTTTGTAATTAAAGTAGATAAAGTGAAATTGTTTTATACTTTGTAGAGCCATGTGGCAGCTATATTATAATGGTAGCACGAATTACGATTGTAGGACGAGGGACCACGCTCTCAGAGAATACCGGCGTAAAATAGGGGCTCAATGCATTTTTCTTTCCAGTTCATTACGCGTTTCGTATGGTGAGTGTAGAGGACGGGAGACCGTTTTTGCTGGAAGCCTAGTTGGGCAGGCTAAAATTTTGTCTTTGGGATAGAGATTATGTGCCTGCAAGCTAACTTTGAAGTTAAACGTCGGAATGTGAAACTAACGGCAATGGGTGAGGTGTTCACTACCAAGCTATTTCTAATTTATTTAGTGTTGTTAATTGTGTAACACACATGATTGTAAGCTGTTATTTGAAAAAAATCCCGCTGGGTTTCTTGCTCGTTCTTCCCAGGACAAAGGTTTTTGTTCAAACCAGTGGTAATTGAACAAAAGAATGACTTTCAGTAAGTGCTATTTATAATCTGTATTGAATAAAAGAGTTTCTGTTTCTGTTTCTGTTAGGACGGATACCGTTATCCTCTTTTTTTGAAAGCACATGATCTTGCCCCATATAACAATGGAAAGAAATTTGGAATAACATTTCCAGAAAGCATAAAGTTACATAATTTTGTAATGTCATTAAAAAGTACTCCGCCGGCGTCACCGGCAGAAGCGTTTACAAGATCTTTAAGATGTTGAGGCGTAATTTCGTTAATGCCGCCAGAAGAGCTATTCGAAAAGGACATAATTTCTTGTATAGTATCTTTTTCAGAAATTTGTAAATATTGCATAGAAGTCTTGGGAGGCAGCGGTAAACTTTGAGAAGGATTCACCGAAGGATGCTTCTGACGAAGGCCTTCAAGAGTTTCAACATTACGAGGAGCCAGGATGTCGTCTGAGAATAAAATACGGGATGCATTTTTAAGTCGCCATCCATTCCTTTCGATCCAACTACTTTTTTTAAATGAAATTTAGGAGGAGATCGAGATACTCGTAAATTAGTGTTAACTACATAATTTTGAAAAGATGTCTCTTTTAGTTGAGACGTAATTGATTTATTTATTGTTTTATCAAAATGAAAATGGGAATACGCGAAAGTTTTTGAAAATAAATTGAAAAGAATTTTTGCCAATAAATAATAAATAAGTGTTGCCAGTAATCCCATATATGGATCTGAGACGAGACTTTTTGGTTTTTATGATGAATATAATGATGTTTACTGCAGTAATTTATCAGTTTATATGAATCTGTTGTAATTAATATAAAACTGTTGTTGTAAGTAATACAAACTGTTGTAGTTAACGTGCTGAGATAGTTTGGCCATGTCGAGAGAATGAATAAAGAACGATTGACGAAAAAGGTGTTATAAGACGAGTGTGAATGAAAGTGTCGGAAGGGGTTTTTTTATAGTAATAGGTGACAAACGAGCACACAGTCCACCTGATGGTAAGTGGTTGCTGTGGCCCATCGACATCTACATTTATCCTCGTTTGCGAATCAAAATGCAGAAGCGTTGCCATCCGTGAGGACTAATATGGAATGCCTCGATTCCAGTAAAAAGGGTCCCCGGTTATCTACACTCACCATACGAAACACAGCAGTGTTGAGCTGCTATTTGACGCTGGTATTCTGTGAGAGCGTGGTCCTTCCCCGGTCGAGCCGACCCATTCGTGCTACAACTATACTACTAATATAGCTGCAGCATGGCTCTACCACGTGAGAAAGACCTAGGCGGACGTTTTTAGATAGAAAACATGGACGTCTTGAAATATGGCCAGGTCAAGAGTAACCCTAACCTGAAGAGCATGTATGAAGGAAATAATGAAAGTGGACGAAGCCAAAAAAGTATGTAAGGATCAAAGCAAGTGCAAAGAAGTGTTCTCTGCCTACCCCTACGGGAAAGAGGCGTGATTATATGTATGTACGTTAATGGTATTGTATAAGGTAGATAAATAAAAATAAGAAACGTTTATTTAACACCATAGTTTTATTACAGGGGGATAAGTCGCTCGCGTCCGTAGGCTTCGACCACCTAACCCTAGGCCCACCCTACACGTGTCCCCCGGGTGGTGCTAAACGAGCGACAAAGCCGAAACGACAGACTCGGCTCCTCGCCGTGTGGTAGCGGCGTAAAATTTACCACCCCTTATGTCGCACCATGAGCCAACAACTCAAAGAAATGGCCCCGAGTTCCCGGCGCCTCTTTAATGGGGCAGGGGTGCGAAGAATCTCCGGGAGGAAAACCGGCGACGAGGTTCGCCACCCGTCACGTCCTGTCTCCTGGAGGGGCGAAAAGTGGATTGCGGAGGCCCGTTTGGCTACGCTGAACGTATGTGGAGCAATGAATGATAAGATGGATGAAATATGCGAAATGATGAATGATAGAGGAATAGATGTATTATGTGTGAATGAGACGAAACGAAAGGGAAGAGGTGTCACTGCACATGGCATGTATACCGCTTACTGGTCTGGTGTAGACGAGACCGAGCGGGCATGCCAGGGAGTCGGTGTCATCCTTTCAGAAAGAATGGGTCAATATGTGAAAGAATATGAATGTGTAAGCCCAAGGCTGCTGTGGATACGAATGAAAGTGGGCTTAAAGAAGTTGTTTGTGCTTGGGGTTTACGCCCCAGATATGTCTAAGCCCACTTATATCCGAGAGCAGTTTTGGGACATGGTAAGGCTGGTGTTGACGAAGTGCAAGGAAAATGAAAATATTATTATGTTAGGAGATTTTAATGGAAGGGTGGGAGTGAAGAGGTCTGGTTATGAAAGGATATTAAGAGCGTTTGGCGATGAAAGAATAAATGAGAATGGTGAAGACCTCCTCACCATATGTGTGGAAAAGAATCTTTTTGTGGCGAACACTTTCTTTCGCCATAAGAGGATTCACATGTATACATGGGAAAGAGGGGATGATAGAAGCATGATAGATTTCATAATTGTGGATGGAAGAATGAGGAGCGCAGTGGTAGATACAAGGGTTTACCGGGGGTCCAACGTAGGGACGGATCATTACTTGGTCTTATGCCGAATTAATGGTCTATTCAAGCGTTGGCGGCATCGGACATCTGTGTCTAGCACTGCGTTACCGCGTATAAGAATAGAGAGGTTACAAGATTAAGGTGTGAAAGAGAAGTATAAATGCAGACTGAGGGAAAATATAAGTGTGTTGAATGAATTTTGTATGAATGAGTTAGACTTGAAGAATGTATGAAATAATGTTAAGAAAGTTTTGGTGGATACAGCCACCGAAGTATGTGGTGTAAGTAAGAGAACGAATGAAAGGAAAAGTAATACTTTGTGGTGGGATGATGAGGTACGGATGGAAGTTGAAGCAAAGAAGAGGGCATGGCTAGATTTACTAGCAACCAAAGCTGGTAATTCTGGCGGTATGAATGATGAGATTGAAAGAAAAAAGGCAGACTTTAGACGTATAAATAAGAGAGTAAAAGAAGTTGTTGAAAGGAAAAAGCAAGAAAGAATAGATAAGAATGATAGAAGAATATCTGATAACTTCCAGGCAAATATTAAAATGTTCTGGAAGCTCGTAAGAAATGCCAGGGGAAATTCAAAACAGCCTAGAATGAATGCTATACGAGACGAGAATGGCTGCATGCTGAATGATGAAGTTTCGAATTTAATGAGATGGAAGGAATACTTTGAAAGCGTTTTTAAGAGTGAAGAGTCGTCTGAAGTAAGTGAAATGGAAATTCCGGAAGAAGTGGAGAGAGGTAGAGAAATAAGTGTAGATGAAATAGTGAAAGCAATGAAAAGCACGAAAGCAGGTAAGGCAGCCGGATATGATAGAGTATCACTCGAAATGCTAAGGGCTGGAGAGGGTGTGGTTGCAGGCCTGCTGTACACCTTGTTTAATTTATGTTGGGAACTGAAGCGGGTACCGGAAGACTGGTGCAAAGCTGTTATAGTCCCAATATATAAGGGAAAGGGGTCGCAGCAGGACTGTAAAAACTACCGTGGTATCAGCTTGCTTAGCATTGTGGGTAAACTGTATGCTAAGGTGTTAATTGAAAGAGTTATGGAAGAAACTAATGAAAAAATTTGGGATGTGCAAGCTGGATTTAGAAAGGGGATGGGGTGTACGGATCAAGTCTTTTCCATGCGCATGATTGCTGAGAAATTTTTGGCCAAAAACCAGAAAGTTTTTTGTGCGTTCATGGACTTGGAAAAGGCTTATGACAGAGTGGACAGGAACGTGTTATGGCAAACACTGACCTCATTTGGGTTGAGCGCTGGTCTGATACAGGCATTGAAGTCTCTATATAGGGACTCTAGTGCTTGTGTCAGGATCAACGGGGCCTACTCGGACTGGTTTGGCATCCATAAAGGTGTCAGACAGGGCTGTGTGGCTTCCCCGTGGCTGTTCAACCTATTTATGGACAGTTGTTTGGAAAATTTGAAAGTAGAAGAATGCGGGTTAAGAATGGGTGAGTTAACCGTCAAATGCCTTTTGTACGCCGATGATCAAGTCATACTTGCGTCTTCGGCAGCCGAATTGCAAATGATGGTTACATTAATGAACAGGACATTAAAAGAAAAGGGAATGAAAGTGAACGCAAGTAAGACGAAAGTTATGGTTTTTGAAAGAGAAGAAAGTAAAACGATATGTGAAATAAGAATAGAAGGGGAGTTGGTAGAGCAAGTAGATGAGTTTGTGTATTTGGGATGTGTGTTTAGCAGGGATGGTAGATATGATAAGGATATAGAACGACGAGTGAATGCAGGAAATAGAGTGAATGGGGCTTTACACTCTATTGTGAAAAGTCAGAATGTGTCCAAAAAGGCACGTATGGCAATTCACAATGCTGTGTTAGTGCCTACTTTAATGTATGGTAGTGAAAGTTGGGTGTGGCAGAAGAAGCACGAGAGTAGAATAAATGCTGTAGAAATGCGATCCTTAAGGAGTATGTTAGGGATGAATCTGAATGACAGAGTGAGAAATTGTTTAATAAGAGAAGAGTGCGGTTTGCAAGATGATGTTGTGACCAGGATTAAGAAAGGAATGCTTCGGTGGTTTGGTCATGTGGAAAGAATGAATGAGGAAAGAGTGACAAAGCAAATTTATGTTGCAGAGGTGAACGGCAGAGTCGGAAAGGGTCGCCATAGGCGAAAGTTTATCGACCAAATTGGCGATATGTTGAAAATGGGCCAAATCAAGTGTACCTTTAACCGACGAGCGTGTATGCGTAGGTATATGGATGTGGAGGAAGCGAGAGAGGTCTGTCAGGATCGTGCCAAATGGAAGTCCATAGTCTCTGCCTACCCCTCTGGGTGACAGGCGTGAGTGTTTATAGTATATATAGTATAGTATAGTTTTATTACTTTAGTTGTAATAAGCTCCAAGATAGTTATTAAATTAATTAGTTGCTAACTTCAAAATACCAATGTAACATCATACAAATTATAATACTCTGTTAAAATAAATAAACTTCAGAAGAAAAAGACAAATAGAAAATTCAAAAATTAGAGAAAATTTACAAAGAAATATTTTCTTTTGTTTCTGCAAAGCGCCGTAAGCTTCGAACTTGAAACAAAAACAAAATCTATTCGCTGGGAAAGAAAAGTTTTTAATTGAACACTTATAGCTTCATTTGTGTACAATAATTTGTAATTGTAGTACAATTAATGAAACTATAGGAAACCTTTGTGTATTTTTAATTCTCTTACAGAATAGGGGTGACAAATCAGCACACAGTCCACCTGATGGTAAGTGAATGCTGTTGCCCATGGACATCAACATTTACCTTCAATTAAAATCAAAATTCAGATGCGTTGTCATTCCTGAAGACTAACATGGAATGCGATACACAGCAGCTTTTATTTGATATTTTACGCTGGTATTCTATGAGAACGTGTGCCTTACCCGGTTGAACCGACCCATTGATGCTACAACCATAAGATATAGCAGCATGACTCTACCACGTTTGTCACCCTTATTTTATAAAAATGCAGCTGTCCTGGTATAAAGCAGCGCCGTGCAAGAAAACTTAACTTATGTGCAACTAACTATTATTTGTGGCATTTGCTGTATAGACTATCAGTCAGTGTGGTCTACGTGCGATGAAGTTCCTAACGGAACTGTATCCTCGACTAGGTGTCGCTGCTGGTGATAAGAGGCCTGGTTCTTTTCTCGCTCAAAGGCTAAGTATAGTTACTCTGCGAGGAAACGCAACCAACGTTTTTAACACTATACCGCGGGGAAAACGTAGGACAAGGAAAATTTAAGATATACAAAAAGTATTCTAGATACTATCAATATTTATTTTACATAATTTCAAAATATTCTCCATCATGCTCTATACAAAGTTCCATTCGCTTAAACAAACTCTGACAACACTTTTACCAGTCCAGGTCTGAAATCGCTTCTTCGTAGGCAGCCACGGCTTCTTCAGCGCTTGAAAAAAACTTGCCAAAAGAAATCACAAGGAGCTAAGTCAGGGCTGTAGGGTGCGTGACTTAGAGTTTCAACACCAGATTCCTCAATAAATGCTTTTGTTCTAAGGGTATGTGGTATGTGAAGAGGCGTTATCGTGATGCAGCATGATTCCCCGAAGTTCGGTCTTTGGTCTTCTCTACCGCTCAGATTGAAAAGCTTTGGGTAATGCAACTGTGGTATAACATTTAGAGTTGACTGACCTAAAATTTTCGAGCATTGACGTCGACAAATTTCCGCTCCGCGAAAAAAAAAACTAGCCACCATTTTTTTGCCGACGTTGCGAGGTATTTGCAGTTTTGTCGGTAACTATCCTTCTGAGTAGACGATTGCCTTTTATTTTCCGGATCATTTTGATAGATCCATGTCTCGTCAACAGTAAAGATTTCAGAAACACGCCTAGATGCTCCGTTTTCAAAACGTAGACGCATTTCATGGCACAAATCCACACGAGTCTGTTTTTCGCTTTCGGAGAGCAAACGAGGGATCTATCGACAACAAAGTTTCCTCACTCCAAGATATTGATGTAGGAAGCTCCCCGAACTAATGCCTATAATCTTTTCGATGTCCGTATATGTGATTCGTGGGTATTCTCGCACCAACATTTCAGTAGTTCATACATTTTCTGCCGTTACTGCTGTTTGCGGGACCCCGGTTCTTTGGTCATCTTTAAGATTAATTTTACCACTTTTGAATTCAGAAAACCACCTAAAATTGTAGCGCGTGATGGAGACGAGTCCCCTAAAGCTGATTATTACCGTTGTAAATTTAATTGTTCGGTTAAACCAAATTTAAAATCATAATATATCATAGCGTGCAAATGTTCATGGTTAAGATCCATCGTCTTAAATAAAAAGCGAGGGAAGCGTTGCCGGAAAATTAATAGAACTTTTTTTTTAATACTGAGCAATTGGCTTATGGAGTTCTATTTTTAAATAAATTTGCTTTTTAGAAACATATAACAGGGGTGCGTTCCATTTTTAAATTTCGAGCATCTCTAAACTTATTGAGTGACCTACTACACATTATGATAATTATAGTTTTTAGTTTTTTTTCTTTTTATTGTGGTAATTAATATTGCATATATTTGAATGTTATGTAGATCAAATTGATTTTATTGATATAATAGGTTAAAATGAAAAGCGGTGGAGTCCATAAAATCAATTTAGAGGAGTGGGATTTTTACAAAATTATTAAGATGTTTTTTGTTAGTTTTGTGGCATCCATGTTCTTAGTGGGTACTACTATAAATACTTAGACTCTGTAAAGCGCCCGAAACGTCGTAAATTAAAAGTTGAAATTAAACGTAAATGTAACAAAAAATAAAGTCCGTAAAATTAGTCTCGTACAAAACCTAGTTTAATTTTAATTTAGTTTTGTTTATTTTATTTAGTTATATTATTAATTTATTTTTAATTTAGTTTAATTAAATTATTTACAGTAGAAAAATAGTACATGGAAATTAAAAAAAAGGTAAAAATGTTTTAATTAAACGTTAATAGAACAAGAAATAAAATTCGTAATATTAGTTTTATTACAAAACTAATTTTATTAAAAGCATTTATAGTAGAATAAATGTGTAATATATTCAGTAACAATTTTGTGATTAATATATTAAATATTCCAATATACATTCGATAGCTGCGAACTCGGAGTAATTAATAAGCGAGGCAGTATTGACAGCTATGATACATTGAAACGTTGGTACGCAAATTGTACAGAGTACACGCCGTGTGTAATGCGAGAATTACACGTTTTAATTTTATATCAAGAACAATACATTGTTGATAATCCTAGCAACGCGCCCCGGCTTCGCTTGGTTTAGATCAATAATGTAGCGAGAAATTCAATCTTTGTTTTTGAAAGTGACAACGAACTGCAGCTTTCTTTATTTGACATCGGTTGTGGTCGTTCATGTTTATTAAAAAATTACAGATTTATCAACTCATCAGTTATAAAAGTAGCTACAGTCCGTATACGCCAACAATAAAATCATAGGGGAGGATCCGTAGACGTTTGTTGGTATCTCCGTGAAGCGGACTGTAGGCCGGAGAGAATTATGAGAAGCGTGCCGAGAATCAAGAGTACGTAGCAACAGAAGCCGTGTCCGTAACCACAGCTAGCAGTTTATTTAAGAATTAATGTTAAATGTTAAACAAAGCGATATCAAATAATTTAAATAATATAGTAATCTTATCCTGTTTGACGATTTTCTATTCTATATATTGTCCATGATTCCACGATATATATTTTAATGTTATAGTTTCTTAACGGTATCATAGCAATAGATATTCAAATAAAGAACAAGTAGGATTTATATAAAGTTACAGCCTACATATGAAATACGAGTACATACTCTTGAGCAGGGTCTGTTTCTGTGACGATTGACATACAGTAAAAATAGAATTAAAATGTAAAAGTACAAGATAATTACAACAATACAATTCTCACATGAGGTATCATGTGTAATGTAAATCGAGTAAACATATTAATGAGGTCGCCTCTAACTGTACATGTAAATGTTCGGCGTAAGTTGTAGAGATGCTTCAGTTCAGAGTTGAATTATGCATAAGACAGCGCAACCCCCCCTTTAGTTAAGGTCGGTGTTGTTGTGTACATAAAAGTGATTTTGGACTTGGAATAAAAAGTATAATCAACAAAAAAAGTATAGCTTCTTTATGAATAGCAAGTTTTATTCTCGGTACGAGGGCGTAAGAAAAAATATCATGATTTTCTCAGAGATTATCAATATGGAAAAATTTGTTAAATAAAAAATTACCCCACTATAAAATTTTCTCTAATTGATAGAGCTTTGACTTCACGGTCAAAAATTACGAGTAGCGAAATAAAAAGGAACATAACTCCGCAAACAAAATATTTAGTATTAGTTTGTTTTGGTTTAATTGGGTGCATTGATTGCGGGAGGGCAATTTGGAAAAGGAAAGACATAAACGCCCTAAAGCTACACGCACACAGACGTTGAAAAAATCCACCGGTCTTAATATCCGTGATAAGACCAAAATTCTGGTCCGACCGCGATCGGCCATTGTCGTTATACATACACTTTTGTATGGGAGATTGCACATGAGCCCGGTTGCTAGTTCTGCGCGCTGAAATTAATGAAATCGACATATTTTTTTGGAAAAAGGCTTTAGGTAGAAGCACATTTCTGACTACGCGAACTTTATATTTGTAGGACTGAGTAAATTGCCCCATCACCCCGTCTTTTACATAACTTTTCATGTCTTTTGACGAATTTTAAGAAGTAGCTAGAGCACAAATAATGTTACCAACAACAAAAATATTTTTTAAATAATTATTTAAAATTATAAATTTTGTACAACCGACTTCAGTATAAATTATTAAGATTAACATCTCAAAAACTATTGGTCAGACCTTAATCAAGTTCACACGGGAGCAAATGAGAACTACCAAAAAATTTCACCCAGAAAAAAGTTATGAGGTAACACTCATAAAAAAATACAGTCGAATTGAGTACCTCGTGCTTTTTGAAGTCGGTAAAAAAAGACTATAGTTGCGGTGTAACATCAGGAAACTAAGACGTAATGCTTTAGACTTCAGATCGGAATACAGCAGTGCAAGCTCTACAATTGGCAAAATAGGTAAGAAGTTGGTAAGAAGGTAGTAGGTAAGAACCTACCCATACGGACTCCTGGGAAAAGGAAAGGACATATCACCTATTACCAGCTCTTCCACCAGACTAACGTGGTAACTAAAATATACGTGGTAGAGCCATGCTGCAGCTGTATATGGTTGTAGCACGAATGGGTCGGCTCGACCGGGGAAAAACCACGCTTTCACAGAATATCAGCGTAAAATAGCAGCTTAACACTGCTGTGTTTCGTATGGTGAGTGTAGAGAACCAGAGACCCTTTTTACTGGAAAAGAGGCATTCCATCTTAGTCCTCACGGATGACAACGCATTTGCATTTTGATTCGCAAACAAGGATGAATGTAGATGCCTATGGGTCACAGCAACCACTTACCATCAGGTGGACTGTGTGCTCGTTGGTCACCCTATCCAATAAAAAAAACTAACTTTGTAATCGCCTCAATTTTATTTCAGATGACCAGAGTTTCTGATTACGATCTTTCCCGTCGGTAAATCTCGGGCAAGTGCGATAAGTTACGGAGATTGCTATTACCTGCACGACACCTATTCTCTGGAAACCGCAGCGACAAATTATCGCAGACGGTAAAAGCTTAACAAAAATGTTTGACAAATTTCCTCAGACCTATTTTACACGAGTATTTTGTATTCCTTTCGTGTTGTTGTGTTAACGTATACTGTCCCCACTTTCGTATCTTACGAACTTGTAAATTTAAGACTAGGGTTTTATTAAAAGCTATCTCTGTTTTAACAATGTTACATAAAATAATTTTATACGTGGTAGAGCCATGCTGCAGCTATATTATGATTGTAGCACGAATGGGTTGGCTCGACCGGGGAAGGACCACGCTCTCACAGATTATCAGCATAAAATAGCAGCTTAACGCTGCTGTGTTTCGTATGGTGAGTGTAGAGAACCGGAGACCCTTTTTACTGGAAACGAGGCATTCTATCTTAGTCCTCACGGGTGACAACGCGTCTGCATTTTGATATGTAATACAAGATAGATGTAGATGTCTATGGGCCACAGCAACCACTTACCATCAGGTAGACTGTGTGCTCGCTTGTCACCCTATCCTATAAAAAAACAATACAGTTCGTATAAGGCAATAATTTATTTATACGTGAGTGGCATTTTCTTTAAAGAATAAGGGTAAAAAATGAGCACGTATTAAACCTGATGTGTAAGTGTGTGCTTTGGCCCATAGACATCTACATCAATTTTCGATTAAGTATCAAAATGCAGATGTGTTCTCACCCTTGAGGACAAACATGGTATGCCTCATTTCCAGTAATAAGGATATCTAGTTCTCTCTGAACTCACCATACCAAACACAGCAGTATGATGGCAGCGTTAGAGAATACATCATCTCTTTTCTTTCTAAACTAGATTATTTTAATTTCAATATAGGAGATTATGGATAATACTTGTTTTAGAATGACTTTTTACGTGGTAGAGCCATGCCGCAGCTATATTAGTAGCATAGTTGTTGCAAAAATGGGTCGGCTCGATCGGAGTAGGACCACGCTCTCACAGAATACCAGCGTAAAATAGCAGCTTAACAATGCTGTGTTTCGTATGGTGAGTGTAGAGAACCGGAGCCCCTTTTTACTGGAAAAAAGGCATTTTATCTTAGTCCTCACGGGTGACAACGCATATGCATTTTGATTCGTAATTGAGGAAAGATGTAGATGTCTATGGGCCACAGCAACCAATTACCATCAGGTGGACTGTGTGCTCGGTTGTCAACCTATCCTATAAAAAAACAATGGTGAAGCACTTGCTGTTTCTCTTGATGTCTCTAATGCCTTTGACAGAGATTGGCACACTAGCCTTTTGGGTAAGCTTCAAGCGTACGGTTTATTTCCTGGTCTGATTCAATGGGTAAAGGACTTCCTGAGTGAACAATCCCTCCGAGTTGTCGTCGATGGCTACTCATCCGATAATATGACGACTAATGCCGGCGTTCATTAGTGGTCCATTCTCTCCGCAACTGTCTTCCTAATATTAATGATCTGCTTATGTCCGGTATCTATGGGTATGCAGACGACAGCACACTTGTGGAAAAATACCAACCAAGTCCTAGGGCCAGTCGGGATCAAATCCAGTCCGAAAGAGAAGCCATGATAGAGCGTGTGAATCTCACACTACAGGCAGTCTCTGAATGGGCGATGCCAATCTTATGAAATTCAACGCCTTCAAAACACAAGACAAGTAAATTGGAGCCAGCTCACCTTGACTCCTTCTTTTCGAAATGTATCACTGGAATATACCGACCGCCTTCAGTTGTTACAGTTTAAGATATCCTCAAATCTGAACTTCGGGTGGTTCATTGAGTCCAAGGCCAAGCTGGGAGTTCTTGCAAAGGTGCGGCGATGCTTCACGCCGGGACAGCTGCTTACTTTATATAAAGCGCAAGTCCGTTTGTGCATGGAGTATTTCTGCCATATATGGACTGGTACTGCAAAATGCCACCTAGTAGCTTTGGACTCAATGGGAAGGCGTGCAATCTTACCAGCCTCGAACACAGACGCAAAGTAGCCAGCCTTTCAGTTTTCTACAGAATGCATTTCGGAGAGAGTTCTCGGAAAACCAGACATTCGGCCAGTCTCCACCCTTTCATTTTCAACTTACCACCCATTTGAAGCAAACGGTTCGCTACGTCGTTCATCATGCGTACAGCAAAGGAGTGGAATAAGTTGCCAGCATTTGTCTTTCCATCCGGTTACAGTGGTTGCCTTTAATGCAAGTGTGAATAGGTTTTTGTTAAGTCAATGTGCTTCACCATCTTAGGCTACATCACCACTAACACTCAGGTGGGGTTGTAAATAAGCGCTGGCTTAGTAGAAAAAAAATATTGCTTATCTACGATCCCTCTGATGGTAAGTGTAACGAGTCGTTGTGGTGAGACCATTTTATTTTATGAAACTGTAGTGTCCATGGACATCTCCAGCTGACTCCAAGCGAGGAAGGCTACAGATGCGTGTTCACCTCTGAGGACTAAGAGGGAATGCCTCACAGCCTGTAATTATACAGACTTGTATAGACCCTTCAGAGTGAAACATAGAAGTACACGTACTGCTGTTTGGCAGCAGAAGTGAGTAAGTAGGTGGTACCTACCCAAATAGACTCCTAGGCAGAAGAGAAGTTCTACTACTTATAAAAGAGACCATGGTGTTGCCATTTCAATCTATCTAATGCCGCTTTGACCCCGAATGAATTGTGTATATCAAATGCTATTTATTTAAAGAGCCATATTTCGAATATAAAGAAACCCATTACAGAACGCGCAATCTCGTCGAAAGTCTTTATGCCAGTATCTGGGAGATATCTTACACAGTATTAGAAGTACTTTGTATTTTATACTGCTTACAGAATTATTTATCAAATATTGTCGTGTTTGCAAACTTAATTCGCTTGAGTTCATATATGATATTGATATTGATGATTGACCTCAATCGAATACAACTTAAGTTCATATAATCTTGAGTTGTATTCAATTGAGGTGGATAACATTGTGGCGGCGCTGTCGTCGCGCCACAAGCGAAACACATCGAAGCCTAAATCGCGCTAACAATGTTCCGAAATTAAAGCAATATACATATATAGAATAGCTCCAAACCACCACTCGGAGCGTTGGTCGCTCCACGAGCAGAACACCTTGCCCGGCGAGAAATCTACCCTCTTCCTTCCACCCGCCATAGTGGTGACCACCCGACGTGATATGAACACGCAACGAATAATCTTCGGAAACTTCAACTTCAAACCTTCGTCATCATCCTCAAGTACCCCATTCATTCACTCCCGAGCAGATATTGTCGGCAGTCTTCACATTCTGCAAGCCATCTAGCTTCACAAAGGTTCATCGCAGCACTGGAATAATAATGCTTCCTATTCCTTCAAGCTACTCTCTGCGCCACAGTGTTCGGCACGGCTCTGAGCCTTACTGCTCGCCTCTGCTTCACGGCACTCTCGCGGGTTACTTTCCTTCTTCTCGCCTCACCGCAGACTACAAGGCAATCGCTGGCACTTGCTCCGGCTCATCGTTCTCACCGGCATCACTTGCAAGTGCGTAGTATGGCATGCATTACACACCGGCATATCGTTCGCACTGGCGTCACTTGCCCTTACGCACACAGCATGCATTCCCCACTGGCATTAAGGACGCACCGGCAATCGGACTGTACTATCGACCTCCGTTTTGAGCTAGGGGGTGATGTGGCGGCGCTGTCGTCGCGCCACAAGCGAAATACACCGAAGCCTAAATCGCGCTAACAAAGTTCCGAAATTAAAGCAATATATATAGAACAGCTCCAAACTACCACTCGGAGCGTTGGCCGCTCCCCGGGCAGAACACCTTGCCCGGCGGGAGATCTCCCCTTTTCCTTTCACAACCACAACATAAAAAATGTTTTGAGATTGACGTAGAGTGCCTTAAATCAAAATTTTTGTCACTTTCTCACTCCCTTCAAACTGTGTCCAATAAATATAATTTGGCCCAAAACGAAATAAAAGAACACATATGTACTGGCAATAGATAATCTAGTAAAGACGTGTAAATGTAATGAGGAGTGTTTCGACTCATTAGTAAATATCAATGCGAATGTCAGTGTTAATACCGATTAAGTTAACAACAAAGAGTTATTAAGAAATACTAAACAACTTAAAAACTTAAATGTAGACAAAATTATCTTGTTCACACTGCCTTATATACAGGAATAGCTACAGGAAAATAATCTAAGACATAATTTAAATTTAAACAAAAACAGTGTCATTTGATCATTTCCAGACTTTCAAGTGTTGGCGGACAATAGAAGGCGATTGGTCGAGGGCACCAAGCCAACTTTAATACCACACTAAGTTATTGTTTCGTAAGCTTTTTTCGCATCATTGATAAGGCAAACTAGTGTACAGTCAACCTGATGTTAAGTAAACTGTGGCCAATGGACATAAACGATCTGAAGGCCAACAAACCGCTACAGAATGCAAATGTGTCACCAAACCTGAGGACTATAAGATGTAATGCCCCCTGCCACCCGTACAATGTTAAATATGTAATGCAGTATGTGGTTAGTGATAGTTAAGGGATGAAGTTCAGATTTCTCCACTTCAAAAAGTGTACAATGTTAAATGTAATTTTCCAGAGCCATCAATTATCATTTACTCTACCAGATGACAGACTATCATCTTACGAGGCTATTTATGCCACTCTCACCATTCCTGATTTGTTGACATCTGCATGTACAACATCAACTCCTCAACGTGCGAGTTTTCTTTTAATAGTTTTCTGTAGATAATTTGTTTGATTAAGGTAAAATAGGTACATAGTTATCAAATAGTATTTTTCTAATATTTTATTATTGAGAATAAGTAAGCTACATTGAAAGATG
Organism: Parnassius glacialis; assembly: GCA_033319125.1. Classification (NCBI taxonomy): domain Eukaryota; kingdom Metazoa; phylum Arthropoda; class Insecta; order Lepidoptera; family Papilionidae; genus Parnassius; species Parnassius glacialis. The sequence goes on along the minus strand of JAVANC010000008.1, from coordinate 32,100,313 downwards.
ATAACAGCATAACATAGTCTATTTATTTTTCAGGCTTAGTCAAAGGAAACATATGAAAATTATAATTCGATTCACACCGTTTGACTTGCATCTAAAAGAGGAAAAAGCAGCAAAAGTTACAAACTATCATTAGTTTTAAAATTATATAAACGTTAAATATATTAGTTAAATAATAGGTATTATAGTACTAATAAGTAAAATTCTATCTTTATTATAATCTATATTATATTATCCACTTTTTTATCGATAACACGTATCGACAGTTGTTACATCCATGTACAAGTACAACTTGACAAGTTGCATACAGACATGGACACTGTTGTAGTTACGTCACTTCATTACACTATTATGATATAGAATATATCTATGTGTGTGGGAAATTGTTAATATATTATTTTGATTGTAATGTGTGAGTTTCGTAGTGACAGATATTATTTTTGTGTGAGAGTGAAAAACTGTGCGTGGCGCAGATTTCTCACCGTAAAAAAAGACAGACACATTGGTATCGGGAAAAAACGCTATGGCTTCTCCCCTCCTGTGTTGCTCTGTGAGCATAATCATTTAACATTTAACCCTTTCGCTGTCCCGTGCACTATATATAGGGCACTGCTATTGTCTTACTATTGTGTCTGGAAACCGGACAGTGAAAGTGTTAATTTGTAATAAGTTCCAACTAATTTAAATTAGTGAATGTGACAATAGGGGCAATCTCTAGCAATAACATGAGGAGTTTTTTTTTAAATTTAGAATGCAGCCCACAAATTAGTAATAAAAAATCTCAAAATATACAAGGCATGATGGGCAAAGAATTGGAAGTTGAATTTTTTTTTAAATAGCTGTAGTGTACTCGTACGTCGTTAAAAATTGGACAGCTGTTACTCTATACGTCGTTTATTGCAATTAGCCCAACTCGGGTGTGCGTCAGATACCATAGTTCCCTCTTACATACTACAATAGTAACAACATACATATCAAAGGTTATAATTTGATGTTTTATTTCAGAAATCACCAGTTGGTCAGTTCCTTCAATAGAGAAAAAGTTTACGCGGTGGCTCCTTAATATTAGCACCAGATAAATCATTTTTATATAAAGAACGTTTTTTTTTTTGTAAGGATATTGTTAGCCTCGCCGTTATGTGAACTGTATAAATGGCTTGTGTCGAACTCGAGCACCTCATTTTTTAAGTGTGTACAGACCCATGCACCAAAATAGTCGTAAGTAGCACCCATGTGCTACTTACGAGTATTTTAAAAAGAATGTGGAAGAAGTTGCGCTCAAAGTTATACAGAACAAGTCTATTGTAATATGTGGAGACTTTAACATCAATCTCCTTTAAGCCTCTTTCAGTAACTTTAGAGCTTTATTTAAATCGTATAATCTTGTTAATTTATTCTTAAAACCAACAGGTATTGCTGTGCGACCTGTAAAGACAAAATTTTGACACATGTTAAGCCCTTGCATATATCAATTATTCAAAACTTAAGTCCTCATCACTGTGGATAGTTGGTCTTATTGCCTTACATACAAAAAAAAAACGAATTTATAAAGTAGGCGAAGGTTATACGAGCTCTATAACGAAAGATCGTATAATCGCTAGTGTTATGTTTAGAGAGTATGTAAAAATATTTAAAAAGTGTGACGACATAATATAATAAAACTTAAATGACGTGGAGAGTAATTAATAATCAATAGAATGATAATATAATAATTAATAAAAATAAACGGCCTTGCCCGGAAACCTCGCAACTCGGATTTTCTAATGAATATTAACAATAATTTAACTTAATTTGTTCAAGAAGTCGCTACGGCTTTTAAAAAATTTTTAATAATGTTCCTTTTTTGACAACAAAATCATAAAATTTGTCTCCTACTGTCGCCGAATCATTGTTTAAACAAAATGTAAGGGCTTGTTTAAATACTTTTAAATACCATAGAGTATTGCTAAAAGATATCGTAAAAATATTTTAAAACTATTGACCACTGACGCTGGAGTTGACCTTATTAAACATATTTTTTGTGCATGGGTGAATCCAGAGGATGGTTTGGGTATATTTTGTGACTTTTCAACGCCTTCGACTGTGTTCACCATGAGACTTTTATCAGGAAGCTACAGTACTATGGTGTCAAGAACACAGCGCTTAAATTTATTATTTCATATTTAAGTAATAGTATGCAGAAAGTTATTATCAATGGTAAAAGTTGCTCCGGATCATCTGTACTAAGTACACCCTCTATACTAAATTCTCGGTCCATTCCTATTTCTATTGTATATTAAAACTTGCCTTCCCTTGAATGGGATAATCATAATATAGTATTATTTGCTGATAATACTTCCATGATTTTTAAACTTAAACGTCAGTCATTTAAATGTGACGAAATACATAATGCTACATCAAAATTAGTACATACATATAATCCACCACCAGACCACTTCTTTCCACTTGCTACGATCCTTACATACTTGTTTCGCTTCGTCCACTTTAATTATTCCCTTCATACATGCTTTACGGTTTAGGGTACTCTAGACCTGGCCTTTTTTCAAGACGTCCCTGATTTGGTCTAGTAATGTCCGCCTAGGTCTACCCCTTCCAACACTCTCATTCACACTCGCCTTATACACTTTTTTCGTCAATCGTCCTTCATACATTCTCTCGACATAGCCAAACCATTTCAGCATACCTTTCTCATTTTTTGTCACTACATCTTCTTTCAGCCACAACGTTTCCTTATCTCACTATTTCTTATCCTGTCACTCAGTTTAACCCTTATCATACTTCTTAATGCTCTCATCTCAACTGCATTTATTCTGCTTTCATGTTTCTTCTGCCATACCCAACTTTCACTTCCGTACATGAGTGTCGGAACCAATACCCCCTAATGCACAACCAAACGAGCCTTGTTAGACACCTTCCGACTGCTCATAAAGGAGTGCAAAGCTCCATTCATTATGTTTCCTGCATTCACTCTTCTTTCGATATCACTCTCACACTTTCCATCTTTTGTAAACTTTGAACTCAGATACACAAACTCTTTCACCTGTTCAATTTGTTCATCTTTAATCACGATATTGCAGTATGTCACTACCTCATCTTTTTCAACCACCATCACTTTCGTCTTCCTTACATTCATCTTCATTTCCTTTCTAAAAAAAGCTCCACTCATAGCAGTTACCATCTCCTGCAACTCCTCGGCCGAAGACGCAAGTAATACTTGGTCATCAGCATAGAGTAAACATTTGACAAGTAACTCATTCATTCTCAAATCACTTTCATTCTCTTTTAACTCTGTCAAGCAATTGTCCATGAACAGATTAAATAGCCACGGTGACGCTACACATCCCTGTCTAACACCTTTTTCGATATTAAACCATTCAGTGTAAGCCCCGTTGATCCTTACACAAGCACTAGAATCCCTATAAAGAGATTGCAATGCTCGTATGAGGATACTGCTCACAACGTGAGGTGGGGACAGTGCTGACCACAATTAATTCCTCACCTCTCTATCATAAGCCTTTTCTAGATCTACGAACGCGCAGTAGACTTTCTTGTTTTTAGCTAAACACTTTTCGGCTATGCACCGCAAGGAAAAGACCTGATCCGTACTCCCCATTCCCTTTCTAAATCCCGCTTGTGCATCCCATACTTTCTCGTCTGTTTCATTCACAACCCTTTCAATCAACACTTTTGCATACAATTTACCGACGACGCTGAGAAGGCTTATACCGCGGTAATTTATGCAGTTCTGGCGAGACCCTTTTGCCTTATACAATGGCACGATTACGGCTTTGCACCAGTCTCCCGGTACTTGCCCATTTCGCAAGAACAGATTTAAAAGGCAGTACAGCTGACTAGCCACCAGGCCCTGTACATCCCTCAGCATCTCGACAGTAATCCTGCCATACCCTGCAGCCATACTTAATCTCATACTTTTCAAGGCTTTCACTATTTTATCCATTCTTATCTAATTTTCATCAACATTTATATTAGTTTCCGTGGAAAATAGCAGATGCTGTACCTGCACTTCCTCTCTTTCAAACAAACTTTCAAAATACTCTTTCCATCTCTTTAACACTCATTCTTCTCCTTTTATAATGCTCCCATCTTGACTCCTGATTGTACTCAGCTCCGAGGTAGAAGTTTTTCCTCTGGCTGTTTTGATGGTTTTCCAGAAAAACTTAATGTTTGACTGGAAATCTTCAGTGAGCCTCCTATCGAAATCATCATTTCGTTCTTCTTTCTTTCTAGACACAATTTCTTTCGCTGCTCTTTTCAATCTTTTATACTTCGTTCTTGCTTCCTTTATCTCGTCATCCGTTGCCTTTTGAACTTTTTGGTTAGCTTTTGTTGCTAACCAATCCAACCACGCTTTCTTCTTTTCTTGCACAACCCTTTGTACATCTTTATCCATCCACACGTTATCATTCTTTCTTCCTTTCCTTCTTTTAGCTACCCCACATACCTCGATAGCAACATTCACGACCCCTTTCTTAAATGGCTCCCACAACTCTTCAATCACTCCTATCTCTTCTATCCCTTTAAAACTTTCTTTCAGTTTCTCTACATACTCGTATTTCTTTTCTTTTTCTTGTACATTTTCCACTTTTACTTTGTCCAAAACACTCGTAAGCTCGGCCCCTCAGTGTCGCCACCGTTTAAAGAGGCCACACCTTCGGGCTATGACCAGGAAGTGGTCTGTGTCGAGGCCTACACCTTATTATGCCCGAGTGTCAAGCACTTTCTTCCTCAGTCTTTCATCCACAATTACAAAATCAATCATACTTCTAGACTCACCCTCATCTCTTGTATACAAATGGATCTTTTTGTGGTCAAATATTGTGTTGGCCACGCACAGATTCCGTTCCAAGCATACTTCAAGCAGGCTTGTCACTGTCATTCACTCTCTCGTCCCCAAACGTACCCAGAACTCCTTAATACCCATCACGCTTTACTCCAACCCATCCATTAAAGTCCCTTAACATCACGATCCGTTCATTTTCTCCGCATTTATTCAAGACCTCTCTCATGCTATCCCAAAATTCCTCTCTCTCTCTTGTTGTGATTTTAATGACCCACTACCACGCAGATCCGTCGGTGCATATACCCCAAGGATAAACAAGCGGGTGAGTCCGACTTTTAACCTAATCCAGAGGAATCTTGGGCTTACACATTCATTTTCCATCACACATTCAACCATTCGAGATGAAAGAATCCCACCAACTCCCTGACAGCTTCGTCTGGTTTGGGGGAATTCCGACCAGTATGCCGTGTAGGGGCCATGAACCGTGATGTCACACCCTTTCCTCTTGGTTTCGTTCATGCACAGAATATCAATGCAACGTTTATCCATCATCTGACATACTTCATCTACCTTACTATCCATTCCTCCTCTTACATTCAACGTAGCGAAGCGGCTCTCCGTGGGCAACTTTTCGCCCCCGTGAGAAACGAGACGTGATGGGTGGCGAACCACATCGCCGCCATTTTGGTTAATTAAATTATTTTTATGATTATCCAATGCGTTCCCACGAATAGCGAGGGAAAGGTTTGTCCCCCCAGCAGAGCCCCGCATGCCAGGGAAAGGCTACCCTAATTCTGGGGTCGCCCGATCCCAGGGTAGTGTGGCACGCTAACGACTAAGCTCGCCCCTAGCCATGCATCCATCCGCGCGGCAGACGTTGGATTAGCGGAGGGTAGGAATAGGAAAAGGGGAAGGATAGGTGCTGTGAAAAGGAAGAGTAAGGTAAGTTAGGGTGGGAAATAGGAAATTTAGGATATTACCGTCCAGGTGGGCAAGGGATAGGACAGTAATAGTTAGGGAAGCCGGGGTCGCATACCCGTATACCATACCACAACTACCAGACAGGTAAACTGGGATGAGTATCCCTCGACTAACGTTAACATCTACATTTAAACGGAAATAATTATCAACAGTGGTAGAGCCAGGCGGCAGCTTTTGCTGTCGCATGGATGGGCCGGCTCGAACCGGGGTGGTACCACGACCTCACAGAATACCAGCGTGAAGTAGAGGTTTACCTCTGCGTTTCGCTTGGTGAGTGCAGGTGGCCGGAGGCCCTTTTTACTGGAAATGAGGCATTCCATCCTAGTCCTCACCTAACCTAAAGCTAAAACCTAAGTGTTTTTAAATAGGGAAGTACTGAGCCCTATTGAAACCACTGTTTTCCTTGGCATCACTCTCGACGCAAAACTTCAATGGGGCCCCTATATATCCAAACTAGCAAGCAGACTAAGTTTTGCAGCTTAGGCTGTAAAAAAGATTAGAGGTCTCATTAGCGTCAAGACATCCAGATAACTTTATTTCATTTATTTCCATATCATAATGTCTTATGGAATTTTGCTATGGGGTAATGCGGCTGATATAGAAACTATTTTTGTCTGCCGACTTCCAAAAAGGAGACGGTACTCAATTCGACTGTATTTTTTTCTTTTTTTTTACGTGTGTTACCTCATAACTTTTTTCTGTGTGAAACGATTTCAATAACTTTTCTTTTATTTGAAAGCTGGTGATTTTCATTTGGTCCCATATGAACTTGATCAAGGTCTGACCAACAGTTATTGAGTTATTCTTAATAATTTAAATTGAAGTCGCCTGTACAAAATTTTTAATTTTAAATTATGATTCGTAATCTTACCATCAGGTAGACTGTGTGCTCGTTTGTCACCCTATCCTATATAAAAAAAAACTCTAGATGACGGGGGAAATACACTGCCGACCATCCTGCAGTGTGAGTACTCCATGCAGAAAGTGCTGTTCACACAGCGCTCGGTGCCTAAAGCACTCCTCTTCCTGGACGTCAACAAGTCGAGTGGGCCTGATGTAGTCCCACCTATAGTGCTCCGGAGTTGGCACCGGTTTTAACGCGTCTTTTTCGGTACTCCTACTCCCTACTAGGCGTATTCCCGAACTCATGGAAGACAGCTTTGGTGCATCCGATCCCTAAAAAAGGCGACCGGTCAAATCCGTCCAATGACAAGCCTATCGTTATCATCTGTTTATTCTCCAAAGTAATAAAAACCATTATTTTGAAAAAGAGCGCCATTAGAGCTATTTACAACCTAAAACTGAGAGAGTGTCTTAAAGAAACTTTATAAGAAAGAAATATATTTAGTTTGGCCTCTCAGTATATTTACGAAAATTTAATGTATGTTAAAAACAAAGATAGTTTAGTAAAAAAAGTAATATACACTCTGTAAACACTAGGAACAAACACAAGCTAGTGATACTAGTTTACTCCACTCCAGAGAGTCACTAAATCATTCTTGGAGCCAATGTATACGCTATTACAACAAAATCCCAGAAAATATACAAGGTTTGTCTATTACCAAGTTTGAATATTAAAAAAAAAACATGTATAAGAAAGGTTATTATAGTATAAATAAATACATGGTTAATAATAATCCCTGGGAATGAGGTCGTCGCTTCCAAACTGTTTTTAAAATAAATTTTGTAAATAGTTTGTACAACCTTTTATGTAAAATGTACTTAAAATAAGTCCCGCTGGGTTTCTTGCTGGTTCTTCCCTGGACAAAGGTCTTCTGTCTGAACCAGTAGTAAAGTAAGAAATAACTTTCGATAAGAATTACATACATCATTTGATCTATATTGAATAAAAAAAATTCTATTCTATTCTAATCTAGTCCTTTACTACAATAATGTCCTGTTGTAAAACTGCACCTTTTTAGTTACTGCAACCGTTCAAATATTTCGATGTATTTTGATGATGAATAGTTGTATTTGTAGACGGAATATTCGTAACAACAAAAAATAGCACGGCAATTATTTTTTTAATAAGGGTGACTAATGCGCACACAGTCCACCTGATGGTAAGTGGATGCGGTGGTCCAATGACATGCACACTATTTCTCAATTAGAAATCAAAACACGGGTTCGTTGTCACTTCTGAGGGATAAGATGGAATACCTTTGTAAAAAAAAATCTCTAATTCTCTGCACTTATCTTAAGAAACAAATAAGCATTATGCTACCAAATAGATAAAAGAAAATAGTCAAATCTTTGTTACTATACAGAATTATTACACATTTAATACGGTATTAACATTTCACACAAAGCTTACTTGTACTGGCTACTATACCTATTGTCGCATTAAGTGCTAGTAGACAACAGACAACTATATCGAATCAAATCGAATCGAAGATACATCACTATTTTTAATAAAACTATTTTCGTTTTTGTGTACATACAATAAGTTCTCGTAAATATATTGAGAGGCCAAAGTTAATACATTCATTTCACACACACTCACATACAATTGCACACACTCATACGCACTCATACACACACACATACACACACACACACACGCGCACACACACACACACACACACACACACACACACACGCTCACGCTCGAACGCACTCATGCACGCACGCACGCATGCATGAACGCACGCACGCACGTACATACACACACACACACACACACACACACACACACACACACACACACACACACACACACACACACACACGTTGTACACGTTTACTTAAACAAATGTCTGTTAATTTTAGGTTTATGGTCTCGAACATAACAGAATAATAAAATTAAGTAATTTGAAGTTATTTTTATTTAAATTTATAAGGCGGAGTATTCAGTTTGCTATGTTCATTTCAGCAATTTTATTTATTCAGTAGAATACTCATATTCATGCTACGCTGTTACTGTCCCCTGGCCACCGCATAGCTTAACGCTCCGATACTTGACTTCTACACCTCAAGTCCTGTGCTGGGTTCGAATCCAACTATTTAAAACCAACCAACAATTGAATTAATAATCATTATAAGTCCTACATGTCGTGCAGCGTAAGCGACGCCATCACTCCTTTCGTCCCGTGATATCAATAGAGGCGACTATAGGACATTTTACAAAATCGTATAGTTTCTGATAAATGGCGGTATGACCATATCGCTTACATCCAGATGAAAATACTTAGAACTTCGATAGACAGCAGCTTCAAATGCGGAATGCAACCAGGGCACCTCCATCGCTTTGTTCAATTAGAAACAAGCCCTGAGAGTAGTACTTCCTGCCCTTAGCACCTTCGGAGCGCTTTCGCGATGTGTCAAGACTACTTCCAAAGCAGGTTGCCGTCCGGAAACAGTTTGCCATCGCTTCGTTTATAATCATCGAAGCACCGGTGGCCGGTAATTATCTCTTTAAGTTTGTAGGCCAGTCTTCCTGCTCGTTGATGTATTAAAGTCCGCCAGTATGACCAGAAGTGGAAAGGTGGATATAGTGCGGTAAAAAAACAAATTCATCTATCTATTACAACTTATCAAAGACTAAACATATTACATGCTCCCAAATGGATTGCCTATGGCAGGCGGGTTGACAACATTATTTTTATTATTTTGAATTGTTATAAGGAATTACTGCTGCCTGAATAGAAATTACTCAATTAGGAGATATCATATTTCAATTTTCCTCTGCCGTCTCTTTCAGCACCCACGCGATGACATGGGGTTGTGGATATTCTGAAACAACTATACGATTAACGTTGAAAATCAGCACTTATAATCATTCAAATATGCAATAATTATTACCATAATAAATAACTGAAACAAAAACCATAAATTATTATACAGTCCTACTCCCCGCGGTACTGTGTCAAATATGAGTCTCTGAGAAACAACTACATATTTGTATCATTTGCTGTAGAGACTATCGGTCCGTGAGGTCCATGTGCGGTTGTAAGAGGGCTGGTACTTTTCCAGCTCAAAGGCTAAGTATGGCTATTCAGCGAGGAAACGTAGCCAGTGTTTGTGAAAATAAAATAATTACAATCAACAATTTCAGCAATACCATGAAATTTACTGTGGACGCTTAAATATAAAAATATGTAATTTAATTCCATTATGAGCTTGTTTATGACAAGTTTGTATGTCACGAGAACGAGACTGCATAATTTCGTTTCCGCTGCACCGCATGACTCATGAATAGTACGAATGCCTTGTTTCCGCGTGACACTTCCTGTCATGTTGACGACATGTAATTTCTGATAATGTATGTTGCATACTGGTAGGGTGTTGGAAGTAAAACTAATTATAATTTATTTTGACATATTATTTTAAGTGGATTATGTGGCTCATAGACATCTACATCTATCCTCGATTAAGAATCAAAACTGAGATGTGTTATCACCCCTGAGTATCGAGATGGAATGCCTCGTTTTAAGTAAAAAGGGTCTCCGGCACAAAACATCTGCATAAAGGAGCATTGAGCTATATTCTATGAGAGATATATTTCTCAAAGTTATACTCGTAGCTATAAGGCAACAAACCCAATAGAATATCGTACAGGTATCCCGGTCGAGTATGATGGCTCATTGACATCTTCGTCTATACTCGATTAAGAATCAAAATGCAGATGCGTTATCACCCTTGAGGACTCAGAAGGAATACCTCGTTTCCAACGAAAAGGGTCTCCGTTTCTCTACATTCGATATACGAAACACATCAGCATTAAGCCACTACTTTACGTTGGTATTATGTGACAAAGTGGTCCTTCCCCGGTCGAACCAACCCATTCATGCTACAAACGTTAACATGTAAATTAGTACCATAGACCACATACATACCCTTCGGCAAATTCTACAGAAATCCGAGAAGTACAATTTGCCGCTATGTTTGGCATCTGTAGACTATGAGAAAGCGTTTGAATCCGTCGAAATTTGGGCGGTGCTGCAGTCCCTGCAGCGGTGGCAAGTTGACTGTCGGTATATCGAAGTGCTGAAGTGCTTGTGCAGTAGGGCTACGATGGCTACCTGAGTACAGTACTAGAGTACGAAACCAATCCAATTGCAGATAAGTGTAAGCCAGGGTGACGATATATCCCTGAAAGTTTTCACCGCTGCATTGGAAGAAGTTTTCAAACTTCTTAACTGAAAAGGATACGGCATTAACATCAACGGTGAGTATACCACTCACCTTTGATTTGTCGACGATATAGTCCTTATGGCAGAATCGCTGGAGGACCTAAGCACTATGCTCAATGACCTCAATATTACCTCGCAACGAATAGGTCTTAAGATGAACATGGACAATACAAAGATCATGTATAACATCCATGTCACACCTATGCCGATAGTTGTTGGGAGCACTAAGTTCAAAGTTGTTGACAAGTATGTTTACCTGGGACAAAAATTCCGATTATGTAAGTCCAATTTTGACCTAGAGGTCAATCGATGGATTCAACTCGGCTGGGCAACGTTCGTGAAATTAAAGCCATCTCATCTCGTCGGGTATTTCTCAAAACTTTAAAACGATACTTTACAACCAGTGCGTGCTGCCAGTGATGACCTGTGGAACTGAGACGTAGTCCTTGACTGCTAGCCGGATGATGACTCTCAAGGTCGCTCAGCGTGCAATGGAGAGGGCTGTGCTCGGAGTTTCTCTGCGTGATAAAATTAGAAATGAGGATATCCGCAGTAGAACTAGAGTGACCAACATAGCTCAACGGATTAGTAAGCTAAAGTGGTAATGGGCCGGCCTTATAGCTCGAAGAACCGACAACCAATGGGGAAAAAAGTTTCTCGAGTGGCGGTTTCGTAACGGCGGATGAAGTGTAGGACGGCCTCCCACTAGATGGAGTGACGACCTGGTAAGACATGCAGGATGTCGATGGATGCAGGTGGCCCAAGACCGTGTTTTGTGGCATTACTTGGGGGAGACCTATGTTCAGCAGTGAACTTGTGCTGATGATGATGATATGGCGCTAATGTAGCTCATAGTAGCCTTATCGTTACCGTTAATTCCTACTTAAGTCCACTGCTGAACATAGGCCTCCCACATAGATTTTTTTTTAATAAAACGTTACCCCCACACTAGGATTTTCTCCTGTATCGTGGAGGCAGTTTACAAACACAAATTGCACAAGGACATACATCCAGACCCGGAACTATTATTTGTAGGCCATACAAATACTTGTTCCGTGCGGGATTCGAACCCACGCCCCCCAGCGCAGCAACTCATTGCTAAGCCACTGCGCCCCAGAGCCGTCAGATTGGCTAATAGGAAGGATATTGGCCATAGTTTTCGCGCTTATACTGCCCATGTCCTAATTTGTTTTCCTCTGTCACCTCTTATGAGACCCTTGGGACGATATGAGGTAGGGGATATTCTTACACCGCTACAATATACTAAGCCTTCCCCTAAAAGAACGAAAGCCTAACTTAGCCGAAAACCCAATGATTTCAATGAAATATACAACAAAATGCTGTTTTCAAAATTGTGTTTTCTCATATTTACGTATGAAATTAGAAACGGAAATAACAATATTAATACTATTCTGTTCCAGTATGAAACATTGTCATTTTAAAAAAGCATTAAATTTACAATGTTTTATATGGTTAGCGATAAAATCGGATAGCCTTTTTACGGGTCTCATTTTCAAATGGGCGTGGCTCAAGGCTCAATTTAAGACCTCGTTCTATTTGTCTATATTAATTACTTACCTAACATAGTAGGGTTTAACCTTGAAACAGTATTATTATTTGCTGAAGACATTATATTAATTTACTTTTTTTATTTAGATGATAAATGAAAACCTTTTTAATTTCTCATAAATACCCAATTTGCTACTGTACTACTAAATTTTACGTTATTTAACTTTTCGCAACATTACTCTGTGTAAGCTCTAACAATGCACAATCTACAACGCTTATATATTATTTTTGGTTTTTGTATATCATATGTCGGTGACCCTTAAAAGTAAAAATAAAATAAAGATAATTTTCAAATTTAAACAACAATCACTGGTAAAAGGACATTGCGTTGTAATTCTCAAGGGTTCATCTGCATTTTGATTCTTAATCGATAATTGAAATTAATAAATAGATAAAATAAAAAGTTTAGAAACATTGAACACGAGTGGGAACATATTCTCGCATGTGGTAAATTGACCTTTTCATAAAGGAATAGCTCGTCTCCATCTCCGCGACCTGCTTAACTGCAAAACGAAATAAGATCTGCTTAAGGTAGCTACTGACCTGCCTGCCGCAGGGGCAATCTAGGGTGTAGGAGTGGGGATGACCCTTAATTGCCTCCTTAATTGTGATGTGTGTAGGCAAGCAGGTGCAATTTTTTAAGTCGGCCCTGCGACCTTCGATATTGCTACGATCGTGGTGCTTCCTACATTGCCCCTGCGGCAGGCAGGTCAGTAGCCGGCTTTAGCACTAGAATATGTGTCCTGATCGGAAAAATGTGTCTTAAAATGTGTGATTTTGAATTAAAAAAATAGTTATTAGAAGACGAGTATATCTGATGGCTAGTGATAGCTGTGGCTCATAGACTTCTATACCTGTCCTAGATAAAAAATCAAAATAAAAAGATACTTTTAATACTCGAACCAGAACTAAAACCAAAACCATAATAAGAAAAATTAATAACCGTTATTTTACTGGTACACACGCAAATCATTACTTCAAACGTTTTTGGTTACCTGGAGTGATGTCCCAAGATCGTAATATCAGTGCAGAAATATTGTGCCGTAAAGAAAGAAAGAACGAAAGAAAGATTTATTTGACCAACCCACAACATTATGAAACATAGGAATTCGTAGTTCAACTTACAAATTGGTAATAATGCTGTGGTGTGGTGTAAAAAAGGAATAGAGCCTCAGTGAAAATCTATGGTGTACCACAGCACTGGTTTTCAGTCGGGACCTTAATTGACTCACGAACAATGGGACATTAATGTCCCATAAGAGAACTTCAACGAATAAAAAATTTAATGATAATATATTTACATTTTTACATACAGTAATATATTTCGTCGGTCTTATTTTAAAATCAAAGCAGTGTTATAAAATAAAGCTAACTGGAACGCCAGGAGGCTAGCTCAAATAGGGACTTGCAAAACTTGTAAAGGTAATCGGTATTTTGAATCCGTTATCCTTAAACCTTCAGGATTAGAATCTACCGGAAGTTAACAAGAAATGCTCTGGAAAGTGGAACCTTCCTTCGCTTCTAATTTAAAAAAAATTATAACCTGTTTTCAATCCTTGAAGTTTATACCATTTAAATTATGGTTCGTATAATATATTAAATGGCATCAAAATATTAATTTCAAAAACATTTATTTAAAATACCAACAACAAAAGATCTTTAATTTATGAGGTAAGCAAGTTTCGTTAGAACAATCAGTTAAATATTTTAATTATTTGTGGCCTTCGTCGATGTCGATTAAATGATGATAGAAAGAAACAGGTATAGAGGTAATTGATATTTAAGTATGGCCGTTGATATCTGCAATATTTCGCCTTTCGTTTCCAGTTGATACATTAACAAAGAAAATCTCTTGTTATTTCTCCGTATATTCAAAATTATATATACTATTAAATTTCTTCTGCAGTTCTTAGAGGAGACGACAGATATAGCGTGTTTAATACCTTTAATATCACAATGTGCATTGTAAGATGAAATACGTCACAGTTCATTCCTTTAAACCGAAAAAGCAGAGAATGTTACTAACCAAGACTGACACAGGTTAAACTAGCACAATGATGTAAACTTTAAAATGAAAGAACTCGACGGCGTAAAAAAGAATACTACAAAGAAAAAAAACTTTATACCCTCTGTCACTTTCAAAACTAAGATGAATCTAACGAGATAGATACAGTGTGTGCCAAAGACATAGACATACTAACATACATACATACTTATATACATACATATTTACATACATATATAATAATATGCCTCAAAACATATATCACATACATCCACTAAAAAAACATTTTCCTACTTCTGCAGGGCATTCGAGCAAAAAGGAGCTCTAGCATCACCTTTATGTAAATTTAGAGCTACAGCTTAGCTCCTTTTTACCATGGGTTTTACCATAGTAACTTATTACACCAAAATATGAGTAATCTTGATTTTAAATAATCTTTCAATTAATTGAACAAGCCCGTGTTCTACGGCCCGATAAGAACGAAAAGCAAGAAGAGATTACTAAGCTGTTAAACCAACAACCGTAACTTACTTTTGACAGAGGTAGAGCCACGCAGCAGCTTTTGCTGTCGCACGGATGGCCCTGCTCGAACCGGGGTGGTACCACGATCTCACAGAATACCAGTGTGAAATAGAGATTTACTTCTGCGTTGCGCTTGGTAAGTGCAGGTGGCCGGAGGCCCAATGCCCCCCCCCCCCACCTCCATCAACATGGTAGCGGAATTAAATAAAAGACTACCCCAGGAGGGTACCAGTACCCCTGGAGAATCCCTCGCTGAGCATCCACGACCAAACTACTCCACTCTTGAGCGTGGGAGCTCAGGCTGCCCCGCGTATTCTGCGTATTCTCTAGATGACGGGGGGAACACACCGCCGATCATCCCGCGATGTGAGTGCTCCATGCCGAATGTGCGGTTTACACAGTGCTCGGTTCGCAAAGCACTCTTCTCCGTGGACGTCAGCAAGTCGAGTGGCCCGATGGAGTCCCTCCCAATGTGCTGAAGACGTGTGCTTCGGAGTTGGCACCGGTTTTAACGCGTCTTTTCCGGTACTCCTACTCCCAAGGCGTAGTCCCAAATTTATGGAAAATAGCTTTGGTCCACCCGATCCCTAAAAAAGGCGAGCGTTCAGACCCGTCCATCTACAAGTCTATCGCCACCACCTCTTTGTTCTCCAAAATAATGGAATCCATTATAAACTGCTAGTTCATGAGGTACGATCGAACTATCAATTAAAAATTAACAATGAATTGACTAAATCAAATCAAGAAGTCGCAGCGGTGTTTGAGAAATATTTCACTGATATTCCTATTTTGACAACAGAGTCTTTGAATACTTCTCCAACTGTCGCCGAGTCATTACTCAAACAGAATGTTAATATCTGTTTAAAAGAATTTAGATTCGAAAAAGTATTACCGCAAGATATTGTAAAATACTTTAAAACCATTGATGTAAAGAAAACCGCAGATTTGTGGGGGATTTCCGTGACAGTTATTGCGTCCATAATAGATTTAATTGCACCTCATCTTGCTATTATTTTTAATACTTGTATCGATTCTGGTGTGTTTCCTGATTTAATGAAGTATAGTAAAGTAATACCTTTATTTAAATCTGGTAGTACATTAGACCCCGCTAATTTTAGACCTATTTCTGTACTACCAACTCTTAGTAAAATTTTTGAAAAAATAATTTTGAATCAATTGTTAATTTTTTTTAATACAAATAAATTACTTCATAAAAACCAATTTGGATTTACAAGGGGTCGCTCGACGTCTGACGCCGGTGTTGAGCTTATGAAATATATTTTTAATGCCTGGGAGAATTCACAGGATACCTTAGGTGTTTTCTGTGATCTTTTCAAGGCTTTTGATTGTGTTCATCATGAAACATTAATCAGGAAACTACAACATTACGGTGTAAAAAATTTGGCGCTTAGACTTATTACTTCATATTTAAGTAACAGAACTCAAAAAGTCTTGATAAATGGTAAAGGTTCCTCCGGATCGGTAGTATCAATGGGCGTTCCTCGGGGCTCGATTCTTGGCCCATTCCTGTTTTTAATCTATATTAATGACTTACCTTATCTTGTAGGGGACAATCACGATATAGTATTATTTGCTGACGATACCTCTTTAATTTTCAAACTCAAACGGCAGTTAATTAATTATGACGATGTAAATAATGCTCTATCGAAATTAGTACATTGGTTTAACGCCAACAATATGCTCTTTAACGGCAATAAGACTAAGTGTATTAAATTCACAATACCTAATGTAAAACATTCGAATACCAATGTGCTATTAAATGGGGAGGAGTTGAGTCTTGTGGATACCACTGTTTTTCTCGGTATTACTATTGACGCGGAACTTCAATGGGGCCCCCATATATCTAAATTAGCAAGCAGACTTAGTTCTGCAGCATATGCTGTAAGAAAGATTAGAAGTCTCACAGATGTTGAGACAGCTAGATTAGTGTATTTTAGTTACTTTCATAGCGTAATGTCTTATGGAATTTTGCTATGGGGTAATGCGACTGATATTGAAGCTATATTTGTTTTGCAAAAGAGAGCCGTTCGGGCGATTTATAACCTAAATTGTAAAGAGTCCCTCAGACAAAAATTTAAAGAAATAAACATATTAACTTTGGCATCGCAATATATTTATGAAAATCTAATGTATGTACATAAAAACATAAATAGCTTTAATAAGAATAAGGATGTGCATTCTTTAAACACTAGGAACAAACATAAGCTTGTAATACCAGTTACTAGACTCCACAGAATCAGTAATTCATTTATGGGGCAATGTATACGCTTTTACAACAAAATCCCAGAACATATTCAAAGTTTATCAATAAACAAGTTTAAAAGTTTTATTAAAGAAAAACTGTACAAAAAGGGTTATTATAATATCAAGGAATACATGAATGAAAATAACCCCTGGGAATAAGGTGATCGCCACCATGCTGGTTCTATTAAAAATCATTTAAAAATTGTATAAATGAAATTATTGTTAAATGAAATATGTTTGAAAAAAAAAAGTCCCGCTGGGTTTCTTGCTGGTTCTTCCCAGGACAGAGGTATTTTCCGAACCAGTGGTAAATAAAAAATGACTTTCAATAAGAATTATGTAATAATCGATATTGAATAAAAAATTATTCTATTCTATTCTATTCTATTCTGTACCTTGAGGATCACCAGCTGATTAGTGAGCGCCAGTATGGTTTTCGTCGGAGTCGATCAGCTGATGATCTTCTAGTCTACCTAACTCATAGATGGGTGGAGGCAGTGGAGTCCAAGGGGGAGGCATTGGCTGTTAGTTTGGACATAGCGAAGGCCTTCGATCGGGTCTGGCACAAACCGCTTCTTTCGAAGCTCCCTTCCTATGGGCTTCCCGAAAAATTGTGCAAATGGATTACCAGTTTCCTTGCTGATCGGAGCATCAAGGTCGTAGTAGACGGTGCATGCTCTGATTTCAAGCCTATCAACGCTGGTGTTCCACAAGGCTGTGTGCTATCACCAACGCTGTTTCTCCTGCATATCAATGATATGTTGCAAACTTATAACATTCATTGCTATGCAGACGACAGCACTGGTGATACCTTATATACCGACCGTGCCAATATTTCTCGGGAAAACGTCGCCTAGTACCGGGACAAACTTGTGTGAAGTCGAGTCTTTGCTGAACAAACTCTCAGACTGGGGCGACTAAATCTAGTCGAGTTCAATCCCCAGAAGACACAAGTTTGCGCGTTTACCGCTAAAAAGAACCCCTTTGTCGTATCTCCTCAGTTTCAAGGCACTTACCTTGCTGCCTCAGCTAGTATCTTCTCAGAATTATGATTTTGGTAAAGAAAATTTTCAACGCGACTGTTTTCGTATTTATACGTAAGAACATTTTATTGATACTGCCGTTTCCATCTCTCTTTTTAGAAAAACGAGCTATTTACGAAAAACCATCGCTAAACCGCTCCACACGAAAAGTCTGAACATAAATTTACACAAACAATATCTCCAATGATTTATTATTGTTGATATGAAATGTACTGAAAATGATTTGCTTCCCAACGTTAAATGAACATTTGATAAACTAATATATGCGGATTATATCACCTTACTTATACGAATTATAATATCATCACGTGGGTATAAACGAGGAATTCAATCTTAGTCCTTAGGGGTGACAATGCATCTGAATTTTGATTCGTAATTGACGATAGACGTAAATCTCCATGGACCACAACATGCACTTACCATCAGGTGGACTGTGTGCCTGCTTCTCACCCTTATTCTATTTAAAAAAAGAGCTCTATGTTATAGTTATCATCGCTACCTCTAGCTTTTAATTAATCGTTTTAGTCTGTTTTTCTTCTTCTCCTTCATCAGCCCACAAAGCACCACTGGACATAGGTATTTGCCGTTCTAAGGCGGAATGCTCTTTATCTTTACGCTGGGCATGGTTATCGACGCTCACAGCACAAGGCATCTCGCACCTTTTAACCAGAAGTCGCGCACCTTCAGCGCTGCTCCCCGTCCTTGGTCTGGGTTCTTTACGCCTAGCGTAGAGGCGGTAATAAGTACTGCCAGCTATTGGAAATTTGGAATGGGGAATGTCAGAGAGATGCCTTCTCTCTGACATTCCTCATAGTCGCTTCTTACGACATTCATATTTTTATAGTACAAGTTTGAAAAACGAGCACACAATCCACCTGATGGTGAGTGGATGCTGAGGTCCATAGACAACTACATTTATTCTCGATTAAGTATCAAAATGCAGATGCGTTATCAACCATGAGGACTAAAATGTAATGCCTTGTTTCCAGTGAAAAGGTTCTCAGGTTCTCTACACTCACCATACGAAACAGCATCAAGGTATTATTTTACGATGGTATTCTGTGAGACACCGGCCGAGCTTCAACTATTAGGTATTTAATCTTTACCTGTTAAATTGCCCCGGTCCAGTAAACCCATTCGTGCTACAACCATACAATAAAATGCTGCAGCTTGGATCTACCATTTATAAGGAAATGGGGTGATGAATTCATTTCAATTACCACCTTTCGGCCGATCCTAATCCTTTCTGATATAAAAAAAATTATAACCGATAAAAGCCGTAAAAGTATATTTAGTAATGAATTTTGCGAAAGGCTGGTCCATGTCTAAGTTATATATATATATAGGAAAAATATTATTTTCGTGGGACTTAAGATATAGTCATAAGTTTGATTTATGACTGGAGGGAAATCTCCTGGGTGCGTCGGTATTGAACACTTCCAGGCAGCGATGGCTCATTTGCCTAGAGTGCTCTCGATGTTTTATACTATTTTTACCTTATCGCACATATCTACGGGCTTATAACATAAATACAGCTACACAATAGTTAATAACCTTTATTATGACAGAAACATATCGAAGAGATGAACCACAAATAAAAAAATAACAAATAAAAATAGTTTATTCAATTGCATTTTTTGTCTATATTGTATGTTAGTCAACTATAATGCCTAGATACTTGACCTCGGAGACCTTACTAATTATTGAACAGCTGCAGTTAGTATATGAGACCATTTCGTGTGTGATATTTAACTACTCGTATAGGCCACCATAATCTAACTAAAGTAGGTTTTCTTGACGCGCAACTCTGGCGACATGTAAACCTCCATCACTTTCAGTTTGATTTCAGACCCGGGCATATCCACTGAATCGGCCATTCTGTATCTCAAGCATGCTTCAAGTATTGCACTAACAGATATACTTCTATCTGTACTTGTTTTTTTGATATTAGTAAGGCCTTTGATATGGAGGTTCTACGACTTCTTATAAAGCAAGCTGAAGAAAACAATCTACCAAGAAATTGATTTGAAGTTCTTACATTAGGTTTTTCATAGGATAGGATGATAAACGAGCACACAGTCCACCTGATGGTAAGTGGTTGCTGTGACCCAAGGACATCTACATTTATCCTCAAAAAAGAATTAAAATGCAGATGCGTCGTCACCCGTGGAGACTAAAATGGACTGCCTCTTTTCCAGTAAAATGGGTCTCCTATTCTCTACACTCACCATACGAAACAGCATAATCATACTCATAATTTATTTGCAAAAAACATGGTACATTACAGGTAGGTAAATTATTTAAGATTAGCATGCTTTGTCATAATGTTGACTATATATAATATTATAATAATAAATTACATTTTCACAACTAATATAATAAATAACATATTTTCAAATTCATCATAACCATTTTATTACATTCAATTTTATTAAAATAATATAATTTTAATTACTTAGTTCATTTTAATATCGATGCCTAATCCTAATCATAAAATTTTAATATTCTTCAACTGAGTAGAAGCATTGCTCCTCAAGCCATTGTTTAACAATCCTGCGAATACGTAATTTTGGGATTGATTAAACTCTGTAGGTAGTGCATTGAAAATTTTTATACACATAGCTGAACAATTTTTCCTATAAAGGCTAGTGCTTGGCATTACACTATGAGTCAGTCTTTCAGTATGTGTCAAGTTCCTCTGTACAGTATCTCTTAACCTTATGAACAAAAGTATATTATTTTTAACAAAACATACCAAATTTAGGATGTATATACATGGCAGCATCAAAATGTTTAATTATTTAAAATACGGTTTACACGATGAATCTGGTGCCAAACCATGC
Organism: Parnassius glacialis; assembly: GCA_033319125.1. Lineage (NCBI taxonomy): Eukaryota > Metazoa > Arthropoda > Insecta > Lepidoptera > Papilionidae > Parnassius > Parnassius glacialis. The sequence goes on along the minus strand of JAVANC010000008.1, from coordinate 32,079,155 downwards.
ATAGCTCGAATACATTTCTTTTACGCTGTAAAGGCCTTAATAGCATCTCTATATTATTACCCCAAAATAAAAGACCATAATCAAGTGCAAAATAAATGTATGCATAGTACGCCATTATTAAAGTTTCATGAGATGTAATTCTTCTCAGACTGCTAAGTAGAAAAATGTAACTGTTTATTTTCGAACAGACCTTTTCAACTTGGGATTTCCAGTTCACATGTTTGTCCAATAATATTCCATGAAATTTTGTTTCAGTCATTTCATTAACAGATTGTCCATTTTTTTTATAGGTTAGGGGTGACAAACGAGCACACAGTCCACCTGATGGTAAGTGGTTGCTGCGGCCCATAGACATCTACATCTATCCTCGTTTGCGAATCAAAATGCAGATGCGTTGTCACCCGTGAGGACTAAGATGGAATGCCTCATTTCCAGTAAAAAGGGCCTCCGGCCACTTGCACTCACCAAGCTAAACGCAGAGGTAAACCTCTACTTCACGCTGGTATTCTGTGAGGTCGTGGTACCACCCCGGTTCGAGCCAGCCCATCCGTGCGACAGCAAAAGCTGCCGCGTGGCTCTACCACTGTTAATATATATTAAGATTGCAATATATATTAAGATTATCATTCAATGTTCCATAATTACTAAATTGAAACATGTATTTTCTACGTTAATGCATAAATTATTATAAATCGCCCACCTTGAAATATTGTCAATAGTATTATTAATATTTGATTCATAAATGTCTATGTCGATGTCTCTTTTAGATGTCACAATAACTGAAATATCATCACCAAATAAAATACATTTATATAAAGCTGAGTCAGGTAAGTCAAAAAAAGTGTATAAATGAAAAGAATTAGCCCTAAACAGAACCTTGTGGAACTCCAAATGAATTTTATCTATGACTGGATTTGTAAAAAGTCAATGTCTGTAAATTGTCAATATTTGTTTCTTCTACAAATTGTATCCTATTTCTTAGATAGCTAGCAATCCAATCTAGGACAGGGCCTCAAAATCCTAAATTATCGACTACTATTTGACTAGTAGTGTTTTGGCATTGACTATTGTTATTTTTGATATTTGTTAATTCAATAAAGTGGTTGTTGAAAGCTTCTGCAATTTGTTGAGCATCTGTCAAAAATTACCATTTATATAAATTTTCAATTAAATTATTTTTATGCAACTTGTCTGATTTTTTATTATATTCCACGAAGCACGACATCTATTTCTTGATTGCTCAATATATTAATGATTATTAAGTTATTGTGCTTGATTTATACAACATCTTAGTATAACGGAATAAATCCTATACCTTATTTTATTCTGGTTCGATTTTACTTTATAGTAGTTAAATCTAAGCTTCCTCTTAATTTTACAGCTTTTTCTTAGACCATTAGATATCCACTTCAGTCGACGAACTCTATTATTAATACATATCCTAATTTAAGGAAAGAATAACTGAAAAGATAACATAAAAGCATCAAAGAAATTTTGGAAAGCTTTATCCAAATTTGATTCATAGAAAACATCAGAAAACGTTAACCTCGATATACAGTATTTAAATTTATTAACATTTTCTTTACAATAGTTTGGTTTTATAATATAGTACCTTAGGAGTAATATTTATTTGTTAAATACAGGAACGTGTAGCATTTGGGCCATGTCATGATCCGATAGAGCAAGTCTTAATAACTCTGCAGTAGCATCAAGACAGGAGTTCAACCTAGTTAGTTGGTTGATATGTGACGTTAGATTAAAATTTTAAGAGATTTTACAACTTTCAATGATTTTATTATTTTCCATGATATCAATATTAAAATTACCAAGAAAGACGAACTTAGTCTTAGTACTTTTATTTAAGGTTTTGAAAAAGAGATATTCTAGATTTCTAAAGAGCAAGTCAGGATCATTTATGTATCTTATTGGAACTATAGATACACAAATAATTTTAAAATTGTATTTAAAAATCAGAATACCACAACATTCAAGATAATGATCCTGACCTATAGTATTCGTTTCTTCAAGTATCTTAACGCATAAACCTTTTTTTACCAATATGCACACACCACCCCTTTTTTTTTGTTTTTTCTACAATAAGAGGCAGCAAGATCAAAACCATGAATCGAAGATGTTTTCGCTACCTGCTTCGACAAAACATCTGGAACTATATTTTTGATATGCAGCTCAGTCAATGCAATTTCAAGAATCTCCTTTTTTCTCGAAAAGCTCTGTATGTTTTGGTGTAATATTCTAAAATTAGAATCATTATATTTAGTTACGAAATATCTTATCACTGGATTTATTAATTATTGCTCTCTCATTTAAAGTTTGTTCTACTTGATTTTCAAAGTTGTTAATTTTTTCTCTATTTTTTGAAAATAGAAGGGTATAGTGCCTTTTTTGGGAGCTGTTGAAGTGTTTTGTTAGAGACTAGAACAGAATGTTTTATATACAATCTAACGTTTTCATAACATAGGAATCTTTTTTTGTAGTCATTTTAATCAATTAATAAATTAATTTTGTCACATATATTTGTCAAATTACTATTTTTGTAATAATTAAATTTCTTAAAAATGTTAATATATCTAACATTTTTAAAATGCTTAATAATAATAAATAATAAAATAGTAATGTAATGTTTTTTCATTCACATATGGATTATACAAAACAGGTAATAAAAGTACAGTCGCCTTCTTTGATTAAGATACATATGTCAGAATGTAGCCTATGCAAATCCTTGTCATTATTACCGAAACCAACTATTACAAAGTCGTTTTCCGTTAGTTCATTTACCAAGCAATGATCATAGTTTAGTAATATTTCTGCACTGATTACTCCAGGCATAATATGACCATAGATTCTATAGGTGTCATTCCAATTTCCACGTCTTGACATTGTTAGAGCTGAAGACAATCCACGTAGTTGGTTATCACTAAGAATGAAGATGCAATTCTTTTTACGATTTAAGTTGACGACTTGCTTGCTTGCTTTGACTGTTGCACCTTCTTGTGTGTCAGAAGTGTCATACTGCCATTTTACACTGATAGTTTGTGAGAGCGTGGTCCTTCCCTGGTTGAGCCGATCCATTCGTGCTACAACTATACTGTTAATATAGCTACAGCATGGCTCTACCGCGTATAAAGGTTCTCAAGCATATTGATTAGAGTGCGGTGTCACAAAACATGTTGGACTGAAATAGCCTAATCTTTTTAGTCTGTAGTAACCTTAGCTCCTCACTACAACTTTCTTCTGTATCGTGGAGGCAGTTTACAAACATAAACTTCACAAGGATAAAAATCCACACCCAGCATAATTATTCGTAGATACTACAAACACTTTTTCCATTTGCGATTAGAACACGCGGCCCTCAGCATCGTAGCTTATTGCGAAGCCACTGCGCCACAGAGCCGTCATCCCTACTTTGTGAAACTGTTTGACCATAGACTATTATTAACAATGATGATTGTGTTATTTTATTTCATTTTATGTATTAGTAACACTTATTAAATAAGTTTTAGCATTCTGCACTCTTTTTCCATATACTTACTTACTTACTTATCTTCACGCACAATCCCTGACGGGGTAGCCAGAGAGAACAGATCGCCAAGTGTCACGATCCTTACATACCTCTTTCGCTTCTTTCAGATTCATTATCTTCTTCATACATGCACGTCTAGGTATCCGAGTACTCTTGACCCTCCCCTCTTCGAGCAATTTGCTCACATGGTCTTCGAAAGTTAGTCTCGGTCTACCTCGACACCTTTTAATATTAACTTTCGCGCTATATATTTTCTTCACCATTCGGTCTTCACTCATTCTCTCAACGTGCCCAAACCATCGATGCACGCCCTTATCAATTTTTGTGATAAGGTCATCTTTCAAACCTGCCATATTGCGAATCTCTTCGTTTCGCTTTCGGTCGGCCATGGTAACGCCGCACATTTTACGAAGAGATCGCATCTCCACTGCATTCAACTTGCTTTTATGCTTCTTCTGGCATACCCAGGTTTCGCTGCCATATAACAAAGTCGGTACCAACACTGCGTTATGTATTGCAAGGCGTGCACTCTTCACTACGCCTTGCCTTTTGACTAACGCAGTCAGGGCACCATTGACTTTGTTCCCGGCAGCGACACGCCTGTCCACATCTAAATCACATCTTCCATCCCGGCTATATGCACTCCCCAAGTATACAATTTCATTTACCTGTTCTAGATATTCCTGATTTACCCATATTTCACACTTCGTTCTCTCTTCGTCCCTTTCAAATACCAGAACCTTAGTTTTATTAGCATTCAAGCGGAGACCTTTAATTTCACATTCCTCTTTCATACATGTGACTAATGCCTGCAGTTCTGCCTCTGATGGTGCAATAAGCACTGCATCATCAGCATACAGCAGACAATTTACTTTAATGTCACCCAATTTCACACCCAAACAGCTATCTTTCAGCTTCTGTAAACAGCTGTCGAGATACAGTATGAACAGCCAGGAAGACATGACACAACCCTGTTTTACGCCCGTTTGGACGCTAAACATGGGTGACAGGTCATGCCCTACCCGCACACAGGCTTTACAGTCACAGTAAAGTGACTACACAGCCCTTAGCAATCGACCATCCACACCATACCCAGGCAACAGTTTCCACATTTTCTTCCTTACAACCTTATCAAATGCTTTCTCAAGATCCACAAAAGCACAGAAAATCTTCTGGTTAGCAGCCAGAAGCTTCTCCGCGATCATGCGTAGAGAAAACATTTGATCCGTGCATCCTCTTCCAGGTCTAAATCCGCATTGTGCCTCCCATAGAAATCTTTCCGATTTCTCTTGCATCCTACGTGTCAAAACCTTCGAGTAAACTTTACTTGCTAAACTGGTCAAGCTGATCGCCCGATAGCACCCGCAGTCAAAATGTGAACCTTTACCTTTATATAAAGGCACAATGACTGCGGATCGCCAATCATCCGGGACATCCCCCGTCCGCCAGCACAAATTGCACAGCAGATGAAAGCTGTCCCAGACGCGAGGCCCACCATACTTGACCATTTCAGCAGTAACTCTGTCTAGTCCCGCAGCCTTACCACATTTCAAACTTCGAATCTCACGTTCAATCTCTTTCATACTGATGACCTCAGTGTCATCGAGGTCCGGGTCTGGCGTACCAGTCTCGACGTCATCCCCGGATCCCTCACTAAGATCATCACACGCATACATTTCTCTATAAAATTCGCTCCATCGCTGCATGACGTCCGATTTATCTGAGAGGACGTCATTAGTTCTCGAAAGAACTTTGTTCATTCTTAAGGCCGTCGCACCACTTCGGGTCCTTCCAACCTCTTTCCAGAAGAGTTTGGAGTTCTCCTTAAAGTTGTGCGACAACCTTTCGTCCGCTTCCATTCTACACCTTTCACGCACTTCCTCAATCAATGCTTTCGTGTGAACTTTCTGCAGCTTATATCTTTCGTTCATCTTCTCTCTCATATCTGTATGAAATCTGTCAGTTACTTTGTTTACAATATTTAGTTTATTTTTATTTTACTAGATGTCGTTTTGTCCATAGCTTGTGTTATTTATATCGCGTTGTAAAGATTTGTTTCAAATAGTACATAAGGTTTCTTTAAATAATATACGATGCTATTGGACTCCTACTGCTACTTGATAGCCGAGTTTCATTTCATGAACCCTATCTCCTAGTAGCTATTTTTTTGGGATTTGTACATGGTCCTTCGAGCCGGATAGTGAGACATCAGTGAAGGTTGTGTCTGTATCCATAGCTGTGCCGACACGGTGGCTGCTTGTCGTCGATAGTGCTCTGTGATCATTGTGCTAAGGTGATTGCCCTTGTGGTGGTGAAGTAGAGTGTAAAAAAAGGTGCACGCGTTACCAGGCGACTTGTGAGTGCGCAGAAGCCAATTATTGTAGTGAGTCAGTGTCTTCCGCTGTGTAACCACGCTGCGCTGTTAGTGCGTGGTGTCAGAATTGGGAGCAGTTGCCAGTGGACGGGATCTTCATCGACACGCGACTCAGTGTCTTCCGCTGTGCAACCACGCTGCGCTGTTAGTGCGTGGTGTCTGAATTGGGAGCAGTTGCCAGTGGACGGGACCTTCATCGACACGCGACGCATATGGATACATTTCGACGACAAGGTGATAAATGAAGTGTTTCGTGATTCTAGTACTTTATATTTAGTAAAAATCTTTGGTAATTTTCTAAGTTAATTCATGTGTGTAGACTTTGAAAATTTTGTAGACTAAGAATGTTATTGTAGTATTACTTAGAATAATTCTCCAAAAGGTGATGTGACGGTGAACCTATGCCCAATTTCATAGCGAGGTACAATTTGTTCAAATACTTAGAAATTTTTTGAATAAATATCTATTATAAGACTTAGAAAAATTTGCGTATTGATTTGAAGTTGTCAAATTTAAATTTTATTGTTTTTAAAATATTTTTTAAAATAAAAGAATAATGGATATGTCAGCGTATGAATGTCTACAAATAGAAACTAGTTCTTTAATTGAAAAGGCTTATGTCAATTTTAAGAAAACTTCAAAGGATCGTATTACAGTTTTTTATATAGAAAGTAAATTAGAAAATTTAGAGGTTCAATGGAATTCATTTTGTGAAACTCATCGTACAATAATATTAAAGGTATTAAAGGAAGATTTAACTAAGTCTGAATATTACAAAAAGAAAGTTTACGACAAAACTGAAGAATGTTATATAGATTATAAGTCAATATTAAAACAAAAATTGTCTGAATGCGCTGACAAAAATCCTAAATCTACTTCTTCCGACGATAAAGTATCATCGAAAGTTTCAAGTTTTTCAGGGGTTAGATTACCTAAAATTACTATACCTATTTTTAACGGGAATTATTCAGATTGGACTTCTTTTAAAGATTTATTTGTATGTTTAGTAGATAACTGTGAAACTCTTGATGATGTCCAGAAGTTACATTACCTTAAGAGTCATCTATCGGGAGAAGCTGAACAAATTGTACGTCACATTCCTATTACAGGTAAGAATTATTCAGTTTGCTGGACTCAATTAAAAAGTAGATATGATAATAAAAAATATCTTTCAAACCACATATTAAAACGGTTATTGAATCATAAAATTATTCAATTTGAATCTTCAAATGCGATCAAGGAACTATTAGATACTATAATAGAATGTTTAAATGGCTTGCAGAATTTAGGTATAGATATCAGCACTTGGGATATAATTATTGTTTACGTAATGAGCCAGAAACTTGATCATGAGTCCAGAAAACAATGGGAAGCTAAGTCAAGTGAATTAACTTCTGAGTTGCCTAAGTTGTCTGATTTTAAAGATTTTTTGGAACATAGGTTTCGATCATTGGAATTTTTAGATACTAAACCTAAAACGAGGCAATGTAAGGCAACAGTGTGTTATGCCAATGATAGTATGTCTAATAACAATAATTTATGTTGTTCATTTTGTAAAGGCAATCACAAATTATGCAATTGCAAGTTATTTTCCAAGGAAACCATAGAATCGCGACGGGACTATGCTCAAGCCAGGAAGTTATGCTATAATTGTTTAGGAGATAATCATTCTTTTTTTAATTGTAGACAATCTTCACGATGTCAAATTTGTAAGAGGAAGCATCATTCGTTGCTTCATCCTGTAAATAATCCCACGAATCGCAAGGAGAATACGGAGGCAGTTGGTATAAATGTTGCTGTTAATTCAACAACTGCCATTCATGAAAATCAGAAGGAGTCAGAGCCAGAGTCAGTAGTCACATGTTTTTTAAGTAATTATAGTCAAGTGTTGTTAGCTACGGCATTAGTGAAAGCTGAATCACTTAATGGTGTTGAGATGATAATGCGATGTTTGTTGGATCAAGGGTCACAAGCTTCGTTTATTACGGAGTCAGCAGTTCAAGCACTTGGACTGCAGAAGGTTCCAACAAAACTCGTAGTTTCAGGAATAGGGGGTGAGGACAGTTCTTTGCTTAAGTCAAGGTTTGTGGTGTTTATTAGGTTGCGTTCACTCCACGATCCAACATTTTATGTAGAAGCAAAGGTACACGTCCTCAACAAACTTACAACACTTCAGCCCTTTAAGAAAGTTGTAGTTAAGATGTGGCCTGAAATAGGCAAACTTAAACTGGCAGATCCAAAATTTGGTGTGCCTAATAAAATTGATCTCTTACTTGGTGCAGAGTTATTTGCTCAGATTTTAGAAGATGGTGTAATCAAAGGTCCCTCTGGATTACCTGTAGCACAGAATACTAGGCTGGGGTGGATCTTATCTGGTCAAATTGACTCAACATGTATAGATAGATTTGAGTCAAATCAATGTAACACCATCTTAATCTTTCATTTGCAAGTTGATGAAAATGAATTATTGAAGAAGTTTTGGGAATTAGAAGCAGAACCAACTGCTAGTACTTGTAAAATAATTTTCACTGAAGAGGAGCAAAAATGTGAAACTATTTTTGCTAATACTACTACCCGAAATGATTCAGGTAGATATATTGTAAAGCTTCCTTTTCGTGATAAAGATCCGAAGTGCCAGTATGGCAACTCTAGGCATATTGCTTTGCGACGACTTCACCTTTTAGAAAAAAGATTGGCAAGGAATTCAGATTTAAAAGAAAGATATTCTGCCGTTATTCGTGAATATATTGATCTTAACCATATGGAAATCGTACCAGAAGAAGAAAGGGACAATGCTTATGCGGTTTATTTGCCTCACCATGCCATCATTCGTGAGGATAAGTCTACAACAAAGCTTAGAGTTGTTTTCGACGCTTCATGTCCTGGTACCAACGGGATTTCTCTTAATCACGATCTTATGGTTGGCCCTGTTCTTCAGCCCGAGTTACGACATTTAGTTATGCGTTGGCGCGTACGACCCATATGCCTAATAGCAGACATAGTTAAAATGTACAGACAAATAGAGGTCTCCAAAAGCGACAAAGATTTTCAGCGTATTTTATGGCATGACGAAGAAGGTGAGTTACGCCATTATAGGCTACTACGTGTTACTTTTGGAACTGCATCAGCGCCTTATCTTGCTGTACGTACTCTTCAGCAGTTAGCTTATGATGAGGGTAAAGATATGATTTCAGCAGCTGAAAGAGTAATCCAGGACTTCTATATGGATGACCTGATGAGTGGTTGTGAAACAGTTGAAGAAGGTGTACAAGTGTACAAAGACCTTAATAAAATGATGCAAAAGGGAGGTTTTCAACTTCAAAAATGGGGAAGTAATAGTAGAGAATTATTAGAAAAAACTGGAGAAGTGGTTAAAAGTCAAAGTGGAAACATAGAACTAAATGTTGAAAAAGAAAATGAAAGTTTCACGAAGGTTTTAGGATTATATTGGAATAATGTAACTGACAATTTTGAGTATCGTGTTCAGTTACCACAAATAACAACTCCTGTTACAAAGAGAAAGGTTGTTTCAGATATTTCTCGGTTATTCGATCCATTAGGATGGATAGCACCAGTAGTAATTACTGCCAAAATCTTCATACAGAAGATTTGGATGTCAGGTATTGAGTGGGATCAAGAATTACCTTCTAATTTGTTACAGGAGTGGCTTTATTTTAGGAGTAAACTTTCATTCATTACAGGCTTTAGTATTCCTAGATGGATATTCACCAATACGAAAGACTTTTTAGAACTACATGGGTTTTGCGATGCATCTAACCAAGCATACGCCGGAGTAGTATTCGCTCGAGTTGTAAAAGAAAACGGCGAAGTTCATGTAAGTTTGATAGCATCAAAAACTAAAGTGTCGCCAGTCAAACAAGTCTCCATACCACGTTTAGAATTGTGTGGAGCTGTTTTGCTTTCTAAGCTGTTATATGAAGTAGCAAAGAATCTCTGCTTACCACTCAATAGAGTACGAGCTTGGACAGACTCAACAGTGGTGCTTGCTTGGTTGAGCAGTCACCCGAGCAGATGGAAGCCTTTTGTGGGGAATAGAATATCTGAGATTGTCACACATTTCGGTCGTAATCAGTGGTCTCATGTGAAATCTCAAGATAACCCCGCTGATTGTGCTTCTAGGGGTGTGAATCCGGAAGTTTTAGAAACTTTATATTTATGGAAACAAGGACCTGATTGGCTGCATCAGAAAATATTAAAACAGAACTCTGTTTGCAATAAAAATGTCCAGGAATGGGATACTAATTTAGAACAAAGATCGAAATTGTGCTGCGTTGAAGTATTACATTTGGAAGAGGATTATATTATTAATAGATTTTCATCCTTACGGAAACTTATACGGGTGGTTGCTTGGTGTAGAAGATTTTTCCTTTATCGGAATACTATAAAATCTCGTTGGTTGACATCAAAGGAGTTGCAAGAAGCTTTAAATATTTGTATTAAAAAATGTCAAAAACAATATTTTAATGATGGTATTACCGATAAGAAAGGAAAGTTTTCTTCCCTTAATCCTTATAAGGATGACAATGGACTTTGGCGAGTTAGCGGCAGACTACAATTGGCTCAAATTGAAATAGAACGAAAGCATCCTATTTTAATTCCCCGTGCTTCTAACTTGGCTACACTAATAGTTGCAAATGCACATTAGAAAACCTTACATGGGGGCCCACAATTAATGATTAATTTCATTCGGTCAAGATTCTGGATTATTAATTTAAAAAATTTAGTAAAATCTTATATAGACAAATGTATTACTTGCTTGCGCTATACATCTAGAGCTAATAATCCAATCATGGGCCAGTTACCTGCTGCCAGAGTGAGAGCAAGTAGACCATTTAGTCATAGCGGAGTAGATTACGCTGGTCCAGTTGCAATAAAAATAGGAAAAGGCAGAGGATATCGGTCTACAAAGGGATATATATGTCTTTTTATTTGCATGGCAACTAGAGCTGTGCACCTCGAATTAGTAAGTGATCTTACTTCTGAAGCTTTTATTGCAGCGTTTAAGCGGTTTGTCTCCAGACGTGGACATTGTTCCGATTTATGGAGTGACAACGCTACTACATTCGTAGGTGCGGATCGAATATTACAGGCCCTCCTAACAGAAGAAAAGTCTAGTGTGGCTGTTGATATTGCTGATTGGCTAGCTAATAATGGAACTTACTGGCACAGAATTCCACCCTATAGTCCTAATTTTGGTGGTCTATGGGAAGCAGGTATTAAGTCTACCAAGAGCCACCTCAAGAGAGTGATAGGCAACTCTTTGTTGACATTTGAAGAATTTAGTACAGTGTTGTCTCAAATCGAGGCTTGTCTGAACTCGAGGCCAATATCAAGAATAAATAATAACATGGATGATCCATTCCCTCTCACACCGGGACATTTCTTGGTTGGAGAACCATTGGTTCTCGTTCCAGACGAAAATTATTTAACTTCTAATATAAATTCGCTTAAACGTTGGCAGATCACCCAACGTATGATGCAAACTTTTTGGAAGCGATGGTCTCGTGAATATCTCACACAATTTTTACAACGTCATAAGTGGAAAGAGCACACTCCTGACCCGAAAATCGGAGATGTTGTACTGGTGAAGGAGGACGATCTTCCTCCGGCTAGATGGCTCTATGGGATAATTATAGCAAAACATCCTGGTTTGGATGGAGTTACTCGTGTGGTGTCTTTACGATGTAAAGGTGTTACTATTAAAAGACCAGTATCAAAAATTTGTGTTTTGCCTATTACTGAATGAATATAAGTATTCTTAAGATGTTTGTCTTATATTTTTTTTTGTGTTATATTGGAATAAATTATTCAAGGATTGTAAATTTTAGTACTTATGTTTTTATTGTTATGAAATATGTACTTTAGCATACTATTAACAGCTTTGGGTATATCTTTTATTGATTCTTTTATTAATAGTACATATGTGTCGTGTGGTTACGTATAGTTTATGGACAATCTGTCCATGGCGGGCGGGATGTATGAAATCTGTCAGTTACTTTGTTTACAATATTTAGTTTATTTTTATTTTACTAGATGTCGTTTTGTCCATAGCTTGTGTTATTTATATCGCGTTGTAAAGATTTGTTTCAAATAGTACATAAGGTTTCTTTAAATAATATACGATGCTATTGGACTCCTACTGCTACTTGATAGCCGAGTTTCATTTCATGAACCCTATCTCCTAGTAGCTATTTTTTTGGGATTTGTACAATATCCTTATCATTACTAGAGGCCAAGTAGTCTAACCATGCTTTCTTCTTCTTCTTTACAGCTTCTTTCACTTCATCATTCCACCATGCATCTCTTCTTTTACTACTGCCTCTTTTAATCGTTCCACACACTTCTTCCGCTGCACTTACCATTCCATCCCTAAGGTTCTGCCATGTTCTTTCAACACATTCTTTTTTGCCATCGATGTTGTCAAGTTTTTCGGCTACCCTCGCATGATATTTGTCCCTAGTATCCGCTTCCTGAAGCTTCCAGCTTCGGATGCGACAGACCGACTGTGGTTCTGTTACTGCCGTCCGGTAGCGCCAACCCGCGAACAGACCCCTAAATCTAGTAATCACTAGATAGTGATCCGTTCCCAGGTCAGCACCTCTGAACACTCGCGTATGCATCACCTGTTTTCGCAGTCGGTCATCCACCAGGAACAAATCGATCATACTTCTCTCATTCTTACTTTCTCTAGTATACATATGGATCTTCTTGTGATTAAACATAGTGTTTGTCACAAGAAGACCCTTTTCCTTGCATACCGCCAGTATAAGCTTGCCAGCATCATTAACCCTTTTATCGCCAAACTTTCCAAGCACCGACTCGAACCCTGGTCGAGCGGTACCAACCCATCCATTCAAATCACCACATACAACAATTCTTTCGTTTCCCCTAGCCAAATCTAGAACTTCTCTTACATTCTCCCAAAACTCCTCCAGCTCAGCCCTGGACGACGAAGCTACCGGCGCATAAACAGCCAAAAGGAATAACTTCGTCAGTCCCAATTTAAAGCGAACCCAGAGAAGTCTTGAGTTCACAACCTTATATTCAGTCATAACATCGACCAACCGAGACGACAGCAGCACCCCCACTCCCTGGCGGGCGCTCTCGCTCTCCGGGACTCCGGACCATAGAGCTAACGCCCCGCCAGGGAGCTCTTCAGTACCACTGCCCTTCCGTTTGGTCTCCGACATACACACGACATCTAATTCTCTTTCTTTCATTATTTCGATCAACTCATTCGTCTTATCTCTCATGCCTCCTCTAACATTCCACGTGCCAACTCTGCACTCTGTCCTCCACCTTCCGCCGTGTCGGGCTGTGCGTGACGGGTGGCGGTCCCCATCGCCGCTTTGCGCGCTGCATTCCACACCAACGGGGACGAGCTGGTGTGCGTCGCCTTGGGGGGACGCCCTAACCCTCGTTGGCATGGGTGCGCAGCTAAGTAGAATTGCAGCCCTGAAAAGGGCTGGCAGGGGTCGCGACGAGCACGCTTCTACAGTGACCCCCATATAGATATATAGTTATATAGATTTTAAATATACTAAATCTCACGTCTCCGAGCGCGCAATATGCTAAGAAAGGGGTAAAAAGATTTTTTTTTTCACAAGTTAATATATATATATATATATATATATATATATATATATATATATATATATTTTCTTCCTAAACCGGGACAGTTTTATGTCCGAACGTGTGTAATGTGTAAAATTTATGTAAGTAATAAATAATTAAATGCTTAATATTATTCAACTAATTAAAATAAACTGTATCAATTATTTTATTTTTTACTATATGACGCAATTCGCTATAAAGCCTCATTATTACCAATACACACTACGTTATGACGTGAGACATACGAGTATAAGGTTGTTCCTTAATTGGTGTTTCTGATGTCAATACCGCGTACTTCTCGATTTGTTGTCGTTATACGCGACAATCTTTTTCATTATTTTTATCACTAGCACGTCGTTAGTGAATACGTGCTTGTGATTTTTACCTACATATGTCTTTACATGTATCCACATATAAAAACGTCATTACGGAATGCCATTTATTAATACAAGAGAACTAGAGAATATTTTTATATTTAGAATTCGTAGGATTTAAATGTTCTATCGTATTTTCTCTTTGTATCATTTCAATTAGAGTGCGTTGTCAGACAGGGTTGACTATTTTTGCTTAACCTTTTTTAAACCTTAACCTTAACCTTCTTTAAATTTGCTTCCATGATAGGAGGCAATTCAGAAAACTGATGATAACAAAATCGGGGGATAGAATTTGGTGTTGCAGCTACATACCTATCATATACTAACTTAATAACTTTAAATATGTTTTATTAAAACACTCGATAGTTAAAGAATCAAGAAATTCGTGAGTTTGGTTGGTTGGAGGGAGCGCAGCAATGTTGGGGTCGTTTCGTTGCGTCACATAAATTCTGTTTAGTATAAATTTTGACATTTCGTACACGTATTTTCGTCAAACACACGGCCGTGTCCACGACACAGCCACATCTCGATTTTCAGTCTAAAATTAGACAGGATGTACAACATTAGTAACGTACGACATTTTATATCGTACGAAATGTGGTACGTTGTTGTCGTTGCAAGACACGTTGAATAGCATAGAAAACTGTTGTTATGTACTCATATGCGCCCGACATTAGCTCGTTTTATTGTAGAATATTCGATCGCTGTCATACCAACTAAGCGACGAGCAAAAAATGCAATGCCTTGTGGTGGTACTATGTGTCAGCTTTTATTTACAATATCTATGACTAACTTAAGGGTTATATAACATCTGGGAGTGGACTGATATCGTGAGTGTCGCCAATCTATTTCATTTCGTGAAGAATATAACGGAGTTCACTAAACTGATTGCAAACCTTCGCTTGTTGATATGTCGGCAGAAGAAACAAGAATGATAGATTATTTACTTGCCACCTACATTGTAAGAGAACACACTGTCCCGTGGGTGTCTTAACAGGTGACATAGGAAAAGTGAAACAGGAGAGAGGCAATAGCATCTTCCTTATAACAACTCTAAATTTAAAATAAATGCACTTGCCAACATGCCTACTAAACGTGGTAAGTACAGCAAATATCTCCAGTGGATTTTAAACGGGCTGTATAGTTCAATTTGTCGCTGTTAATGAATAAGAAACTTCCGTTAAAAAATTAAGGCCGAGAAAAGCTGACAAGAACAGTAATAAATTACTTCGAAATTTGAGAAGCGCGATCTGGCGCCCCAAATTACGTGGACAAGTTCTTTTGTTCCAATAAAAAATGGTGTTAATATAATTAACTGTAAATGAATTCTCTGGTGGCATCCTAGTATCAGTAAACAAATTATAATGCGGTCCCTCGCTAGGTGGAGTGACGATCTGCAAACAAATGTAGGTTTGTCAGGAATGTGATGAAATAATCTAGAGTGGTAACCCCGTACCGGCAAGCTACTTAGCAAGCCTTTCGCTTGCCTTAGCTTAGCTGAGCTAGCGGGGACTAGACAGACTGATGATGTGGCAACGTTTGTGGGAATGGGGACTAAGGATCAAGTTTTCTAGCATATTATTTGGAGTTGTGGAGGCTTGAGTTCAGCAGTGGAATTGTGAAGATTAATGACCTGATTTGATACGTGGTAGAGCCTCGCTGCAGATATATTATGGTTGCATCAAGAATAGGTCGGGTCACCTCGATCGTGGTAAGACCACACTTTCACAGAATACCAGCGTGTAAACGCAGCTTAATTCCGCCGTGTTCCGTATAGTGAATGTAGAGAACCGGAGATCCTTTTTACTAGAAACGAAGCGTTTAATCTTCGTCCTCATGGATGACAATGATTCTGCATTTTGATTATTAATTGAAGATAAATGTAGATAATGGTAATGTATATGGGCCACAGTATCCACTTACCATCAGGTGGAATGTGTGCTCGTTTTTCATCCTTATTCTAAAAATAAATAAAAAATATAACGGAAACTTCAGATTAAATTAGTTTATTTAGACAGCGGCATGTAACAAAATGTTTTTATCGACATAACAACTGAAATGGAGTGTTGATCTATACATTAAATTGAAATTCCACGAGTTTGTAAGCTGTCTATCTCGTCTCTGCAATCCTATTTATGTGTGGTTTCACACGTGCTTAATAATATTGAATTCACATTTTAGTTAGAGAAGCATTATGGTAGCATAGTAGGTAGCTTAGTATAGGAATATAAATATCACAAGAAAATTAGTAATATAGATTGAATGAAACAATTTTTATGGATTTTATTGCTTTTTATAGTTACGTGAACATTTTACTTATTTTTAATATCCGATAGCTCGGGTGCTTTACAGTACGAATATGATCACGATCTTCGTCTTCTGTTTTTATTTATAAATTAAACAGCAATAATTATGAATTTTACTTTTAATTAAATTAATACCAATCGAAATATTTTGTTTAAAGTACTTACTCATGGAAATTATGATAATAATTTTATTAAAGTTCTTTCTCGTTATGTATTAAGATTTTTAAACTGTAGTATCGGATAAGAAAGTGTACAAATGCCAATTAAATGTACAGACTCTCAGAACTATTTTGTAACTTTTATTGAAAAAGTGATTACATAAGCGGTATCAAGACACCAGGTGTTCGTTAAAAATTTTGCCTACCAGAAAGAGCCAACTGTCAAAGTTGAAGAGAGAGCGGCATTCATTTCCTAGGACCGAAGTTAAGAGATTGAGAGGTTAAAGCTCTCAATCTCGATGTCATTCCAACAGCAATCCTCATCTGACTCTAGTTTGGTAATATTGTGGACGGTTGTCTGAGCAAGATTTAAAGGGCTCTCTAGAATTTTACGAAAGTCAATGAGTCAAGTATCTTTAAGTAGGTCAGAAGCTGTTTATTCCGCTGTCTCATTCTGGGGAAGGTTTTATGAGGCTAATAAAGCTAATAGAGATAAAGAAGAAAGACTATTATTAAGTTATCGTTGATACTTTTCGAAATGATTTCTCTTTAGATTAGTCACCAATGGATTTTTTCGAGAGGGACAAAATGGAGTACTATTTTCTCTCATGTCGCTGTAAATTCTATGACTTAATATGATCTTGTCGTCGCACCACAAGCGAAACGCACTGAAGCCTAAATCACGCTATCAATATTCTAAAGTAATGTAGATTGATATGGGCTCATCCACTTGCCATCGATTGGACTGTGTGTTCGCTTGTCACCCCTGTTCTAAAAATATATAATCAAAATATTACATTACAATTTATTTATCTTTAATTATAAAATACTATTGTTAACTCTGTATCTTTATTGGAAATTCGTCTTCAACCTAAATTAAAATGATAAATGGTTTTCTAATTACAATCGAAGCACAAAGTGAGTGACTTCAAAGGCATCTGAGATTTGCCGCTTATAAAAGTGTCACTAGTAATATTAACAGAGAAAGTAAGTTATTCTCTATTCTAATAACTTCTCAACACTAATAATGTAACATATTCGTTAATACACGCACATATTATTATTTCGTTCATTGACAGCAATTTTGCTTTTATCACTACTTTAGAAATTACCTTTGTGCTAAGAATGACTTACATACAAGTAAACCAAATCCAGTGAGAGTTTTCAAGTTAAGTTTTGTTAACTAACTTAATTATATAACACAGAGCCATGCTGCATACATATTAGTTGTATAGTTGCAGCACGAATGGGTCGGCTCGACCGGGGAAGGACCACGCTTTCACATAATACCAGCGTAAAATAGCAGCTTAATATATATGTTTCGTATGGTGAGTGTAGAGAACCGGAACCCTTTTTACTGGAAAAGAGCCATTCCATCTTAGTCCTCACGAGTGACAACGCATTTCTGCATTTTGATTCGCAAACGAGGATAAATGTAGATGTCTATGGTCCACAGCAACCACTTACCATCAAGTGGACTGTGTTCGTTTGTCACTCTATCCTATAAAAATTTCCGTAAGAGTGCTCAATGCAAAAGTGAAGCATTTTTGAGATATTATTTTTAAAATCGAGAGTTAGTCAATTTAAAGAATTTTTTTCTGTCAAAATTGAAATTAAATAAATATAAAAATTGTATGTTGATTCAAAGGCTAACATAACTTATAGTTTACGTTATGCTAATAACCTTCATGTGTGAAAATAGGAGGGTTATTCTCTTAAATATAGAGAATATACGCAGAGGTACACTTGAGCTGCAACACGAAGGGACCGGTCCGAGCGTATAACGGATCCAGCTCATACAGAATGCCAGCATAAAAAATAAATGATTCATTATGACCAAATTTTTCATATATTAAGAAGGTTAACCTTTCTCAATATATCACAAATTAAAATATATTTAGTTCAAATATCCTTAACTGATGAGCATGTATGAGTAGGTAAATTAAGGCCAGAGAGGTGTATCAGAATTGTGCGAAATGGAAGTCCGTAGTCTCTGCCTACCCCTCCAGGTGACAGGCGTGACTTTTTATGTGTTTTTATGTTATGAATATAGATGTTTTTTAATGTTGACTTGATGATAAGTGGATGCTGTGGCCCATAGACATCTACATCTATCCTCGAATAAGTATTAAAATGCAGATGCGTTGCCACCTCTGAGGAATCCCCGTATCTAGTGGAAAGGGTCTCTGGTTCTTTACACTCACCATGCGAAACACAGTAGCATTGAAGTGCTATTTTACGCTGGTATTCGTTGAGAGCGTGGTCCTTCCCCAGCCGAGCTAACCCATTCGTGCTACAACCATAATACAGCTGCAACATGGCTCTACCACGTATATATATATCGGTTTCTATGAGCCACAGCATCCGATTAATTACTCGTTTGTTGCTTACTTCTATAAAAAATTAGAGATCGCAACGTGTTTGTCTGATCAACATACGTGCTGCTGCATTAATGTGAATTTAAATAGCTCACATTATTACGTTAAACAAAATAAATCAGGAAACGAGACGTTCAGCACAATGTACAATAATAACAGAAATTTATTTATTTATTTTATTTTAAAACAACGTTAAAACGTTAAATTCTTTAAAGGTGAGATCATATCTGTAGCCTATTTTGTTTAATGATGGTTGTAGATGTTCAATATACTGCAGTAGTAGGTGGAATGTCAGTTCGTCTGTACCTCTGCTACCGTTACCGATACAGTCCATCAAAATTCCACTGCTGAACATAGGCCTCCCCATGGATTGCCTCATAGGAGGGATATTAGTCACAGTTGTCATGTAAGTCAAGCGTTGTCAACCGCAGATTTTTTTTATTAATTATTAGGGAGACGCTGCCGCCAATCTTCTGTTTGTTTCCCTCTGTCGTTTCTTAAGTATGTTTCACACGCCACTGCCGTGTATTGGAGGTGTAAGAATATCCTGTAGCTCATATCAGACGATGTTACCATGGTTGTTTATTCCTTTAATTTAATAAAAAGTATCTGAGATGAATACAAGCACAAATAGTCTTAAAAATAATACTTATTTCGTTTGTACTAAACTACACCAGAATAAAACAAAAGCACTTTGTCGCAACTGCAATTTAAACTTTTGCTAAGCCAATGTATCACAGTTGTTTGTGTAAATAACGAAACTAAAATGGCGTCGACGTCGCGCGGGAAACTGTAATCATTGCCGCTTATTTTTAGAGAAACTTATACAGAACTTACATATTTTCTACCGACTTCAAAAAAGAATACTTACCGTTCGAAAAACAGCAGAGTTAAGCTACTATTTTACGTTGGTATTCTGTGAGAGTTTCCCCGGTCGAGCCGACCCAATAGTGCTGTAACTATACTACTAATATAGCTGCAGCATGACTCTACTACGTCATAATATTTCTTAACTTTTTATTTTTCTCGCCAAAATATTTTTAAATGGGATATAGAATATACGGTAAAAAAGATTTCTTTATTTTCGAGTGAAAGATTTTGTTTTAGCACTCTTATCAGGTCTCCCGCAGTTGTTGCAGTTGTTTCTTACATGGTAGAGCCATGATACACCTATATTACGGTTGTAGCGCGGATGGGTTGACTCGAACGGGGAAGGACCATGTTCCTACAAAATACAAGCGTGAAATAGCAGCTTAATGCTGCTATGTTTCATATGGCGAGTGTAGAGAAGCGGAGAGCAATAATTTAACTGGAAATTATTTTATTCATTTAAGTTCTTCAATTTGACTTTTACATTTTAGTTCAATTCTGACTACATCTTAACATTTGAATTAGGTCACTGCAGTTAACCTTCTTATTTTATAACCTTATCAGAAATACCAGGATGTTGTGTCTACCAGTATATTATGCGAACCCGTACCCCAGTTACTTTACGTGACTTACGAAATATTATGTTTTGTTTCAGGTACAAATTTTACTGGACAAGTAACAAGTAGTAGTTTGAATTTAAAAGGTAAGCAAGTTTATGGTCACATTTTCCAATAAGGTAAAAGGTAAATATGCCGTGGTAGTCTTACTTTGTGGTAGAATATCTATTGTGGTATCTACATGAACTATTTGCCCGTTTGTCATCATGTTTCTATAAAAATCCGTAAAATATGTTTGATTCAGTGTTTCATATTAGCGTACATAAAATAAATAAAATTTTTGATCAATTGCGATTGTCCATCTCTCTATCTGTCTATGAAACGGAATCTTTTAATGTAACTTTCACCAAATTGTAGACAGCTGATTGACTTGAAATTCGTACTCGTACCGAGGCCCGATGACAATAAAAAAAATATTTAATAACTTTATCATAGTATCCTTATCAGGGTCACCAGGATAATTCTCTCTAGAATCATCACAACTAGTTTTTTTATAGGATAAGGGTGAAAAGCGAGCACACAGTCCACCTGATGGTAAGTGGTTGCTGCGGCCTATAGGCATCTACATCTATCCTCTGTTACAGATCAAAATGCAGATGCTTTTTCACCCGTGAGGACTAGGATGGAATGCCTCATTTCCAGAAAAAAGGGCCTCCGGCCACCTGCACTCACCAAGCGAAACGCAGAAGTAAACCTCTACTTCACGCTGGTATTCTGTGAGGTCGTGGTACCACCCCGGTTCGAGCCGGCCCATCCATGCGACAGCAAAAGCTGCCGGCTGGCTCTACCACTGTTATATAGTTAGAACACGGATTGGCACGATATTCTTGCGAAACTTATTTTCATTCCATGATGTCGCTTAAACGAAATGTCCAATTTTAGTGCTTTGAAGACCAAATATTTATTAACATACTCTTCATGACACAGAGATATATTTGGTGAGGATGTATCTCATAGGTACAATTAAATTTTTACCAACTTTAATATAATAGACCTCTGCAAAGTAACGTCTGATTCTATTAATTATTATTATATTTAATAACATCCCGTGTAGACGGGGTGTGCAAAATGTTCTCCAATTTCCATATTGAGTAGGGTCGCATTAGCTAGACCTTTTAAAATAATTATAGGGTTCCATTAACCGCTTTGCACAATTAAAATTAATGTTAAAAATATAAAACGTCAAATGAGCCTGCTACGACGACGTTTTAAAATAATGTAACAAATAGGAAAATTCTTAAAAATTGTAATCTAATAAGTAACTGAATTTAAATTGTCTAATTGTATGTGTTTTGGATATGTCTAATTTTATATATATATATATATATATATATATATATATATATATATATATATATATATATTAAAAATAACAAATGATTAATAAATATCGTAATTTTTTGTATAAAACTAAAGTGTTTAACGAACCTACGATTCACCTGATTATGTGCGGTTACTGCAGTGCATGGATACTTTCAGTCTACTTCAGACAAAAAAGGCTACATATGCGTTTGCACCACTGGACACTTACACTCGTATCCTCAAATATCATTAAATCATGTTATTAATCACTTTATTACACCATCACACCATCCAATATGATAGACCACAAATCCTCGCTAAAGAACACCGATTCCTTCCAAGGATGATTCGCGAGGCTATTGAAATCAAGAAACATCCTAATTTCAATAGAGAAGATGGTTGGGTGCCACCATCTGCTTGGGATCCCATAATTAATAAAATTAAATCCCAACCCAAGCATACAACTGCAAGACTTCATGATACTGTAAGTTCATACTGCGTAGATCGGAACTAATTTTTAATCTGGAGGTAGCCGTGGTTAACTATGACATTGGGACGTCATACACCTCAGTCCACCCCGTGACCATGGGTGCTGTAAAGTGCTTGAAACGTCGGGAATGTGAAATAAGTTAATATACGCGATAAAATCCGTAAAATTAGTTTTATTTAAATGTGTAGTGTTCGCGTAAATATAAGAAATCATTATGTTAATAATTACTTTATTAATATTGGATCTAATTTAGCAGACCTTACAATTAGTTAGTCTGGACCCGATGGTCATATTTCAAACGTCCCCTCAACCAGCTATTCCAATTCCTCCTTGTCCTGCTGGGGACACACCCTAATGAAGTTAACAGCATACTCACAAGCTTGAACTTCGGCAGTTCTCCTGATGTGTATAAGCACTGCATTTTAAAAACGTTCCAGAAACTTTGTGGTCCCATAGATCTGTAAGTTGGCAAATCTTTGTTTTAGTACAGGAGTCTTTCCTAGTGCTCTCAAGCGATCTATAGTAACCCCAGTTTACAAGAGTGGAGATAAATCAGACGTCAAAAATTATAGGCCAATATCTGTTTTGATTTCAATTTCAAAAATAATTGAGAAGATTCTTAGTAAAAGGCTGATCAATTATCTTACAAATTTTATCAGAATTCCAATACGGGTTTCGGTACGAAAATCAACTCAAATCACAATTATTAATTTGATCTCTATTTTAAGTAAGGAAGTCGACAAGGGATACAGATGCATTACGATCTTTCAAGACCTTAAAAGGCCTTTGACACCGTTTCGATCTTCATTCTTGTAAACAGGTTAGGGAGCATCGGAGTCAGGGGGATTGTGCTCTCTTTTTTTAGTAGTTACCTTCATGATGGAACCTTAGTCGTAAAAATAGATAGTTTCATTAGTAATGAAGATATTGTTAAAATAGTGTCCTACAGGCGAGTGTCCTTACTTACAGGACGTCGGGGGAAGGATTTTCTCCTATGCGGGTGATACCGTTATTGCCTTTACTGGCAAGACTTGGGATTCCGTACACCATCCGGCTGTGAAGGGCGTAGCTCGTACGTTGAAATGACTGAGGGATAATCTTTTAATTTTAAATATCCAAAAAACGAAAAACATCTGTTTTGCTCCCTATACGTCGTCGCAGCCAGGACATAATTTATGTATCATAATTCAAAATTAAAAAATTTGTACAACCTACTTCAATATAAATTATTAAGAATAACTCAAAAACTATTAGTCATACCTTGATCAAATGTACATGTGAAGCACCAGTTATCTGATAAAAAGGAATCATCGAAATCGGTTCACCCAGTAAGAAGTTATGAGGTAACACACATAAAAACATACTGTCGGATTGAGTACCGGAGCCTTTTTAAAGTCGGTAGAAAATCCACAGCTGCCCAAATCTTGATAATACCTCGTGCGAGTGTCTGCTTATAAATAAGGTGAACAAAACTAAATACCCCGGTATCATCGTTGATCAAAGGCTTAGTTGGCACTCGCAGTTGGCAGCTTTTATAAAACGGATCAGAAAGTTAACTGGGTAATTAAATTATTAAGGTCAGCAATATCTAGCACTCTATTATATAAAATTTATATAGATAGCATTAGCACAGTCGACAATTTCCTATTGCATCCCAATTTGAAGAGGAGCCACAAAGACCAAGAAAGAGTGACAAAGCAAATTTATGTTGCAGAGGTGAACGGCAGAGTCGGGAAGGGTCGCCATAGGTGAAAGTTTATTGACCAAATTGGCGATATGTTGAAAATGGGCCAAATCAAGAGTAGCTTTAACCGACGAGCGTGTATGCGTAGGTATATGGATGTGGAGGAAGCGAGAGAGGTCTGTCAGGATCGTGCCAAATGGATGTCCATAGTCTCTGCCTACCCCTCTGGGGTATATGTAATATTATGTATGTATTTCAAACCTTATATGTAGATTCTCTACTAACATCCTATATCAGATTAGTAAACTTCTCTCAGTTAGAAAGCTTTATGTTCTTAACCTTATGCTAATGTCATAAATCCCTACCGTTAAATGAATCCCTTCAAAAAAAGAGAAGAACTGATTTTGTTGCCCCTATGCCTCATGTACGTATTGTTTGTACATATGTCACTCTGCTTTTATATATAATAAGTTAAAAAATATATTAATAAATCCAATTGTGCATGCCTTAAGCGTATTAAGAAACACGTATAACATGATTATTTACACACAAGTTCTCACTAAAACCTTATAATTATTACTATATTTAAAACTTTCCGATCATCCTATGTCAAATTTCAATTTACAAAAGCTTGGAAAATCTGAAAATTCACGACTCATAACTCATATGATCGCAAAAAAAATGTATACTGTAGTTCTTTTTGTCAAAGAGTTGCAGTAGCAGTCATCGAGGTATTCTTTCAAGTCACTGTATCAAGTACGGAGGTAAAGGTCTCATCATAACAAACAAAACGAGCCCAAACTCGGCACATCTAGTTCTCCTCGTTGAGGAGTTCCAGTAGCAGTCGTCAAAGTACACTTTCAAGTCACTCTAGCAAGTCCGGGGGTAAGGGCTCATCGTAACTAACAAAACGAGCCCAAACTCGATACATCTAATTCTCCACGTCGAAGAGTTCCTGTAGCAGTTTTTAAAATACACTTTTAAGTCACTCTATCAGGTCCGGAGGTAAGGTCTTATCATAACTAACAAAACGAGCCCAAACTCGGCACATCTAGTTCTCCTCGTCGAGGAGTTCCTGTAGCAGTCATCGAAGTACACTTTCAAATCACTCTATCTAGTCCGGAGGTAAGATCTCATCATAACTACCACAACGAGGCCAAACTCTGTAGTGTTATGGTACTTACATATCATTTTACACTATTTTTAATTTATTTTTCCATTCTGTTTTTGTTTTTCTGCATTCATATTTTGCATTACTTTTCACGCTATGCTCCTTACATATCATTTTACACTATTTTTCCATTCCGTTTTTGATTTTCTGCATTTATATTTTGCATCACCTTTATTTCCATAGGATCCTGTAACGTTTTTACACAATAACAAATCATTTTCACTTCGTATTTTCACGCTATCAGCACCGTTTAAATCGCTGTCAATGGAGTCTTACCTTTTTCTATCTTTTATTGAGTTCTCCGTAACTCTGCAATTTCAGGTTTCGTGCGCGCTGCCGCGCTATAGTTTTTCCTATATGAATAATATCTCATTTCTTACTTAAATGTAACTGTTTTTCAATTATATACCTAAAACCAAAAATTTATATTTTTGACAACCATTATTTATATGGTTGTTATGGTAACTTTTATTCAAATTCGTCACTGGTTTGATGTTCTTAGTTCGATATTTTCACATAAATACTCTTTCGCTCTAGGTCATTTACAATAAATTTCCTTTTAATTTAAATAATTTCTCGTTCTCTCTAAAAAGGTATAAAAGCCGAACAATCGGAGAATACAGGGAGTCTCGCTTCAGTTCTCAAACGAGAAGCATCTACTAAAGGCCTTATCCCAGGGCCGCATTGCCCCGGGATCCTGCAAGCCTCCATCTACATTTGAAGTCGTCGGCGTAGTCTACTTCAAGCGCGGGGCCACACTACTCCGGGCGCTACGACTGCTCGCTCCAGGCGCTGAGTGCACCTACTGCCCGTGCTACCTTTGGGCGCTACGACTGCTTGCTCCAGGCGCTGAGTGCACCTACTGCCCGCGCTACCTTTGAGCGCTACGACTGCTTGCTCCAGGCGCTGAGCGCACCTACTCCAGGCGCTACGTGCGCCGGCTCCGGACGCTGAGTGTGCCCAGACCAGACGCTGCGTGCAGTCGCCGCCAGGAAACTTCAAGCTCCGCGTGTGCCTACTACTACTCCAAGCGCAGTGTGTGTCACTTCGACCTTTAGGCTCCACTACAATACAATATTCTCCTATCTTTATTTTTTTATCTAATTGTAATAACACGTCATCCATCATCATCATCATATTTCATTTTTTTATGAAATTGTAAATACCTTTTTAAAAATTTAAATATATTATTTTCTTGTTCTACTTTTGTTGTTTTGTTGTTCTTAGGTTAGGTTCTATTTTTTTTTAATTGTCGCTTCACGACAACTCGGCACATCTAGTTCTCCTCGTCGAGGACTTCCTGTAGCAGATACCGAAGTACACTTTCAGGTCTATAAAGTCCAAGACATAAATAAGTATATTTATTTATAAATCCTGCGTGCTTTTAGGTAAACAAAATATTGTAATAAAAATCTGTGATTATAAAAATAATAATAATATTTTACCTTGGTCAAGTATGTATCAAATTTGTTTTTTTAAATATTTTGTATTTCTACGGCGATATTTTTCGCTGCAAACAAGCGATACAATATCCGATCACGATCGCGGCCAGGCCGGAATCACAAACTAACTAGTAGATTATAGCCGGAATGACGAATGATGGAGTGAAACAGTTTTTTTTTATAGAATAAGGGTGACAAACGAGCACTCAATCCACCTGAGGGTAAGTGGCTTCTGTGACATGTGACATGCCCATAGACATCTACATCTATCTTTGTGTGCGAATTAAAATGCAGATGCGTTGTCAGCCGTGAGGACTAAGATGGAATGTCTCTTTTCCAGTAAAATGGGTCTCCGGTTCTCTACACTCACCATACGAAACATAGCAGCATTAAGCTGCTATTTTACGCTGGTATTCTTCGAGAGCGTGGTCCTTCCCCGGTTGAGCCGACCCATTCGTACTACAACTATACTATTAATATAAAATAAATTAATACAACGCAACCAAACCACCGAGAATTTCGCCATTTCTTGGCCGAAAAAAATTAATTATAACTAAACAAAACAAAAGTAAGCTGCCATTTACATTCCATGGCTTCCCACATGATAGATGAAGAAATTAAAAAATAGATTGAGTTGAACAATTGATATTTTCAAAAGTAATCATGTTTACGCCGCCATGCGGACTTGATAAATCCACACCCTAAGCGACTAAAACCCCCTTATTGTGTAAAAATAACAATTAATCGATTTAAAAAAAATATTAATAAGTTCAGCAATCATTTATCTTTCTGACAATGTGATTTTTATATCATTTATATATAATATGATTGCTAGATACGATTTCATGCGAAAAAACATTGAAATCTTAATTTTAAGGCCTTAGCAGAACATACCTGTGCGCTTCGCATTTAAGGCATGCAATACATAAAATATATCCCAAGCAATTAAATATATGCAAAGAATTTTTGATGCATTGGTTGTGTACAATTACTTATGATGAGGTTAAAATATTTTAAATAGAATTGTCTGAAATCTATCTCACCAACATCTTACATTTACAGGTAACAGTCTAACAGTATACTGACTTTCATATTTGATCAGTAAAATTTTCTACTTACTTATATTTACTTCATCTACCATATATTTATCTTCATCTACCCCTACACTCACATTCACACACACCTTAACCATTTCACTGTCCCGTGCACTACATATAGGTCATTGCTATTGTCTTACTATTGTGTCTGAAAACCGAACAGTGAAAGTGTTAATATACACGTACTGATTACGGAAGTGGAAGTTATACTTTTTGTAATCCTTAAGGTAAATAGCGGGTCAATCCCAACACGCGTATCCTCTGATTACTCAATGGGAAGTCTCAGCAATATGTTGCTAACAAGAATACCGAAATAAACGCATTTCTTATTATTATTATAACATGAAGTGCGTCACAACCTATGATTATATTTGCTCTCCATACTGTTTTCGTCGAAACACAGCAGAGCAGGCACTGCTATTTGCCGGCAGAAGTAAGTGAAACTGTGATGTAGGTACATACCTGCCCAAACGGACTCCTTATATGCACAGAAGTTATATATTCATTAAGAAAACATAATATACGAATATAGCTAAACATAACACGTTATATTATGCACATTGACCTATATTTAGCAAATTCTGTAAATACTTTTCAGGTTAGAAATATAGTTTCTGTAATGTTGATTACAATACGTAATAATAGTTTGTTCTTTGTGCTCACATACCCTTACACAAACGCGAGTCAAGACACTGTTTTATGACTGTTTAATTTACCACGTAAGTGTACAGTTACAAAAGCGCTATTAAGCTCGTATTTCAATGTAAAACCCTAGCAAATAGTACATAATGAAAATACTACTGTGTTTAATTTTTTACTAATATATGTTTATACAATACTGAATTTGTTTTATAGAATAAGGGTGACAAACAGTCCACATGATGGTACGTGGACGTTAAGGCTCATTGACACCGAAATATGGATACGCTGCCCAATGTTGCTTAAAATGTGGATGGCATGTTTTTGCAACTGGAAAATATGAACAACCTATTGATATTCTAACACGAACTTAAACTGTAATGCCATGATAAAAAATGTGAATGTTTTTGTGAATCCACATTTTGCTTAGCTTAATCAAAATAATTTATGCAGGTGTCAGCATCTCCGACAACAGCAGCCATTGTAAAATTTTACGAGCCTACTTCGCGGTTAATTTTCGTTACACAAAACTTTGTCTGTAAGTTATATTTTTCATAATTACAGATGACAGTTCATGTAAATTGCTAACCTAAGACACCTGTGTTCTTAAAATTGTTGTTTCTTTTAGAGATATTAACGTATTTATAAATAATAACAAGATTTACTTACATCTTTATCAAAATCAATAATTTTTTAAGTCATAACTTGTCAAGAAGGAGCACAGGGGCGACAGAAATATTAAAGATTGAAGAAAGACTCCCACCAATGAGTGGGAGCTCCAGATAAAAAAGAGAATTATCTTTGATCTTTTAGTCATATAGTGATTATTTTCTAGTTTAGTCTATACAAATAAATAAAATTGAAGTGTCTGGTTGTTATGTCAAAATAACAGCTTATTACTATATGCATATGAATGTATATACAGTACTTATAACAAGACACATTTTTCTAAATTTTTGTCTGTCTCTCTTTCTGTCTGTCTGTCTGTTTGTTCCGGCTAATCTCCGAAATGACTGGGCCGATTTTGACGAGACGTCCGCTGACAGATAGCTGATATATGGAGTAAATTGGGCTACTTTTATTTTGGAAAAAGTATCAGAGTTCCGCGCAAAAAATTAAAACCCATGAAATACAATCGTAATAAATTAAAAGCGGGCGAAGTCGCGAGTAACAGCTAGTATTAAAGTAAAATTGCTTTGTGCTTAATATTTTGGTACACTAAATTGAAGTGAGAAATGAAATTACAGTCAACTAATGGTTAGTGATGAACACCTGCAACAAAGTTTATCCAAAGTAGGCTACATTTGCATTGTCACCTTTGAGGTCTTGACATGTAATGTTTCACAGCCTGTAATTATGCTGTCTCTCTAACCCTCAGAATGCATCAGTGCAGGCATTGCTGTTTAGCGGCAGATATATATATATATATATATATATATATATATATATATATATATATATATATATATATATATATATATATATATATATATATATATATATATATATATTCTAGTGAACCGCCCCGGCTCGCACGGATAATTTCTTGATCTCGATAACAGTGCCACCTACCAGGTCCAATTGTGACTATAAACCATTCAGGGACTCACTCAAACGAAAACAAAAAATCCATAAAAATCAGTCGAACCATTTTCGAGTTTTAGAACGAAAGAAAGAAAGAAAATATTTATTTCGCCACATATGCACAATAGAACGCAGTAGAACCAGAGTGACGACATAGCCCAAGGGATTAGTAAGCTGAAGTGGCAATGGGCCGGCCATATAGCTCGAAGAACCGACAACCAATGGGAAAGAAAGGTTCTCGAGTGGCAGCCTCGTACCGGCAGGCGAAGTGTAGGGCGTCCCCCCACTAGATGGAGTGACGACCTGGTAAGATATGCAGGAAGTCGATGGATGCAGGTGGCTCAGGACCGTGCTTTGTGGCATTCTTTGGGGGAGGCCTATGTTCAGCAGTGGACTTGTGAAGGGCCGTGATGATGATGATGATGATGATGATGATATGCACAATGAACATAACATAGGCCATATTGTACATATTTGTTTTAATTCTAACGTTATTATTAAAAAGAATATAAAATAGACGTTGCCAAATGTGACGGAAAGGGGTCGCACTCAGCATTTGGTGAGGCAAGTCACAACCGCTGTTTTTTAGTGTGGCCCGTTTCGTCTTTTTTTTTATAGGATAAGGGTTACAAACGAACACACAGTCCACCTGATGGTAAGTGGTTGCTGCGGCCCATAGACATTTACATCTGTCCTCTATTACAAATTAAAATGTAGATGCGTTGTCACCCGTGAGGACTAAGATGGAATGCCTCATTTCCAGTAAAAAGGGCCCCCGGCCACCTGCACTCACCAAGCGAAACGCAGAGGTAAACCTCTACTTCACGCTGGTATTCTGTGAGGTCGTGGTACCACCCCGGTTCGAGCCGGCCCATCCGTGCGACAGCAAACGCTGCCGCGTGGCTCTACCACTGTTAAAGTAGTCCTTCGAGTAGTTTGAGCAGTGGTCCATATCAATACATTATAAATAAATCCCAACGGTAAAAAATAACAAATAAAACAAACAAACAGAAAAAATACACGTGACTACTAGACTATACATAAATTGTGTTCTAAAATTACTAAGTTTAAAATTTACTCGTAAACAACAATGGAAGGACAGCGACGGAACCAAAATACAATGCATTTAAAAAACATAATATAAAATCTATATAACAATAATAAAAATGAAAAGTAAAACTTCAAATTTGGTGTATATTTTATTAAATCCTAATATGCTATTTTTATTAAATTATATCATACCAATAAATGTTATTTATTATATTAGTTTGGGAGCAACACTAACGGACAGCAATTGATTTGTATACATTTATATAGTCTATAGGAGGGACAGAAATTAGTCATCGTCAGAATGTAATACTCATTAGTTTAATTATTATTAAGTCTTTTTTTCGACTTCATTGGTTCGTCAAAATTCTCTGACGAACTGGGGTCTCTCACACTGTAGGGAATTATTTTAATTTTAATAATTACCACGCTTGATTGAAATATCTCGTACCTTTTACTATGTTTCTCGGTGTTAATGAATACATTGTGATTAATAACAGAAAATGTCAAAGGAAATATGAGCAACATCATTTCCCTGATACCAGCGGAACAAATATAAAAAAAACTACATTTACCAACCCGCTAGCCAAGCTTGGTCATGATGTCATCATTGCTGAATATAGGCCTCCCTCAAGGAATCCATCACATGCATCCATCGACTCCTGCTTGTCTTACCAGGTCGTTACTCCATCTACTGGGGGGAGGGGGTTGCCCTACACTTCGCCTACCGATACCAGAGCGCATATTGACGATGAATAGGGTCGCGTGAGCGGCTAAAGGAGAGCACTTAGCATTTGTGATTAGATATGTTGTGATTTGTGAGAAGATATGTTATTATCCCATAATTGGTATATGAGGCATAAGTAGGTTAGACTTTGTAAATAGTTAAATATATACCAATATCTTTGAAACTATAAATGACAGACCGGAATGTTAACCCTGGGCCAGTCGTGACAGACGGCTACGTGTATGGTAATAAAACCTTACCCTCAGTGTTTGCTTTTTATTGCCTACCAACATACGTACACTAAGAAATCGTTTTATTGTTGCGTTCCCAGTTTTATTCACCACAGTCGTATATAGTACGGCTACAAATGCGATATTTCGAGGTAAGCCCTAATGTTACCTACAAAACGGCACGGAATTTCTCTCTGGTCTGTATTTTCGTATTTTATGAATAAAATTACCGCCGGGACATGCCGTAACGTACGGTCCAATGGTCATTTGATATTACATTTTATTAAAAAGAATGCCTAATTTAATAAACCATAACTGTAGCACAGTCTTCGAAGAAAAGAGATCGGTTATATCTAAGTATTTATTGTATTACTAGCGTTTTGTGGAATCCAATATAATAATAGGCTGCGATGAATTCTATCTTAGTCCAAAGAGGTGAAACGCAGTGTAGTCTTTGTTCAATTTCCATGAACTGATGTTGCGACTTACAAAAATATGAATTATTAGTTCATTTGTCTCAAATTCCAATTTTATTAAAAATCCTCATGGGAGATAGTTCTACGGATTTTATCGCGTATATTAACTTATTTTATATTTTCGACGTTTCGAGTACCGTACAGCACACATGGTCACGGGCAGCTGTATAGTACCCGAAAGTTCTGGAACATAAAATAAGTAAGTAATACGCGATAAAATCCGCATAAACAAATTTAATTCAATGTGCAGTGTTCGCGGAAAACATAAGTAATCGTTATCTTTAAAGGCTGCTTAAATTCAGCAGTGGACTTGCAAAGAGCTGAAAGGTTAATATTATTTATGATATCTGTGTTTATTAAGCCATGACTAAATGGCAAAATGTCTTTTTTTATATACAATCGGGCTGAAAAAAGAGCACAGCAGCATTAAGCTGCTATTTTACGCTAGTATTCTGTGAGAGCGTGGTCCTCCCCCGGTCGAGTCGACCCATTTGTGCTACAACTATACTACTAATAAGAATGCAGCATGGCTCTACAACTTTAAAACTGCAGCTTAATGCTGCTGTGTATCGTATTGTGAGTGTAGAGAACCGGAGACTCTTTTTACTGATTACGAGGCATTCCAACTTAGTCCTCAGGGGTGACAACGTATCTGCATTGATTCGTAATTGAAAAAAGATGTAGAGGTCCATGGGTGACGGGTGGATACTTACCATCAGGACTGTCCTCTCGTTTGTCACCCTTCATCATTATCATCAATGCAATACTTCACAATTCCACTGCTAAGCCTATGTTTACAAGAATGGAAATAATGGACAAAGAAGTCATGTTATTATTTAAATTCAGAGTAACCAGTATGTAAGTAATTAATAAAAATGAGTTAACTTTCATCGTTTCCCGGTCGAGCCACCCATTTCTAATGCAGATATAATAAGAGTATTAGTTGTAATCAAATATTACACAATAAAAATACAAAAAGTTCAAACAAATTTTGTGATCATCATCATCATCATCATCATCGTCATTATACCTCATTCTAAGTCCGCTGTTGAACATAGGCCTTCCCCCAAGGAAGGGCAAAGGGCACGGCCCTGAGCCACCTGCATTCATTGCCTTATCTTAGAAGGTCGTCACTCCATCTAGTTGAAGGTCGACTTACACTTCACTTACAGGCAATCGAGGCTGCAACAAGGGAACCTTTTTTCTCCATCGGAAATTTGATTTAAATAAGAAAAGGTGAATATGCATCTATTTTCTCTTTTTTTTTAATTTCAACTTATTAACTTTAAAATTAATGATATATGAATTAATTGCTTTCCCTGTTTTTACGCTTGGGATGTCTTTTATGATTAATATGAGAACTTAATCTTAAAGTTAATTTTGGTGACACAGTTTTCGTATAACGAATAGTATAATGTTATCTCATTTGCTCGCTCCGTAGTTTCAGTGACCTACGAGGTATGTTCCGTAACGTTTGCTACGGTTACTACGGAATTGTTACGAAAGCTTATAGCGAGGATTGTATTGTATTGTGAAATGTTCAAATCATATATATATATATATATATATATAGAGAGAGAGAGAGAGAGAGAGAGAGAGAAAGAGAGAGAGAAAAGGGAATTTCACTCATAAATCATTTTAATATCAAAATTATTAAATCATATTATAAAATAATTTAATTTTTTACTTTTTATGGTTAATCGTGTACTACAAGTAAATAACGGGGCGTATTAAAGTAATATATTGTTAAATATTGTAAGTCTTTGCCTGTCTTCTATCCCACTTTATAGTAATTGGTGATGCAGCCGAGGTGACACGCCAGAAAAATAAACAAATAATGCTCCTTACCACTACGATTATCTTTCCCTCTAATTCCTCCCCCCTCCTTTCATCTCTTCCTGTCATTTTTTGATCACTAGTCTACTTAGTGTCATTTAAATAAATTTCGACATTTTTAATGATTTATATTAAAGATTTTAGATTACTATATAATTTAAAGTGCATACTACATATTAATTAACTTTTCACTTCTTTTTATATCTTTTTTGGGTCGTCTGCAAGAAAATGCTGTATAGTAACAACGCCACCTATTGTTTTTTCTCTCCGTGTGTTTCTTGTTATGTTATTTGTTTTCTTCAGTGTACAATAAGTTGTATTGTATTGTATTGTATAAAGCCTGAGTCGGTAGCTTCCGTTTTTCAAACCCAATAAATTGCTTATTATAATATTTAAACGCTCATTGCTTGGTAGCTGCGAATAAGGTTTCGTTATTTAGCGTCAGAGGGTAAATGAAACGAGAGGAGCAACAGCAATTTTTTGATAACAACTTAAAAATAAAAAACTGCGCTTGCCAATCTACCAGTAAATTGTGTTAACTATGGCAAGTACGAAGACCTATATCCATCAGTGGAGTCTTGATAGTATACAATGATTGAATGAGTACAACATGGTAGGGTTCTTTATCTTGTTACGAGTATCTATATATTTCTGTTTTATGGGTAAGAGAGCTTGTATAAATATAACATAATGTATGACATTACATTTGCGCCCCCAGAAGTGACAGGGCATCTGTGTCATTCTTAATTTGAAATCGGTTCAAGGTATTTTGCAACAGTAACACATACTACTAAACAATTTGTATAAAATAATATATTCTAAATTAATTTTATTTAGAAAAAGTCCGCCAGGAACCAGTGGTAAATTTTAAATGACTTTCAATAGGTATTATTGCAATCATTTTTAATGAAAATTATTCCATATTACTCTATTCTATTCTTCTAGTCACTTCCTATCAAGTGAACTGTTAGTTTACTTGTTTTTTTAATGCTATAAAACGTGAAATGTATGTTAATCATATATACTGTTACGCGCTACGATTAATACATGGTATATGGCGACACTAGTTACCACTAGCACCCCAGCTTACTAGAGTATCGAGTGGCAGAATTTGGCCCTTGGCCCTTTTTGCTGGAAATGAGGCATTCTATCTTAGTCCTCACGGGTGACAACGCATCTACATTTTGATTTGTAATAGAGGATAGATGTAGATGTCTATGGGCCGCAGCAACCACTTACCATCAGGTGAACTGTATGCTCGTTTGTCACCCTTATCCTAAAAAAAAATTAGGAGAGAGAGAACATTCTTCAAGTTTCTATATTAGAAGGTTCTGGAAACTACCTGAGGCCCTATTGTATCGGTATTGAATTGGCGATAAAAGCGAATACTTCGAAGAGTAACAATTACGAACTAAAGTGATCTGTAGTACAATTGTGTTTTGTTATAAGTGTGGTTTTAAGTTGTAATTATTGTTTTGTAATTAAAGTGTCAATTTTGGTAATTCACTCCGCAGTTTTTAATTGTCTCGAAACCCAAGATCGTAGTGTCAGTTGCCTGTGACTAACCGGTAGTAATTACAAAATTTCATTTGGCACGATCTTGACACACCTCTGTCAGCTTTTATCACATTTTTATATCTAATTTTTACATGCTCATAAGTTGAGGCTACTAAGCCTCATATTTACTATAATATCACCAATTTTTGTTACATAAATTTCATTCATTCTGATAACAACTACTTGAAAATCATTTTTATAAACATTATTCGTAGTAATTACTTCAAAATTTCATTCCATTTATCATAAAAGAGTTCAATCAATTTCTTTATTCTTTATTCGTTGTAAAATTACTGTAGATTTCAATTCAAAGGAATGGGATTGAAATTAAAAGTTTTAAGGAACAAAGGAGACTCGTTAAATGCTCGTAATTAAAAACAATAATCATTTTGAGAGTCCAGGGCATAATAAAATATAAAATACGCTTAAGACTAGATAGGTGTTACAGATGGAAGACTCAATTGCTTGATAAAATATACCTAGCCTTTGTCTAACAATCTCATGATTTATCTAGTCTGTGTACATCTATATGATAGAAGGTATTTCTTAATGTTAAGATCGGAGTACTTTTGGGCTTAGTGGTCTTAATGATAGTGTTTCCTTTGGACGTATCTATAAAAAATCTTGTTGTTGGATTTATGGAGTTGAAGTTAAAATTGACTTAATAAAAACAGCGCAGATGCGTCTTTTTAATAACTTTTAAATATACGTTGTGATCACCTAAATTTCTTTCAAGATATTTTTTTATTTTGTTTAATCGGTATTAACTAAATAGATCGCATGTTTAAACCGTGTAGTGGCGGTGTAGGAAAATCCACTGCTCCGTGTCATCCTATGGGTTTATACGCGACATAGGGAAGCAGAACCAGGAGATGGACAGCAGATTTTCCTGATAACAGGTAAACAAATGTAAAATACTGCAGTCGCGAGCTAGTCTTCCAAGAATTGCAACTGAGGCAAATATCCACCTTATGAGATACTGTATGAGGAGGCTGTAAGAATTGAATCAATTAACAATTTTTGTACGGCATTATAGGGAGGGTGTCTATGAGGCCTATGTTGTAGGCATATGTTCAGCAGTGAATATTTGGTAGACCGTAACTGTAGCGCTAGATAAAAATAAATATTATTTCGTAAAGTATTGGAGTTAACTTATTATTTTTATACGTCCTACTGCTAGGAACAGACCTTCTCCCTTTTCTAAGAAGCTTAAGGATTAATTTGTCCGTTATGCTGCTCTAGCCTTGGCGGATTTTACGAATTTTCAAAATATTTTTATTCACAAGCTAAATTTGCCGAAGCCTAAGTCACGCTATCAAAGTTCCGAAATACTGCGATATATATAGAATAACTCTTTACTACCACACGAAGCGTTAGTCGCTCTCCGGGCTAAACATCTTGCCAGGAGAACTCCCTTTTTCTTGCACGGCCAAGGAGGTTTTTTTTTTGTTTTCTCGCAATGTATCCATCCATCGCCGAGCACATGCTAAAATCAACACTTCAAATTGCAACTTACAATTTCATTGACGCCAGCGGAGATCAAACCCAGGTTGCTCGTGTACTGAGAAATTTACGACGTGGGCTTGCCTCCTGAGATACGGTGCAACGAATATTTGAAGAACGGAATAACGAATGGGACAGCTCGACCGGGTCAGAACCACGTTTTCCAAGAATACCAGGTAAAAAAGCGTCCCGGTTCTCTACTCACCACACAAAACACAGCAGCATTAAGCTGCTATTTTACGCTTGTGTTTTGTGAGCGTGGTTCTACACCGGTCGAGCCGACCCATTCGTGCTAAAACCATAATTATATCTACAGAATGACTCTAGTACGTATTAAAGTGAGGCTTATGCGTAAATATCACAGGCGTCGGTTGGACGCGGAGTTTTTCCTGTATCGATCACGTAGACTATACGCACGT
Organism: Parnassius glacialis; assembly: GCA_033319125.1. Lineage (NCBI taxonomy): Eukaryota > Metazoa > Arthropoda > Insecta > Lepidoptera > Papilionidae > Parnassius > Parnassius glacialis. Next base: position 32,041,698 of record JAVANC010000008.1, on the reverse strand, counting down.
GTATGATTGGCTAAGTTGTATAACTTGTTTACGACTTACAATCGCACATGTTACTTATTGGAACTGTTGGGCTCTTATTAATTTGTAATGTGGACGGATTAAGGCCAAAATGTGTTTAGATACTGTGGACTATAGACATCTACATCTATCTTTGATGAGGAAACAAAATACAGATGCTTTAGTACCCCTGAGAGCTAAGAGAATGCCTAATACGAATCATAGCAGCATTAAGCTGCTATTTTACGCTGGTATTCTGTCAGAGCGTGGTACGTTTCTAGTTAATCCGACCCATTCGTGTTACAAACATAATTTAGCTGCAGCGTGGCTCTACCACGTATCATAAATCTTTGACGTAATTGACGTCTTTTTTATTTGTAATCAGCAATTAGTACGGATTTTTTGTGTGGGGATACATTAAGAACTGAATTTTTTTATGCTTTATATGCATCACAAATGAAAATATTTACTGTCAATTTTCTTTAAAATATTTTTTTATCAAATAATTTTTGTATTACGCTCATATTAACTTCTTAAACTGTGCTGAAACAATTTTGTTCTAAAGCTCCACAGCTCTTAAAGTTTGAAAGAGTCTTATGTGGTGATGAAACCCTAGATGGTAAATCGCATGGTCTAAGCGTAATATAAGCACGTTCACTGTTGCCTTAAAGACACATATTGTAATAAGGAAGCAAATCATTTTGTATGAATGCGTGGGATGTTGATAACATAGGGGTAGAGACGCACCAAGCGTCGAGTAATCCGATGGTAGAAAGGGTAGGGAGGAAGTTAATCATGTACACCATGCGGACATCATCTAAATAACAATATTAACATTTCAATATAGATAATTCAATTGTGTATTTACGTGATATGCCACACTGCATCAACATTACGATTGTAGCTTTAATGGGTCGGCTCATCAATGGGAAAGACCACGCTCTCACAGAATACAAGGGTAAAGAAGCAGCTTAATGCTACTGTGTTTTTGTGGTGAGTATAGAGGACCGGAAATCCTTTTAGTAGAAACGAGACATTCCATTTTAAACCTAAAGGGTGTCAACGTATCTGCATTTTGATTCTTAATCGAAGACAGATGTCGAATCTATGGGCCACTTCACGCACTTACCATCAGGTGGACTGCGAGCTATTTTGTCACCCTAATTCTTTTTTTTTATAGAAGAGGGGGCAAACGAGCATGCGGCTCACCTGATTGTAAGTGACTACCGCCGCCCATAAACAACTGTAACACCAGGGGTATTGCAGGTGCGCTGCCGGCCTATTAAAAATGAATAGGCGCTTTTCTTGAAGGTCCCTAAGTCGTATCGGTGCGGAAAAATCGCTGGTGGTAATCGATTCCTCAAGGAAGTTGTGCGAGGGAGAAAACTTCTTCTAAATCAAACAGTGGTGGACAGCCAATCATCCAGATGGTATGGATGGTATCGCGAGTTTTGCCGCGATGTGCAATGGTGAAATTGAGCGGCTGGAATTAGTCCGAACAATTCCTTAGAGCACTCCCCATGATAGATGCGATAAAATAAGCAAAGAGTTACAACATCTTTACGCAGTGCCAGTGTATCAAGCTGATCAGAAAGAACTCCGTCATCGACGATTTGAACCGCTCTGTACTGGATGCGGTTAAATGGAAATAGCTGGCTCTGGGGTGCCTCGGCCCAGAGATGAGAACAGTATTCCATGTGAGACCGAATTTGCGCTTTGTAAAGTTGCAATCGATGTGCCGGCATGAAATACTGTCTCGCTCTGCTGAGCACGCCAAGCTTTTTAGAGGCCAATTTACCCTTCCCTTCCAAGTGACCACAAAACTGCACACTATTCGATATGTCGACGCCAAAGATTCTCATACTAGCCATTCTACAAAAAAAATCTAGCATGCTCTAAAAAAAGAATGAGAACTACTACCGCTTAGCGATCCTGTGATTGGTAAAGTTAAATTTATTACAATAAAGTTTTTTCGTCGTTATAAAATGGATTTTAGTGTTTACTATTGTGAATACCTATTGGTAATCAAGCTTAATGCTGCTGTGTTTTGTATGGTGATTGTTGAGAACCGGAGACCTTGTCTACTGGAAACGAGGCATTCTATCTAAGTCATTAGGAGTAACAACACATCTGTATTTAATTCTTAATTTAAGATAAATGCGACCTATTTGTGCTACACGTGGATACGAGACACTAATCTTAGTCCTTAAGGGTGACAACGCATATGCTATTTAAATTGTAATGGAGGAAAAATGTAGATGTCTATGGACCACAGCATCCACCTACTATCAGGTGGACTGTGTGCTCGTTTGTCACCCGTATTCTATAAAAGAACATGGTCAAGTTTTCTGAAGTAAATTATTTCTTTACGTTTGAATATTGATTCTGATACCACACCTAACAGGAATAACAGGATATATTAAATGTAATATAATAGTGTCACGCCGCCTAACACTATCATCAAATGTTTTATCTTTCCAAATGATCGAGTCTTCTCAAAGCACCTTTGTCAATCCTTGCACTAAATCCGTTTTCACAAAACACTGGTTTTTATCACGCTCTTCCTTACTCTGTCACACGATTGTCAGGCCCCTTAAAAACTGATTTGCAGTTCCTCGGAGGTTTACCTACATTAAAAGAGACAGGCGTGATGACAACGGACGCACAAACCGTCTTGAATATATAAACAGTTGACGTAAAGCCACGTCGAATTTTTATTTCTGTGAACCTAAAGCAATGCGAATTTTTATTTAGCTACGCAAACCTTTTACCCTACTCATGCTGGCAAATTTTAATGCAAAGTTTGTTTGCAGCCTTTTTTTGCTTTGGATTGTATTTGACACGTTTTGATAAATTGATTTATTTACGTTATAAAAAGCAAGGGGTAAAATTAAAAATGCTGTACAATTGACTTCAATATAAATAAAATGAGAACGTCTTTAATGAAGTCGAAGTCAATTAAATACGCCTTATTAAAGATAACTCAAAAAATACTGGTTAGATCTTGATCAAGTATATGGGACCATATGAGACACACCAGCTTTAAAATGAAAAAGATTCATCAAAATCAGTTCATCTAAAAAATGTTCTCAGGTAACACACATTAAAAAAATACTGTCGAATTGTGTACCTCCTCCTTTTTTGAAGTTGATTGAAAAATGCCCTAAATGTAGAATATCCAGAATATAATTTACATTCTAAATTCAGGGCTTTAATTATTTTTTTAAGGAATATAAGTGACAAACGAGCACACAAATCAAAATGCAGATGCGTTGTTACAACTGTGGAATAAGATGGGCTGCCTCGTTTCCAGTGAAAAGGCTCGTCGGTTCTATATACTCATCATACGAAACACAGCAGCATTAATCTGCTATTTTACGCTGGTATTCTGTGGAAGCATGATCCCACACCGGTCAAGTCGACTCGTTCGTGCTACAACTATAATGTAGCTGTAGCATGGCTTTACAACGACGAAACTGTTCTGTTTGCGGATGATACTACTGTAATTTTTAAGTGTAAGGATAGAAACAACTATGAAAATGAAATATCTATTGCACTTGACAAAATCTTTAGATGGCTCAAAAGTAACAATTTAAAAATTAACCTGAATAAAACCAAGACGATACAATTTAAGGATTTTAGAACTCCATCTATTGGACTTAATATCTGTTACGATAGTACAAAAATTGAAGAAGTCAACTGTACTAAATTTTTAGGATTAATGGTTGACAGACACTGTGACTGGAACAATCATATAGAGTACGTATGCGATAAACTGGAGAGATTTGTTTATGCTATAAAACGCTGCGGTTGACAGTGTCTAATGAAGCGGCACTGAGCGCTTACCATGGCTATGTCTCCTCAGTGCTTTCATACGGTCTCTTGTTGTGGGGCAACTCGGTTGAGGTTGGCAAGGCCTTTCGTGTTCAAAAGAAGTGTATAAGGGCCATTTGTGGAGCTTGGTCTTTGGATAGTTGCAAACCTTTATTTTACAAATTTTACATACTGCCTTTAGTTTCTATGTACATACGGGAACTTTGTGTTTTTGTCAAACAGCATCCACAATATTTCACCATTAACTCAAGTTTAATCAGTAGAAGTGCCATGCCAAGAAATAAATTTAAGCTCCATCTGCCTCTATGCAAACTTGACATATATAAAAGAAATGTTCTACCCAAGGTTAGCTGGTAGAGAATGCCATATAGCATTAAGCTCGCCTTTTGTACAAATATTTGGTGCAAAAAAGAATAAATAAATAAATAAATGTATTTATAAATGCTATTAGAGTTTACAATAAATTGCCTAACACTTTTAAAGACCTCCCTTTCGTAATGTTTAAAAGGAAAGTCACATAATGGCTGGCAACAAAATGTTTTTATAGGTTATACGAATATATGAATTATAAAGAAATGTAAAATAATGGTGAAATATAGAAAAACTTATTTTTTTTAACATTTAATATTTATTTTATTTTATTTTTTTGACATTTTTTTAGATACTATACATTTATATATAATCAATTACCTAATTAATTCAATTTTTGACATATATTTATTGTAACTTAAAAACTTGACGCTAAAATATTTTTAAACAGCTACCTACATATATATTTTTCCTAAATGTTTTACCTGGTTAAATTGTAATAATAATATTTTTTTGTATATTGTAGACATTGCACACCATTATCATGGTAGAATGTAAGGTCTCATTAATAAATAAAAACATCATAATATTGTGCACTACATTCTGGCAATAAATAAATTTGAATTTGAATTTGAACGTTTAGAAATATGTTTTACAAAGATTCCATATGACATTATACTATGAAAATAACTAAAATAAACTGATCTAGCAGTTTCAACACTACATGTGGTCTCTATTTTCAAAGGACAGAGTGAGTATAGGCTAAGCCATTTAATGCCAAATAAAACTATTTTTAAGAGCTCGGTTTTTTACTCGAGTAACAATGTTATACGATCACACAATCCACCTAGATCCTTTGGGCCATAGCATGCACAAGGAATTTGTTTTTCAAACAGTCGGATTGTTAAGCTACTCTATTTTATAATTCGGCTGAAAATCAACTTTTAATAAAAAGAAAAAGCTGATTTCAAAATAAATTATAAATCAATTTACATATAGAAGCTGTTTTGAAACACTAAAACTGCTGGAAGTATGCAGTGTGCGAACATGTTTAGAACCGATTCCGCCATTAACATAAGTTCTCGCTAAAACCACCGACTTCAAATAAGTATGATTTGTATGGGGGCTATGCAGCTATTAAAATTTAAAGAAATCAATAAAGGAGATAGCTGGGATATTTTATTTATTATGGGTTGCTACCCTCTGTTTGGGATGTCATATTTGATATGAAGTTCATGAAGATATTCTAATCTCGTTATCCGTATATTGAACGAAAATTAAAAGATAAAATTTGTTAGCAGCCCTTGCAAAAATATAAAGAATTTAAAACTGCACCATCATCATCATCATCATTACAGCCTTTCATAAGTCCACTGCTGAACATAGGCCTCCCTCAAGGAATGCCACAAAGCACGGTCCTGAGCCACCTGCATCCATCGACTTCCTGCATGTCTTACCAGGTCGTCACTCAATCTCGTGGGGCGTCGCCCTACACTTCGCCTACCGGTACGAGGCTGCCACTCGAGAACCTTTCTTCCCAATCGGTTGTCGGTTCTTCGAGCTATATGGCCGGCCTACTGCCACTTCAGCTTACTAATCCGTAACTGCACAACATATTATGCAAAATTATGTTTTGTTTGTGGATATGACAAATATTTTATTATAATCATAAACACAAACCTGTCACCCAGGGGCATGGTCCTGACACACCTCTCTCGCATCCTTTACATCCATATACCTACGCATACATGCTCGTCGGTTAAGGGTAAACTTAATCTGGCCCATCTTCAATATATCGTCAACTTTGTCGATAAACTTTCATCTATTCATTTCTGCAACATAAATTTGCTATGTGATTTTGTCGTCGTTCATTTTTCTAAATGAATAAATATACGCTAAATATTTTTATGTAATGACATTTTATATAACTTTATTTTGATGTGCGTTTAACTATTTATCACAAACGAATTTCTTAAAAAAATAACGCAATAACTTGCAATAATGGAATCAGAGACGAAAAATTTAATTTTGATTCTGAAGAAATATTTAAGCCTTAAATTTGGGATACGGTAAACTGCGATGGTGTCAGGAGGGTGTAAAATTAATGCTTAATGAATCACGAAATCACTGAATAATTTAACATATTTTTTCTTTTTGGACAAGACTAAAATATTGTTATTATTCCACTCATATGATCAAATAGTAAAGAAAAAAACATTAACATATGGAAACGGTGTGTCATATAATCCACTATCATCCCGTCGGTATCCTAAGAAGCGACAGAGGAAAAAAAAACAGAACTTTAGCATTCTGCATTTTCCTTATAACGTTCCTGATAATAATAAAAATATTATAGGATTATCCGAGGTCCGACGAGAAGGAGAGGATACGGTAATCCTCGAATCCGGAAACATCTTCTATCACCGGGAGGGTGACCATCTGTCCCAAGGAGGTAACGGATTTATCGTCCATAAGTCTCTAGTTAACAACGTTGTAAAGATTGGTAGTGTGTCGACGAGGATTGCGTACCTTATACAAAGAATCACCAAACGCTATTTGCTGAAGTTCATAGAGGTTCACGCACCAACCTGACACATCCTGATGAGGAGGTGGGAAAATGTATGAGGATAACTCTAGAGCCATGCATTCCTGCAAAACCCACCACACGGTGTTAATGGGAGACTTCAACGCAAAACTAGGCACAAGTGAGAACGGTGAGCAGAAAGAAGGGAAATTCGGAATAGGGCAACGGAATCCAAGGGGCCAGCAGCTGGTCGACTTAATGAAAAAAGAGGGCCTCTTTATGATGAACTCGTTCTTTCCAAAATTGGCCTCGCAGAAAGTGGGCCTGGTCGGTATCACGACGGTTCGACAAAAAATGAGATTGACTTCATTATGATGACCAGACGGCAACTGTTCAGTGATGTCTCAGTGACCGCGAGAGTGAAAACTGGCAGCGATCACCGAATGGTGAGAGGCACACTAAACCTTAACGTTAAGTTGGAGAAGCCACGTCTAATAAAGTCAACGCTCCGTCCCCCTCGTACTCTAATCCAAAGCCCCGAAAAAAGATTGCAATGAAGTGGAAGATATAAATGACAAGCTTCTGGAAACTGTCCATGCGGTCGGAGCTAAGTTCTGCAAAACCCGTCGCAGAATAACACAAAAACTCTCCGATCACACTCTTAATCTTATGGCTGTTAGACAGGAAATGAAGCTGCAGTCTTCAACAGATTTAACAGAATACAGGCAACTTTTCGGACAGATCTCCAAATGCATACAGCGGAGCTTGCACAACTTCAATACAGCTCGTATTGAAGAAGCGATCGAGTAGAACTAGGGCTCCAAAGTCTTTGCCAGAGATCTGTCAGCCAGAAAAAGCCAACTGACAAAGCTGGAGACCAAATGTGGCAGCATCGTTTCCGGGACACCTGAGATTTTGTTTGGGATTAAGAAGTTCTATGGGCAGCTGTACACATCTTCATTGGAGCCACACGCAAGTGTGAGTAACGATCCAAGAGTAAGTCTTATCCGACACTATTTCGATGATATCCCGGACTTCAGCCTGAGCGAGATTAGAATGGCTCTCCAGCACCTTAAAAATAACAAATCCCCAGGCGAGGTTGGAATTACAGACGTGCTTCTGAAATCGGGTGGAAAACGGCTACTTCTACTCCTTCAGAAGCTCTTTAAATAATTGGAAATTATGTGCACTGTGTCATTTTATCTCTATTTGATGGAATAGTCCGTGGCATCGTTGAGGATATAATTACTAGGTAGATATAGTCAACAATTGTACAAAAGCTTTGTTTCAGTATTTATGAATTTTATTTAAACAAATATGAGAGCCGTGTAGCTCGCCAAGAGATTTCATCACGGCAAGGGAGCAAAAGACGTGAAGAATAACTTCGTGAGCCAACCTAAATGTCTGAATAGTAGTTGAAAGGTTGCGGCATACTCTTTTCTGCCCACAAACACTATAGGTAATGAAATAATAATGATCCCTGCGCACAGTAGTGAGACGTATGTAAGCTGCTACTTTAATTTTTATACCTTTAATGAGACTTATAAATCAGTTTGTCATTTAAAGTACCATTCCGTAGCCAACCGCAGACAGCCGCCGCAGACGACGTGTCGTCGCGACACTACTGGTTTCTATGTAGTTCTATGAAATACCTTTCGTAGCTAGCGAAACGTTGAATTTTTCTCAAAAAAATGAGTTCATCACCGATTCCGTGGAAGAGAAACTGATAAACTAGGTGGCCCAATAACCCGAACTGTACGATGCATCTCAGAATAATTATTTAAACAGTGTGACAAAAGAAAATATTTGAAAAAATATAGGAAAGGAGTTAAATAAAAGCGGTAAATAGGTATATACTTTTTTTCGCAACAGATTGGAACACGTGCTGCCGCTGGCTGCAGTCGGGTTCGGAATCATGACTGCAGCGACATGACGCGACGACATGTCGCAGCGACATGTCGCAACGACAGGTCGCCTGCTACTGCTGTCTGCGGTCGGCTACGGAATTGTACCTTTAAAATTTTTGTATTTTTGAGTTTTCATATTATTAGACAAATCAAGATTTTTGTGACAGTCCTGGTTTCATAGCTGACATGAGATATGTACAAAATGCGAAAAAATAGTTTAAATATTAAAGACAGCAGATTTTACTTAAACAAAGGTTTATTTTATTTTACTTGTTAAAGGCGGTAATCAAACTGATCCAAACATAAAGGAGACGTATGAAACTGGATGCTTGACATCGTTCATAACAGTTATATAAAAATATGTAGGTAATAAAACAATAAATTATAAGCATGTTCATGGGCGGTGGTAGTCACTATCAGGTGGGGCGCATGCTAGTTTGCCCCCTCTTGTATAAAAAAATAATAAATCTAAATTTTGCCACGATATTCTATAACGTGTCCTTCCAGAATATCAAATAATTTCTAAGACCATACGATTGTTGTACAAAAATGGTGACAAACAAGCACACAGTCAATCAAATCGTAAGTGGATATTGTTGCCCATAGACTATAGATTTATCATCAATTAAAAATAAGAATTCAGGTGGGAACCGGAGACCCTTTCTACTGTAAACGAGGCATTCTATGTTAGTCCTCGGGGGTAAAAATGCATTTGCATTTTGATTCTTAATTGAGGATAAATACTACTACGGGATCCAGCATCCATTTACCATCAGGTGGATTATGTATTCGTTTGTTACACGTATTCTATAAAAAAAGAAATGATGTAGAAATAAACAGAACCAGTCTTTATAATTATTAAACGTATAAAGATATCAACGAATTAAACTTCTATTTAATGTCACTAAACCTTATAGGTATTCAAATTTTAATATTTTATGATCTAGGATGTCTCTTGGATCATAAAATATTAAAATATGAATAATACTGTGAAAATTATCGATTAGAATTTTTGGAAGCACTTTGTGACGCACTCTCAGTTTAAAACAAAGATGTTTTTACTTGAGTATAAACTAACCTATCGCTTTCTACTATTATAATATAAACCCAATATTGGGGTTGCCGCTCCAAAAGCTCAGCCTATTTTTATGTAAATATATAATTTTTTTAATAAACTATATTAATAAGAAAAATATTATCTCCTATTCTATCCGACTCCATTCTATTCTTATCTCCATACAACGGGCTCCCAAGTCGACCAGTAAACTATTGTGGATATATGAATAATCTGACAACTGATTTACAAAAGCTTTCATCATTTAAGTTACGAGTATAATAAAATATTACGATGATAAAATTGCATCCGGCTGGCTCGCGGTTAGAGACCTGGTTGGCAATAAATGTCTCGATCTAACAGTGCGGTTAATTCAAACCGGGTCAACCATCACGACTTAAACTTCAAATTATTTAGGTTCTTCAAGCCATATGGCCGGCCTATTGCCACTTCAGTTTACTAATCTGTTGGGCTATGTTGGTCACTCTGATTCTTCTGCGGATATCCTCATTTATAAGTTTATCACGCTGAGAAACTCCAAACATAGCCCTCCCCATAGCTCGCTGAGCGACCTTGAGCTTCCTCATCTGGTCAGCAGTAAAGGACCACGTCTCAATTCCATAGATCATCACTGGTACACGCACTGGTTGTACAGTCTTGTTTTCAAGTTTTGAGGTATACCTGACGAGAAGATGTGCCGTAAATTCCCGAACGCTGCCCAACCGAGTTGAATCCGTCGATTGACCTCTCGGTCGAAGTTGGACTTACCTAGTCGGACTATCTGTCCCAGGTAAACATACTCGTCAACAACTTCGAGCTTAGTGCTCCCAACAACTACCGGCATAGGTGTGACATAGACGTTAAAGATGATTTTATTTTGTCCATGTTCATCTTAAGACCTATCCGTTGGGAGGCACTATTGAGGTCATTGAGCATAGTTCTTAGGTCCTCCAGCGATTCTGCCATAAGGACTACATCATCGGCAAATCAAAGGTGAGTGATGCACTCGCCATTAATGTTAAAACCGTATCCTTTACAGTCCGACGAAGACGTTTTCAAGCTACTGAGCTTGAAAACGTCTTCCAATGCAGCGGTGAAGAGTTTTGGGGATATAACGTCACCTGGTTTTACACCTCTCTGTAATTGGATAGGTTTCGTATTCTGGTTCTGTACTCGGATAGCCATTGTAGCCCTACTGTACAAACTCTTCAGCACTTCGATATACCGGCAGCCAACTTGGCACCACTGAAGGGACTCTAGAACCACCCAAATTTCGACGGAATCAAAGGCTATCTCATAGTCCACATACGCAAGACAAAGTGGCAGATTGTACTATTCTGTCTTCTGTACAATTTGCCGAAGGGTGTGTATGTGGTCTATGGTACTAAAACCTTTTCGGAAACCGGCTTGTTCGGGAGGCTGGAAGTCGTCGAGTCTGCGTGCGAGATGATTCGTAATGACTCTCGAAAACAGCACGTAGACGCGGCTCAGAAGGGAAATTGTTCTGTAGTTCTTCAAGAGAGCGTTATCGCCTTTCTTGAAGAACAAGACCACCGCACTTCTGCTCCACGCCTCTGGAGAGTACCGCCATGGAGGACGGAATTAAAAAGCTTCTGAAAGACAACAAGTACCGGTTTTCCACCCGCTTTCAGAAGCTCCGCTGTAATTCCATCCCCACCTGGGGCCTTGCCGTTTTTAAGGTGCTGGACAGCATTTCTGATCTCGCTCAGACTGACGTACGGGACATCTTCGGAATAGTGTCAGATAAGACGCGCTCTTGGATCGTTACTCACACTTGCGTGTGGCTCCAATGATCACGTGTACAGCTGCCCATAGAACCTCTCAATCTCACTCAAAATCTCAGGAGTCCCGGGAACGATGCTGACACACTCGGTCTTCAGCTTTGACAGTTGGCTCTTTCTAGCAGACAAATCTCTGGCAAAGACTTTGGAGTCTTGGTTACGCTCGATAACTTCTTCAATACAAGCTATATTGAAGTTGCGTAAGTCCCGCTGCATGCATTTGGAGATCTGTCTGTTCAGGTGCCGGTATGTTGTCAAATCTGTTGGAGACTGCAGCTTTATTTCGCGTCTAACAGCCATGAGATTAAGAGTGGGATCGTTGAGTTTTTGTGTTCTGCTGCGGCGAGTCTTGCAGAAAATAGCTCCGACCGGATGGACAGTTTCCACGAGCTTATCATTCATATCATCCACTTAATTGCAATCTTCAAGCATTGAAAACGGTTTTGTAACTTGAGTTGAAAGGTTTCGGGACTTTGGACTAGAGCATGAGGGGGACGTAGCGTTGACTTCATTAGACGAGACCTCTCCAACTTAACGTTTAGGTTTAGTGTGCCTCCAACCATTCGGCGATCGCTACCAGTTTTCACCTTCGCGATCACGGAGACATCACTGAACAGTAGTCGTCTGGTCGTCATAATGGACTCAATCACATTTTTATTGAATCGTCGGGGCTCGACTAGGTCCTCTTCCTGTGGGGCCGCTTCTGGAAGAAAGAGTTCATTATAAAGAGTCCCTCTTTCTCCATGAAGTCGGCCAGCTGCTGGCCCCTTGAGTTCCGTTGCCCTATTCCGAGTTTTCCTACTTTCAGCTCACCGTTCTCTGTTGTGTCAAGTTTTGCGTTGAAGTCTCCCATTAACACCGTATAGTGGGTTTTGGAGGAATGCATGGCTCTAGAGATATCGTCATACATTTCCTCCCCCTCCTCATCGAGATGTGCCGAGGTTGGTTCGTAAACCTGTACGATCTTCACTGAATACCGTTTGGTGATTCTCAGTATAAGGTATGCAACTCTCGTCGACACACTCCCGATCTTTACAACGTTGTTAACGAGAGACTTGTGGACGATAAATCCGACACATCCTTGGGACAGATGGTGGCCTTTCCGGTGATAGAGCAAGTTGCCGGATTCGAGGATTACCGTGTCCTCCCCCTCTCTTCGGACTTCGGATAACCCTATAATATGCCAGCGCAACTTGTCTATCTCTTCTTCCAGCTCCACGATCTTCTCGTCAGTCCTCAGGGTGCGTGCGTTGTACGTTGCCAGGTCGAGTCGTCTAAGGTGGCAACCGAACCTCCACCGGAGATTCTTAGCACCCCCTGCCCCGCCGTTACCATGGTCGCCACCGTAGCCAGGAATAGCGGGGCCGCCTGGGACTGGGGGCCGTCTGTTTGTTCTCTTCATTGATGTTGATACCGTATCCTTTCCAGTCCAGAAGCTTGAAAACGTCTTCCAATGCAGCGGTGACGAGTTTCGGGGAAATGACGTCACCCTGTCTTACACCTCTCTGCAATTGGATAGGTTTCGTACTCTGGTTCTGTACTCGGATAGCCATCTTAGCCCTACTGTACAAGCACTTCAGCACTTCGATATACCAACAGTAAACTTGGCACCACTGAAGTGACTGCAGCACCGCCCAAATTTGTATTTGTAACCTGTATGACCTTTAACGAATATCGTTTGGTGATTCTGAGCATAAGGTACGCAACCCTTTTGGACACACTCAATCTTTACAACGTTGTTACCGAGAGACTTGTGGACGATAAATCCGACACCTCCTTGGGACAGATGGTCGCCCTCCCGGTGATAGAGCGAGTTGCCGGATTCGAGGATTACCGTGTTCTCCCCCTCTCTTCGGAACTCGGATAATCCTATAACATTCCAGTGCAGCTTGCCTATCTCTTCTTCCAGCTCCAGGATCTTTTCGTCAGTCCCCAGGGTATGTGCGTTATAAGTTGCCAGGTCAAAGTCGTCGTAGTCGTCGTAGGTGGCAACCGAACCTCCACCGAAGATTCTTAGCACCCCCTGCCCCGCCGTTACCATTGTCGCCACCGTAGCCAGGAATAGCGGGGCCGCCGGTGACTGGGGGCCGTCTCTTCGTAACTTCAATCATTGGGAGGGGGGGAGGGGTAAATTGCCATAGTTGTGATATAGCAGTTATCAGAAAGAAGCTGCTGCCCTTCTACTGCCAGCTTCGCATTGTTGCCTCTTACGACACCCACGGGAAGACATGGGGTAGTGGATATTCTTAACCGCCACTACATATATATATATATATATATATATATATATATATATATATATATATATATATATATATATATATATATATATATATATATATATATATATATATATATAATATGCCGTGTATAATTATTGAAGCCTATATCTATATATAGGCTTCAATAATTTGCATAAAAAATATTTTAAACAAATTATTTCTTATATCTACGCTTCTATGAAAAAAATATTGACGATCTTATTTGTAATGCTCTTCAAACATCGGTATTATTTATAATTAGTTAAAATAAAACGCGAATAAATTCATAAAATTAATTATATTCAACATTTTTTTTACATGTAGCAACAAACAGTTATTACCGCAATCCAACATCTGCAAACAAATATAAATAAAGAAGGCCACAGGTGCGACCTCTGAGAACCAAGATGAAATGCATCACGTTCTGTTCACATCAAATCAAATACATTTATTGTGAGCTACAGGCCTCAAAATAATAATTAAACAAAAAATAATAATTGTTATAAAATATTATATTTATATTATTTATTTTATTCGCAACAGATTCCTTGCTGGTTCTTCCCACGACAGGATTTCGATTTCAGATCAGGAGGACAGATTTTTTCGAACCATTGGAAAAGCTAAAATGACTTTCAAAGAGTATTCTTGTAATCTACGTCGAATAAAATATTTCTATTCTATTTTATTCTATTCTTAAAGATGTTATTACTTATTAGATAGATATTAGTATCACTATTTCCACTCCTTATTGAACGTACAATACTTACGTATGCATTGCAAACACTGCTTTTTTGCGACAGAAATTGGTAAGAGAACCTACCGAGATGAACTGCTAGACGGAAAGGAAAAATCCAGATGACGGCAAATCTAGTATAAGGGCGTTACCCACACATACAACTCCTGGGCAGAAGTGGAGTTCTACTACCCAGTATGTAATAATATTTTGTAATGATATTGTAAAAAACAAAACAAGGACAGTGCAATGAGGACATTCACGAGGGCTTTTTTGCCACCAAGGCAGCGCCACTTAACAATGAGGTGAAATATTTGACAGATTTCATAGCGGGGGAAGTTAATTTATTAGAAAAGTGTACACATTAATGTTTGTTTCTAAAATAGTTATATTTTATATTAATTAGATTAAAAATGGATAAACCTAACTACATATATTCGTAAAAATAGCAGAAATGAAAAACTGAACCATTGTTTTGCGTAGGTTTATACATACATTTCTAACAGTGGTAGAGCCACGCGGCAGCTTTTGCTGTCGCACGGATGGGCCGGCTCACACCGGGGTGGTACCACGACCTCACAGAAAACCAGCGTGAAGTAGAGGTTTACCTCTGCGTTTCGCTTGGTGAGTGCAGGTGGCCGGAGGTCCTTTTTACTGGAAACGAGGCATTCCATCTTAGTCCTCACGGGTGACAACGCATCTGCATTTTGATTTGTAATAGAGGATAGATGTAGATGTATATGGGCCGCAGCAACCACTTACCATCAGGTGGACTGTGTGCTCGTTTGTCACCCTTATCCTATAAAAAAAAATACACGAGAAACCTAAAAACGTTTAATTAAATCGCAACTTTTAAGGATAATGTCTCTACTAGCGGCTCTATAAGCCCTTATTACGTCTATATTTTACTTGTTTAACATCTATTTTCTAAAAAAAATATTTTGCTGTTTTTATTGCTATTTAGAATGCTACGAGTATATTACTTTGCTATCTCTAAAAGCAGCATTGCAATTAAATATCATTGCATGATGCCGAGTCATATGCTTTTTTACTTTTTTTATATAAAAATAGATATTAACATAGCTATATACAAAATATTTTTATGTATAATAATTATTTCTATTAATGGCATAAAGCTAATTTTAAAGATTTATGGCGTTTAATTTTAAGTTTTATAAATGCCCGACGTAGGAACGGTAATTTCATCTTGGTTCTCAGGTGTGTCACACATTTGCAATTTATTTTCTAATCGAGTATTATATGTATTCTGAAAACGCTGCCAATTTCATCTCTGATTCGATTTGTGTTAGGTTGTATGCATGTACGTCGCCTTTATTTATATAAAAAAGTAATTACAAAAAAGAATACATACAGTAAAATATGTAAAATTTGTTACGTTGTGATTACATTTCATAGTTGAAAATGATACGAAAGAAAATATTTTTGCTGAAGAAGTGAAAAAGCAATTTATCTGAAACGACACACAGCTGTATGTCGATTGGCAAAATAAAACTTATTCCCAAAACGATCCACGAATGATTGCATTGCACGGATTTCGTCCGCCATTTTCTAAAATCAATTGTTGGCAAATGGCGGGCGTTCCAATTTAGCAAATGTTTGCTATAATCTTTTACCTTAAAAACTAGCTTAAGATTTTCAGCGTTAAATTTTAACTACAATCTTTATATAATATGCATAGAGTATACTAAAGGTGTATATTTTTAGAATACACTATGATCAATACCAAGTACCTAATACAAGTGATTTTAAGATATATTAATATAGGATTGTTCGCCCCACAGACAGACTTCTTTTTATTTGTGTTCACTACACTGCGCTGTCCTCATTGCTATGCTAATTTAAATCTTAGATTTTATAAATAACGATTTATAATTCAAGTATTTATGGTTAGCTGTAGTCTTGTGAAGAGCTGTAATAATAATTATTAAAAAAAGATTCTATTAAAAATGAAAAGTAAACTCATAAAGCTGGAAACTGATCAAACTCCGACACAAAAATTTACTTAAATTAAACTGTGGCATAAACTATTCATACAAAAATGTAATGAAGATAGTCAGTACTGTAAAGTATTTGGGGATGTGGTTGGGCCGCTCTTTAAAATAGAATAAAGATATTACTGAGTTACTTGATGCAACTTCTAGATACTTAAATATTCTTAAAGTTCATGCGTGGGGTTCTAGGGTAGGGAATACATTCTAAACATTTGAAAAGGTTATATATTGTTATTATAAGGAGTAGACTTGATTACAGAAGTTTTTATACAATAACAGCTGTCAAAAGTATGTAAGTAAGCTAGTTAAAGTACAAAATCAAGCGCTGAAAATAAAACTAAATAATGAAACCTCCAAACATTCATTGTTATGCGGATGACAGCACTGGTGATGCTCTATACACCGGCCGTGTTAATATTTCTCGGGAAAACGTCTCCGAGTACCGGAACAAACTTGTGTCTGAAGTCGAGTCTTTGCTGGACAAAGTCTCGAACTGGGGGCGACTAAATCTAGTCCAGTTTAATCCTCAGAAGACACAAGTTTGCGCGTTTACCGCTAAAAAGAACCCCTTTGTCGTATCTCCTCAGTTTCAAGGCACTCCCCTGGTTGCCTCAGCCAGTATCGGAATCCTCGGCGTCGACATATCGAGTGACGGGCAGTTTCGTGGTGACTTGGAAGAGAAGGCCAAATTGGCCTCTAAAAAGCTTGGCGTGCTCAGCAGAGCGGGACAGTATTTCATGCCGGCACACCGCCTGCAACTTTACAAGGCGCAGGTTCGGCCTCACATGGAATACTGTTCCCATCTCTGGGCAGGGGCTCCCCAGTGCCTGCTTCTTCCACTTGACCGCATCCAGCGCAGAGCGGCTCGAATCGTCGACGACCGAGACCTTTCCGATCGGCTCGACTCATTGGCGCTGCGAAGAGATGTTGCATCTCTTTGCATTTTCTTTCGCATCTACCATGGGGAGTGCTCTGAGGAATTGTTCGGATTAATCCCAGCCGCCAAATTTCACGAACGCACATCGCGGCAGAACTCCCGATACCATCCACACCATCTGGATGATTGGCGGTCCACCACTGTGCGATTTAGAAGATGTTTTCTTTGACTGTTGTGTGTTGACTTCCTTGTAGAATCGATTACCATCAGCGATTTTTCCGGACCGATACGACTTAGGGACCTTCAAGAAAAGAGCGTACTCCTTTTTAAAAGGCCGGCAACGCATCTGCAATTCCCTCCCTGGTGTTGCAGTTGTTCATGGACGGCGGTAGTCACTTACCATCAGGTGAGCCGCATGCTCGTTTGCCTCCTATAAAAAAAAATTGGAGGTTTTATTAAAACAACTCCTATACATCAAATGGAGAGTGAACTTGGTCTCCCTCCATTGCACTTGCGGAGAACGTACTTAGGAGACAAATTTATTTTGAAAGCTAGGACCCGAGAAAACAATATGACAATTAAAATATTTTTATTTTTATTTAAAATATTACGCGAATTATTGACATATAAGGACAAGAGATATTAGAGAAATAAAAAGAAGCCACTATTGTTAACTATGTTTGACTGTCTTTGTAATGTTTATATTCATTCCAGCCCCCAATTAGAAATGTTTTCTATGAATACCTGGGTTACCAAAATCGATTTGGATGATGTAATTAATTGTAATATCCCGAATCTTGTTAAAACAAAGCGAAGCTACAGTAACTTTAATTTAAAATTATTATGGTAGGATTTTATCAACCAGATGTGAAAATTATTATTGATGGATCTAAGGATAGGAGTGGAATCGGTTCAGCATTTTATCACCCACAATGCAACATTAGTTTACAATTAAAAATAGACAGTAACATAATATGCATTATGGAGGCGGAACTTATCGCAATCTATGAGGCTTTGTCTTATGCAATATCGTTACACAAGACAATATAGAGATATTCACAGACTCTAAAAGCGCACTTCAACACGTGACTCGGTGCACCTCGAGCATACGAGGCACTCACACTGCCTAACCAGTCCTGTATTTTAAATCTGATCTCCAATTCTAAATCTATCAAATTACAGTGGATTCCGTCACGCTGTGACGTTACTGATGGAATTGAATATATTGTAATCTATTATTATAAGCATTGCACTTAATTAATCGAAAAATAATGCTACAAACTATGGAAGGAATATTTTGAATTACGCTCTAAAGAAAAAGGTATCTGGTATAAAAAGGTCCAGCCACATCCTCTCAGAATTCCATGGATTGATAGTTACATATCCCCAAAATAGAACGCAGTAGTAATTATGAGGCTGTATTCTGGACAAATTGCATCCAAGAAGTTTTCTTTTTTCACGAATAAAGTCCGGTCACCGAAATGTGAACAATGCGGTGTTCCCGAGGACTTAATGCATATCTTGATGGAGTGTGCCCGCAATACTGCCTTTCGAATAGCTAATTGTAAACATATTTTAAAGAAATTTGCTGATTGTAGCATTATTTTATCCAATACTAATTTCGATGAAACAAAATTATTGGTTAAATTATATAACATAATATTCTCCTCAGATAAGTTAACTACATAGTTTTTTTTTGCTTGTTGAATTGAATGTTATTTAGTTTTTAATCATGTCAAATAGAGCAAAATAATCGCATTTTGATTAACCCCTTAAAATAAAGATGAAAAATAGCCTATAAATGACCATCAATTGCAGAGAGAGTATGGAGATACGCACGCGAACAAAAGTTATTTGAGAGCACGAAAGATGGGGAAGATCAAAACAGCGAGTAATCAAAGTACACGAGTGGACCGGGTTTCCTTACAGAAGGTGCATTAAACTAGTTCCTAAAGAAAACTGACATAGAAGATACCCTTAAGAAGAATATTGGTCTATTTATTTTTTATTTGACCTGAAACCTTGCGAACCCTAACATTGGAAAGAGACTTGCGCCTTGTAATAGGACGCGTGCAGGCCTTTATTGTACATTACCTTTTAAAGAAACGATGTAATCCATCATGATCATTGGCATCATTACATTTCTTTAAAAGTCCACTGCTAATCTCCTAACCTTCCCCATGTAACGCCTCAAAACATGCTCACCGCTATAAGTCTGTCACTCGAGAAACCTTCTTCAAATTATATAGCCGACTTATTGCTACGTCAGCCTACTCATCATCAAGTTGTTCAGTTGAAAATTCAAAAATTATAATTCAGGCGTCAACAATTAAGCAAATTGTTGACGTAGCTTAACGCGGAATAATTTACACGTCAATCTGAATAGATTAACTACCACGTACATCGGGTACAGGATATTAAATCAACAGTTGAACTGGATGCATATTGCACGTAAATGCAAATATGAATATTATATCTGATAAATTATGCAGCGATTGGCCTGGTTACGGCGCAAGGCACTCGAATTTTAGTCGGAGTCAGAATTTGTAAAACCAAGCAAAAACAAGCTCTCTGCTCTCTTATTGGTTAACAACCACAGAGCCTTTTTTTCTCCTAACGATGCCCCATTTAGAGGCAAAACACGTGTCGTATTATCGATGGTAGTGAGTTTTCTATGTTTCTGGGTTTAATCGTCGCAGTAATAGAGCAATAAATTGTAGGAGACATATCATTTAATTTTCAACCGCATTATCATTATCATCATAACAGCCTTTATAAGTCCACTGCTGAACATTGGCCTCCCCCAAGGAATGTCACAAAGCACGGTCCTGAGCCACCTACATCCATCGACTTCCTGCATGTCTTACCAGGTCGTCACTCCATTTAGAGGGAGTTGCCCTACACTTCGCCTACCGGTACAAGGCTGCAACTCAAGAACCTTTCTTATCCATCGGTTGTCGGTTCTTCGAGCTATATGGCCGGCCCACTGCCACTTCAGCTTACTAATCCGACGGATTAGTAAGCTGAAGTGGAAAGCCATAAAGTACGGTCCCGAGCCACCTGCATCCATTGACTTCCTGCATCTCTTACCAGGTCGTAACTCCAGCTAGTAGGGGGATGCTCTACACTTCGCCTGCCGGTACGAAGGTGCTACTCGAGAACCATTCTTCCCCATCAGTTGTCGGTTGTACAAGCTATATAGCCGGCTCATTGCCACTTTAGCTTACTAATCCGTTAGGTTATGTCGGTAACTTGGGTTCTACTGCGGATATCCTCATTTCTAAGTTTATCACGTAGATAAACCCCGAGCATAGCCCTCTCCATAGCTCGCTGAGCAACCTTGAGCTTCCTCATACGGCCAACAGTGAAGGAACAAGTCTCAGATCCGTAATTCATCACTGGCAACACGCACTGGTTGTACAATTTCCTTTTCAGGTTTAGAGGTATGTCTAACGAGAAGATGTGTCGTAGTTTCCCGAACACTGCCCAGACGAGTTGAATCCGTCGACTGACCTCTCGGTCGAAGTTGGGCTTACCTACTCGGACTATTTGTCCCAGGTAAACATACTCATCAACAAATTCGAGCTTAGCTCAACAACTACCGGCATAGGTGTGACATTGACGTTAAACATGATTTTTGTTTTGTCCATGTTCACCTTAAGACCTATCCGTTGGGAGACACTATTGAGGTCATTGAGCATAGTACTTAGGTCCTCCAGCGATTCTGCCATAAGGACTATATCGTCGGCAAATTGAAAGTGAGTGATGTACTCGCTATTGATGTTAATACTGCATCCTTTCCAGTCCAGTAGCTTGAAAAGGTCTTCCAATGCAGCGGTGAAGAGTTTCGGTGATATAACGTCACCCTGTTTTACTCTGATTCTCTCTGTCCTCGGATTGTTATCGTAGCTCTACTGTACAAACGTTTCAACACTCAGATATACCAACAGTCAACTTGGCACCGCTGAAGGGACTGCAGCACTGCCCAAATTTCGACGGAATCAAAGGCTTTTTCATTGTCCACATACGCAAGGCAAAGTGGCAGATTGTACTCCTCTGTCTTCTGTACAATTTGCCGAAGGATGTGTATCTGATCCATGGTACTAAAGCCTTTTCGGAAACCGACTTGTTCGGGAGACTGGAAGTCGTTAAGTCTGCGTGCGAGACGATTCGTAATGATTCTCGAAAACATCACGTAGACGCGGCTCAGAAGGGAAATCGGCCTATAGTTCTTCAAGAGAGCATTGTCGCCTTTTTTGAAAAACATGACCACCGCACTTCTGCTCCATGCCTTCGGAGTAGTGCCACCATGGAGAACGGAATTAAAGAGCTTCTGAAGGACTCAAGTATCGGTTTTCCACCCGCTTTCAGAAGCCCAGCTGTAATTCCAACCTCGCTCGGGGGACTTGCCGTTTTAAAGGTGCTAGAGAGCCATTCTAATATTGCGTAGACTGACGTCCGGGATATCTTCGGAATAGTGTCGGATAAGACTCGCTCTTGGATCGTTACTCACATTTGCGTGTGGCTCCATCGATGACGTGTACAGCTGCCCATAGAACCTCTCAATCTCACTTGAATTCTCAGGTGTCCCGGAAACGATGCTGCCATATTTGGTCTTCAGTTTTGACAGTTGGCTCTTTCTCGCAGACAGATCCCTGGCAAAGACTTTGAAACCTTGGTTCCGCTCGATCGCTTCTTCAATACAAGCTGTATTGAAGTTGCGTAAGTCCCGATGCATGCATTTAGAGATCTGTCTGTTCAGTTGCTGTCAAATCTGTATAATGTAGCTTCATCTCCCGTCTAACAGCCATGAGATTAAGTGTGATCGGAGAGTTTTTGTGTTCTTCTGCGGCAGGTCTTGCAGAACTTAGCTCCGACTGCATGGACAGTTTTCACGAGCTTGTCATTCATATCGTCCACTTCATTGCAGTCTTCTAGGCACAAAAAATAGTTTTGTTACTCGAACTGAAAGGTTTCGGTGCTTTGGAACAGGGCACGAGGGGGACGGAGCGTTGACTTCATTAGACGAGACCTCTCCAACTTAACACTTAGTTTCAGTGTGCCTCTAACCATTAGGTGATCGCTACCAGTTTTCACCCTCGCGATCACGGAGACATCACTGAACAGTTGTCGTCTGGTCGTCATAAGGAAATCAATCTCATTTTTTGTCGAACCGTCGGGGCTCGACCATGTCCACTTCCCGTGGGGCCGCTTCTGGAAGAAAGAGTTCATCATGAAGAGTCCCTTTTTCTCCATTCAAGCGCATGTTAACTAATGGCCAGGTCAAGAGTACCCTAAACCGTAGAGCATGTATGAAGGGAATAATGAAAGTGGACGAAGCGAAACAAGTATGTAAGGATCGAAGCAAGTGGAAAGAAGTGGTCTCTGCCTACCCCTACGGGAAAAAGGCGTGATTATATGTATGTATGTTAACTAATAAACATTTACAATTTCTGGAGACTGAGATAAATCGTTTATTTTTAATAAAAAGTAAAAGTCGACTTCAAGGAATTTAAAAGTATAAAATAATTACTCATTCTGAGGTCGGTGCTAAGACAAAGTGTATTGAAGAACTAACTGTTCCCCGCGACTTCGCCCGCGTGGAATTATGATTGAATTTTATGGGTTTTAGTTTGTTTGC
This sequence comes from Parnassius glacialis, assembly GCA_033319125.1. Taxonomy (NCBI): domain Eukaryota; kingdom Metazoa; phylum Arthropoda; class Insecta; order Lepidoptera; family Papilionidae; genus Parnassius; species Parnassius glacialis. The sequence goes on along the minus strand of JAVANC010000008.1, from coordinate 32,018,747 downwards.
ACAGTATTTTTTTCTTTTTCTAAAATAAAAGTGGTCTAAGTTACTCCTTATAACATTAGCTATCTGCCAGTGAAAGTTCCGTCAAAATAGGTCCAACCATTTCGGAGATTAACTGGAACAAACAGACAGACAGACCGACAGACAGACAAAATTTTAAAAATTGTAGTTTTGTTATAAGTACCGTATACACTGTTATTTTGACATTACAAACAGACACTTGAATTTTATTTATTTGTATAGATAATTGAAGCACCGAGTTTAGAATTGTATAAAATTTAAATTTTTATTTCTTGGAAGTCGGATTTCAATTTTTACCTCAACTCATCAGTACAAGCACTACTTTTTGGCGGCAGAAATTGGTATTCAGACAGACTCCTATGTAGGAAAGAATATCCTCCTCCTGTGTATTTGGTGGTAATATTTTTGATGGTGATATTTTATACTATGTTATTCTACTTTTGATTCTATTATGTGCTTTCTTTTCTATTCTATTCTATTACGTCGTGAATCAATCCTAAGACAAGTTATCTAAGCTGTACTTGTACTTAATTAGGAGAGGTATGACCTTTACTAGTACTCTTTAAAATAAAAAATAACGATTAGTATGTAATGTAACGTTAACTTTTTTTTTAATACGGGTATCTGAGTCTCTGTATATAATCGAGTATTGTAAACGAAGTGAGAAGTGATATTTATTTATTTAATGTTACTTTCTATATTCTTTTTCCTGAATAAAGTACAAGCTAAACATATTTTTCATTTTATGAAACAGAAGTAACAAAATTACGATATATAAACCAATACCTATATTAGTAAATAGCAGACCACTTAATTTTATAAACAAAGATGCATTTCACTCGGATGTAGTTAATATAAATTGGAAGAATTTAATCTCAGTGACGGATGTTAATATTATGCTGAGTTCCTTCATTTCTATTTTAATGCAGTTATTTGATTTTTTTTGCGCCAATTAAAGCAATATCCTTTATTTTGTTGCCAACCAGTCTTGCTAAGCGTGGTAACTAGAATACATTATTAGCATAAAATGTACATTAAGAGTACAATTATATAAAGAGCATTAAAATGACAAAAACCCGGCCAAGTGCAAGTCGGACTCGCGCAACGGGGGTTCCGTACAAATTTGATATGAATTTCAATATAATACCATTACATGTTCATGAGGAAAGGGGTAGTAAGTTTAAAATTATTAAAAATATTTTTATTACATGATGCAACTAAAAATGTATGCATTTCGCAATTTTTCCTTTATCTGTGCTATAAGACGTTGCTTTACACCAAGTTTCAAGATTCTGAGTTCACGGGAAGTACCCTGTAGGTTTTGATTCCCTAGCGAATGTCGAAAATTTGCGGCATAAACGGCAGTATCTTTTGATTGCGTTGGCTTAGAAGTTTTATTTTTTCATAGCTCCAAGGGACAGTTGACTTGAGTATTTGATATGAATTTCAGCTTGATACCTCTACGCGTTCCTGAGAAAAAGGGCCTTGACAGACGGACAGACAGACGGACAACAATGTGATCCTATAAGGTTCCGTTTTAACCTTTTAAGGTAAGGAACCCTAAAAAAGTGATTTGCGTTGTACAAATGAATTTTTATATATATTTCTTATGCTGTAGAATTACTATTCTGTTTCATTTCAATCATTTGAATCTCACGAGAGGACATTTTTTACCCAGCTGTGACAGACGTTTGTCTCCTGTCACTTTATTTTTATTTTATATTTTATCTCTCAGGCCCCGACATTTTATTGGACCAACTTAGTCTGACCTATGGCCAAGCCAAAGAGAAGGTCTAGCCAAAAACATTTTTTTTTAAGTGATGGTAAATATATCACGATCTGTGCGGATGGGATCTGCTGTAGCAAGTTCACAAGTGGAAGTATGTGATTGAATGTCAATTTGAAATTCTGAGTAGAAATATACAATTTTGAATCAAATGACTTCTTTTCTATAAAATTGTGGAGACGAATGAACTTATATTCTACCTGATGAACCATCAACCAACCTCAATCAGAGAAGGTTACACATGCGGTGTCACGTCTGAGGACTAAAATGGAGTCTCACAGCTTGAATCTTAATGACGCTCTATTCTCTTAGAAAACAGCAGTGTAGGCACTGCTGATTAGCAGCAGAAATAGGTAAAGGGGTTTTTCCTACAAACTACAGGCCTAGTAGGCAGACAAGGAGTTCCACCACCTAGTACAACCCTCATAAAACTTAATTCTAACTTAATTCTAACAAAATGCATAAACTTAATTCTAACTAGAATCTTTGATTTTTCTAACAAAAATTGTGTTATTCGCTGCATAGATTTATTTATTAAAATGAAAATGTATTTTTTATAGGATAAGGGTGACAAACAAGCACACAGTTTACCTGATGGTAAGTGATTGCTGCGGCTCATAGACATTTACATCTATTCTGTATTGCGAATCAAAATGCAGATGCGTTGTCACCCGTGAGGACTAAGATGGAACTCACCATACGAAACACAGTGGCGTTAAGCTACTATTTTACAATGGTATTCTGTGAGAGAGTGGTCCTTCCCCGATCGAGTCGACCCATTCGTGCTACAACTATACCTACTATTAATATAGCTGCAGCATGGCTCCACCACGTAAGAAATAAATTAAATGTATTATACTGATCGTCTAATTTAAAAGTGCACGCCCCTTCACGTTTGTTTTTTTTTTAATGAAAGTTTGTGTTTTTTTTTCTACAGAAATTATCAATTTATATGAAAATGATGATATTAAAAGTATTGTACAAGGTAGATATATAAAAATAAAGAAACCTTTATTTTACGCCATAGTTTTGTTACTTTTATCTATCGAATTCAAGAAGGAGACGGTACACAATTAATAAATAAATAGCTCCATTACCTAATCTTTCACATAACTTCTGCGTATCTTTTGATGTATTTTAAGAAGTACAGCACAAATAATGTTATCAAGAACGAATTTCTTCTTCATATTAATTTAAAATTAAAAAAATTGTACAACCAACTTAAATTTAAATGATTAAGAATAACTCAAAAACTATAGGTCAGACCTTGATCATCGAATTTATATGGGACCACACGAGAAGCACTAGCTTTCAAATAATAAAGAATCATCGAAATGGGTTCACCCAGATAAAAAGTTATGAGGTAACACATATAAAACAACATAGAGTCGAATTGAGTACCTCCTCTTTTTGAAGTCGGTAGAAAAAGACTTTAGATGCGGTGTAACCTCAGAAAACTAAGATGTAATGCTGCAGACTTCAGATCGAAACACGGTACTGCAAGCTCTACAATTTGACGGCAAAAATTTATAATAACCTCAATTTTATTTCAGTTGACTAGAGTTTCTGATTACAATCTTTCCCGTCGGTAAATCTCAGTCATTTGCGAGAAGTTACGGAGATTTCTATTTCCTGCACGACACCTATTCTCTGGAAACCGCAGTGATAAATTGTCGCCGATGGTAAAAGCTTAATAAAAAATGTTTGACAAATTGCCTCTCACCTATGTTACACGAGTACTTCAAATGGTTATTTATTCTCTTCAAGTTTTCGTGTTAACGTATTCTGTCCCCACTTTCGTATCTTACAAACTTGTAAATTTAAGACTAGGGTTTTATTAAGAGCTTACTCTGTTTCAACAATATTACATAATACAAGACAGTTCGTGCAACGCTACAACTATATTTATACGTAAGTGGCATTTTTTATGGAATAAGAGTGACAAACGAGCACATAAGCCACCACATGGTAAATGGATGCCGAGGCCCATAGACATTTACGTCTATTTTGGATTAAGTATCAAAATGCAGATGTGCCTAGATGACTAAAATGGAATGCTTCGTTTCCAATAAAAAGGGTATCCGGTTTTCTAAACTCATCGTAGGTAACACAACAGCGTTATGCTGCTATATTACGCTAGGATTTTGTGTAAGATTGTAGGACCAATCTCTCACAAACTCTCAGTTGAGCAAATGAGTTCGTGCTACAACATAACATAGCTGTAGCGTGGTTCTGTTGTTTATTAGACGTTAAAGTAATAGCCTATATCTAACCATCATCATCATTACAGTACGTAACAAGACCACAGCTAAAAATGACCTACCCCAAAGAATGCCAAAGGCATGGTCCTGAGCCACCTACACCCTACATCTCTAATCCAGTCGTCACCTTATCTAGGATGGAGGGAGGTAAGGAGTACACATTTTTATTATTCATATATTCGTACAATGAATGTCTGCTTCGTTGGCTTAGTGGTCGCGAGCGCGACAGTCATGAGGTCATGAGGTCACGGGTTCGGATCCCGGGTGGGAACAAAATCAGTTATAGGGTTTTCTGTTAAGAAATTCTCGGTAGAAAACCCGGAGTTTAAAAGTTAGCGGTATTTCATTTCCGTGCACGCATCTGCATTTTTATTCTCAATTGAAGATAAATGTAGATAAGTATGGGCCACAGAGTCCACTTACCATCAGATGGACTGTGTGCTCGTTTGTCACTCTTATACTATAAAATAATTATAACGTAATGAATAGCAGTGTAATGGCGACGTTAGAGGATATGAAAAATCATTTCCTTCTGAATTATATTTATTTATTCAATATAGGTGATTATAAATAATACTTTTTGTAAGTCAGGCTGTCTTTCAGTTATTTGTTTAATTTACCACTGCTTCGGAAAATACCTCTGCCTTGGGAAGAACCAGCAATGAACCCAGTCGAACTTTCGTAAACCAGCAAGAAACCTAGTAGATATTTTTATATTTTTTCTGATGATATATTTCTCATATATATACAATGGCCATAGAGATCTACATTTATAAGCCCGTAATATGGAAATTCAATCAGCACGCACTGGGATAGCATGGCGGACATTTTCTTACCCTAAAACCCTCTCAGAAATGAAAAGAGGGTCATACCCTTGGGACGTATATAGACTGTAACTTGACTTTTACTTTTGACTACAATTTACAAAAAAAAAATATTTTAAAATGTTCTTCATTTATTTTCGTGCATTCTATTTGTATATTCAGAACATAACTCTCACATTCTTATAATGCATCTATGCAAAGCCAGGGAACGGGAGTGAAATATTGCTTGAATTTATTATTTCACTTATGCGAGAATTTTTACAACTTCTTTGTTTATTTTGAATTAATATTTTTTATAAAATCTTTTTCACGATATAAATTACTTCCAAGGATATCCACAGCAGAACAGGATTATATTTTATATAGCCCAAAGTATCAGAAGACTGAACTGGCAATGGCCGACCAATTAAATAGCTAGAGTAATTGAAAGTCAAATATGGTAGAATAGTTCTTGAGTGGCAGCTTCGTACTGTGAATGAAGTTAAGACCTATGAATCAAGCAGGAAGTATGGAGTTAGGTCGTGGAAGTAAAGGGAAGATTTCCAACCGATCAAGATGTTCAGCCCGCGGAGCGGCCGAAACCCCATGTGTTAGTACTATATAACGCAGATGCAATACTTATTATTTGTAGAGCTGTTTTATATACTCGTAGTGCTGTACTTAGAAACTTTGCAAAACGTGATTTAGGCTTCATTGCGTTTCTCTTGTGGCGCGCCGCCACAGATTCAGGAAACTTAGGACATTTCTTTGTGGATATGTGGTGGAACAAATATGAAGAGTATTATTTAGCACGCCTCATAACGCAAAGCGTTATTAGGTAGTGTTTTACTCTCGAGTAGCTATATCAAATTAATCTAACTTATATTTTCTAAAAAATCGTGTTATATTGCTACTTTAAAAAAAAGGTTTGAAATAAATTTACGTGAACGTATGTATGGGTGTTGATTTCGCAAGTGGTCACGATACTCGTAACTCCCGGGTTTTTTTTATTAGGCTTAGAATTACATCAACTGGTTCCCTATTTCATATCAATAGCCTAGTACGCGTAGTTTGTTATTAAAATGATTTTCAACTTTTATAAGTTTTATTACTATTAAAAATTTAAAGGCACTTTCATATTCTTTAAGCCCTTGATAAAGAAAGGGCAAATTTACAATACAGCCTACACCGATTTTATACTTTGTGTTATCGATTTATTTTGATAACTATTATTAATTTTTTTCCTGTAGGCGACACTATGTACCTGTTAAAGTAATAGAGCGCAAGGTTTAAAACACATGAATAATATATTTTAAAAGTAGAGAATACAATTTATTTTTTTCATCTTAATTAAATGAAACACCCGTGAGGCGTGCACTTATGGATTTTCCAAACTATTTTTAATATTATTAACGAGTACTTGATGTTAAGTGTAAAAAATTATTGCGGTGAAAACTTTTTTTTTAATAAAACTGAAGTGACAAACGAACTTACATACCACCTGATGGTATGTGCCTACTACATTTTACTACACAGGCCATGGACATCTGCAGTCGACTTCAAACGAAGAAGGCTACTGATGTGTTATCACCTCAGAGCACTGAGATGGAATTCCTCACAGCCAGTAAGTGTTCCGGCTATATATACCCTCTAGACCGGAACGCAGCAATACACGCACTGCTATTTGGCGGAGAGCGTGGTACTTACCTAAACGGACTCCTTGGCTAAAGAGAACTCTTAATACGTAGAAAAGGTATCATGGCCATGCCTCAATCTGTCTTATAGAGCTCTGGCCCCGGATTAATTGTGGAAATCAAATACTATTTATCTGACGACTTCCAAAAAGGAGACGGTACTCAATTCGACTGTATGTTTTTTTATGTGTTTTACCTTATAACTTTTTACTGGATGAACCGATTTCGATGAATCTTTTTTTATTTGAAAGCTGGTACTTGTGGTCCCTTGTGATGACATAATATGATCAAGGTCAGACCAATAGTTTTTGAGTTATTCTTAATAACTTATATTGAAGTCAGTTGTACAAAATTTTTAATTTTATAAAGATATTGGATAAAGAGAAATATTTCGAATATAAAGCAGCCCATTACAGAACGTGCAATCTCGTCGGAAGTCGTAATGCCGGTATCTGGAGGATATCCCTATTCTCACACAGTATTATAATGCTTTGTATTTTAACGCTGCTTACAAAATCATCAAATACCACAATTTAAAGAGAGAAATACCTATTGTCGTGTTTGTAAACTCACTTCACTTTAGTTAAAACCGCAGCTTAATTTTTTGCAGCTATTTAAACATTTCAATGTATTTCGTTGATAAATAGTACATATTTGTACACGGAATACATTTCACTTACTGCAGCTATACAAAAATGTTGGTGATTATTGATGATAAGCACTTGTCCACAGAATGTTCATTATAAAAGGAAGAAATAAGCAAATAACACCGCAAGTATATTTTTAGAATAAGGCGGACAAACAAGCACATGGTCTTCCTAAAGGTAAATGGGCGCTGTAGCCCATAGTCAAAATCTATCCTCGATTAAGAATCAAAATTTAGATGCTTGGTCACCCTTAAAGACTAAGATGGAACAACTTGTTACCTGTAAAAAGGGCCTCCATGCACTTATCATACGAAACGAAGAGGCATTATGCTGGTATTTAGACAAAAGACAAATCTTTATTCCCATATAGCACACAGCACATTTAATACGGTACATAATACGCAAGTACATAATTATAAAACATAAATCTTACTTATACTTCTACTGTACCTATTTTCGTTTATAGTACTAGGAGTGTAATCGTACTGCGGTGTTGGAAGTGTGTCCCTACTGGTCGTAGGCTGAGAATGAGTAGGAGTCTCCGGTTCTCTACACTCTCATACGATGCACAGCAGCATTAAGCTGCTATTTCACTCTGGTTTTCTATTCGACAACCATACTGTGATATTCTTCAAATATTTGCGAGCAGTATACGCACATAAAGTGTCATTATGTTATCTAAATATCTACTTTAATGAATTTAAAAAGGCAATAACCAATGAATTAATGATTACCACAATTTTTTTAATGATACTGAAGTGGCAAATGAACATACATACCACTTGATGGCAAGTGACTACTGCAGTTCAAGGACACCTGCAGCCAACATCACAAAAAGAAAACTACATATACGTTGTCACCCCTGAGGATCACGACGAGATAACTGTACAGCCTGTAACTATACCGGGTCTCCTATATGCTTCAGACTGGAGTAAAACTATTCTTTTTATTTATTCTTAAAGAGAGTGTTACTGCCAGTTTGTCGGCAACGCAATAGTTTATCGTTTCACACTTCTTAATAACAATATCTGTTACTTATAAATATTCAAATTAACACATAAATAATTAAAGAAACATTCACTACTATGGACACAACGACAGGTAATGTTTCCTCAAGATGGTTTTAAATTGCGACTGAGTTACGCTTTCGTCATAAATATCCACCATCTCATTACATAAGGTCGGAGTTATCCATTGCCTTGTACGTCGTTCAAAGTAATTGTCTACCCTCCTTTGTGTAACTCTCTAAAAAATGCGAACTGATAATTGGCGACGGAATAGGTAAGAATTTGATACCCTTTTTTTACATGGGGAAATGCCGACGCATACCCGCCTCACGGGGCAAGAACGGGTTATGTCGGACTCGCACCGACTAAAACCCCATGGTGTTACACTTTCGCCGCATATTGGCAGGGCCACGGGAACGCTTTCGCACACTTCCGTGGCCCCACCAGCGCCTTCTCAGCAGCCCCTTCTCGGGGGAGGACCTCTCCTCTACATTCTCCTTCTCAGGCAAGGCGCACCAGAAACATAAGGCACGCCCCCCTCCATGACCTCCAACTCCGCTTGACCGCGGAGACCATGGGGCCAGGAAAATATAACGCTTAGTAGCACCCGCTTTCCCGAGCCCAGCGACGGATCTGGTCTCTGGCTGCGCCGCCAACCAAGTTTCGGCCGCGGAGGGTAGGGAGAGCGGCGCCTCACATTAACGACACTCCTCTCCCCCCGCGGCCCCACCCCCACCGCATCAACGGTGCGGCCCCATCAGTCTCGCGGAGTATATGGCGAATGACGCATCGCCATTCCAACACTCCTCTTGCTCCGCGACTCCACCTCAGCTGCAGCGGTAGGGGGAGAGGACACCCCTCTCACCGCAGCCCACCGACACACATCTGAAGTGGGCTCGCCAAGCCCACTTGAACTGGCCACCTTGGGCTGGCCCTATACCACGGGCCAGCCAAGGGGTTCCTCTTTGTTCATCGCGGGTGACCAAGCCACGGCTACTAAGCCCCCCCGCCACGACAAGGCGGGAACCCATTCGGGGGGGGGGGGGAGTAACTGTGATACATACACAAACAAGTGCCTAGGCGGACCCAGAACTCCCATCTTGAAGCATGGCTAAGAACACGCTCAGTTAAGATACTTTTCAAAGAAAAAAAACTTAATTACATTCGGTTCATCCCTTCGGCAACTACGAGTATAATGCAATAGGCAGACATACAAATACACAGTATAAGCTTATAACTCTCCTTAAATAGTAAAGTTTTTCGATATAAGATACATCTTATTGACCTAATCGAATCTGAAAGCAGATGATATCCTCAGTTAAACTTTTTATATCCGACAGCGACACGATGAACATTTTTCTCACTAAATCCATGACCTGAGTTGAACAGGAAAGTTGTAACAGTTTTCTCTTTTAATTTTTTTTAAACTCACATCATCATTCATCATCATGAGCTTGTTTATGACAAGTTGGTATGTCACGAGAATGATACAGCATATTTCATTGCCGCTGCACCGCATAACCCATGAATGGAGACACAAATAATTTATTTGTTTCCAGGTGACACTTACAATCATGTTGACGACATGCAATTTCTAATAGTGCATGTTGCAAACCGAAAGCTTGCTTTTTTTATAGGATAAGGGTGACAAACGAGCACACAGTCCACCTGATGGTAAGTGATTGCTGCGGCCCATAGACATCTACATCTATCCTCGTTTGCGAATCAAAATGCAGATGCGTTGTCACCCGTGAGGACTAAGATGGAATGCCTCATTTCCAGTAAAAAGGGCCTCCGGCCACCTGCACTCACCAAGCGAAACGCAGCGGTGAACCTCTACTTCACGCTGGTATTCTGTGAGGTCGTGTACCACCCCGGTTCGAGCCGGCCCATCCGTGCAACAGCAAAAGCTGCCGCGTGGCTCTACCACTGTTTCAAACTAAAGAAGTAAAACTAATTTTGATTTATGTTGACATTTTATTTTTCTCCTATTAGAAGTGTTTATAATAAATTTACATTTTTTAAATAGAATAAGGGTAAGAAACGACCGCACAGTCCACCTGATGGTAAATGGATTCCGTGGGCCATAGACATCCATATCTATCCTCGATTAAGAATCAAAAGGCTGATGTGTTATCACCCTTGAGGACTAAGATGGAATGCCTAGTTTTAAATAAAAAAAGTCTTCGTATCTCTACATTCACCATACGAAACATAGCAGCATTAAGCCGCCATTTTACGCTGGTACTATGTGACCGCGTGGTCCTTCCCCGCTCGAGCCGACCCGTTCATACTAAAACCGTAACATAGCTGCAGCGTAGCTCTACCACTGTAAAGCAATCTATGGGTAAAGCTAATGTTCAGTAGTATTCCTTTATGACCTTAAAATAAAAATCGGGCGGGGGGACCAAAAAGTGATATAGACATAAATTTTATTTTTAACCCCGTACGAATAGGTAAGAGGCGACAGTGGGTAACAAACCAGTAGATGGACAGAAGCGCCTTCCAAATAAAACGACTAGAAAATAAAATATTGCGGTTGCCAACCCACAGTTTAAGGCGAAGCCAATGTTCCGCAGGGGACTTTAGTTTGCTGTAAACGACTATATTTAAAACTAAAAAACTGAAAAAATCAATTCATAATTTTATATGCATAGTAAGTTATGACAAAAAAACAATATCACACAGCTTGTTGCGATATCCACAGTAAAAAAATGTTAATATACCATAATATGTAAAAACTGTAGTAGAAATAATATAAAATAATTACTAAAACCGTGGAGTGGTGGTGTAAGGATATCTACTACCCCATATCATCCCGTGGGTGTGATAAGAGGCGACAGAATATTTCTGATAAGAACTCAAAATCATAAAAAATTGCGGTTGCCAACCCACCTGCCAAGCATGGCAACTATGGCAAATTACCCCTATGTGGAATGTTTTGGGAGAGGTTTATGTTCAGTGGTGGACATTTTAAGTCTGTTATTAATGGATAATATCGACTTAACTTTTTTTAAAAACGTTAACCCACACTAGGATTTTATCCTGTATCGTGGAGGCAGTTTACACACATATATTGCACAAGGACAAACATCCAGACCCGGAACAATTATTTGTAGGCCATACAAATACTTGTCCCGTGCGGGATTCAAACTCGCGGCTCCAAGCGTTGCAACTCATTGCTAAGCCACTACGCAACGGAGCCGTCAAATGTCAAACGTCAATATAACAATAGAACACTAACAATAAACTAATAGAACAAACCCGACTTGCACTTAATTGTTTTTATACCTTTCTAAATCCTAGCGAATAAAATCACTTTGCGATTTATGTAAGAAGAGCACAAAACTATATTTTCTCAAAGCATAATCTTATGAAGAACTACCTGTATCCGTATCTCCTTACTGGAGGCGGTGCGGATCCCCCGGCGTATTATCGAGTTCCGACGCTCTAAGCTAGAAGCTTTGCTTGCACGAAATTTTATCAAAACTTTTTCCCAGTGGGAAATCTTGTTTGCATTTTACCGGAAAATATTACGAAAGAATATTTTAGAAAATATATATATATATATATATATATATATATATATATATATATATATATATATATTTATTTATGTTTGGGTCACTTTTTACACGGGACGATATGCGGTGGTGGATATTCTTACACTGCCACTTCATGCTAAGCCTCAGTCCAAACGATTATAACTGCGTTCAGACAGAAAACAGTTCATCGCCAACTGAATGATTTCAATGAAATATAAAAGAAAATGCTGCATTCAAAATTGTGTTTTCTCATATTAATTTACGAAATGAGACACGGAAATTATAACATTTATACTATCCTGTTCCAGTATGGAACAATGCCATATTCAAATAGCACTATAATTACAGTTTTATATGGTTAGCAATAAAATCGGATAACCTTTTTACGGGCCTCATTGCCAAGACCCCTTTCTGTTTCTTGTCTATATTAATGACTTACCGTACATAGTAGAGGATAACTATGCTACAGTATTATTATTTTCTGAAGACATTTCGTTAATTTTAACAGTGGTAGAGCCACGCAGCAGCTTTTGCTGTCGCACGGATGGGCAGGCTCGAACCGGAGTGGTACCACGACCTCTCAGAAAACCAGCGTGAAGTAGAGGTTTACGTCTGCGTTTCGCTTGGTGAGTACAGATGGCCGGAGGCCCTTTTTACTGGAAATGAGGCATTCCATCTTAGTCCTCACGGGTGACAACGCATCTACATTTTGATTTATAATAGAGGATAGATGTAGATATCTATGGGCCGCAGCAACCACTTACCATCAGGTGGACTGTGTGCTCGTTTGTCACCCTTATCCTATAAAAAAAATATTACATGTTGATCACAATCTTGTTTTTTGGTTTTTGTATATCATCTGTCGGTGACCCTTATAAATAAAAATTATTTTCTGGTTTTTACACATGCCGTTGTAATTTTCAAGGGTTCATTTGCATTTTGATTCTTAATCGATAATCTAAACAAAAAAAGATAAAATAAATAAGTTTAGAAGTTCTAAACACGAGTGGAAACATATTCTCGCATATGGGAAATTGCCTTTTTTATAAAGGAAGAGATAAGATCGTCTCCACCTCCGCGACCTGCTTAACTGCAAAATGAAATAAGATCTGCTTAGCGTGAGAATTTGGGTCCTTATCGGAAAATTGAGTCTTAAAACGTGTGAATTCGGATTAAAAAATTGTTATTAGATGACGACTATATCTGACGGCTAGTGATTGCTGTGGCTCATAGACTTCTTCACCTGTCCTAGATAAAAAATCAAAAGAAACGGATACTTTTGATACTGGAACCAAAACTAAAACCAAAACCATAATAAGAAAAACTAGGAACCGTTATCTTACCAATACGTGTGTATTGGTAAGATAAATACATCAAATCATTACTCCAAACTTTTTTAAACACCTGGAGTAAAGTCACACGATCATAATGTCTGTGCAGAAATATTGTGCAGTAAAGAAAGAAAGAAAGAAAAATTTATTTGACCAACACTCAACAATAAGATACATCGAAATTCGTAGTTCAAATGATAAATTGGTAAAAATACTGTGTGATGTCAAAAAGGAATGGTGCCTAGCATTGGTATTCAATCGAGACCTTAATTGACTCACGAAAAACTGGACAATGATGTACAGCAAAACTTATACTTATAAAAAATAACTCTATTTACAGTTTTACATACAGTAATATATTTTATCTGTCTTATTTTAAAATCATAGCAGTTATTTAAAATAAAGCTAAACTGAAACGCTAGGAGGCTTTCTCGTATGGGGACTTGCAAAACTCGTAAAGGTAATCGGTATTTGGAAACCGTTATTCTTAAACCTACAAAATTAGAAACTACCGGAACTAAAAAAGGAATGCTCTGGAATGCAGAAGCTTCCTTCGCTTTTAATTTAAAAAAAATATAAAATTTAGAACTGTTTGTTTTCAATCTTTGAAGCTTATAGATACCATTTAAATTATGGTTCATATATATTTAATGGCATCAAAATTTGAATTCCAAAAACAATTATTCAAAACACCAACAACAAAAGATATTTAATTTATGCGGTAAGCGAGTTTCGTCAGAAGCTTTACAATCAGATAGATATTTTAATTATTTGTGTCTTTCGTTGATTTCGATTAAATGATTATAGAAAGAGACAAGTACAGAGATAATTAATATTTAAGTTTGGGCGTTAATATCTTCAGTATTTTGCCTTTCGTTTTTGCGTCTACAATTGATACGTTTACAAAAAAAATGTCTTGTTTATTTTTCCGAGTATTCGAAATTCTATTTACCATTGAACTTCTTCTGCAGTTCCTTTATACCTTAGAAGTGACAATGCAAATTCTGAGAAGTGAGTTTAAAACCGAAAAAGCAGAGAATGTTACTAAACAAGACCGACTAAACTAGAAAAAAGGGGCTATAGCATCACCTTTATGTAAATATAGAGTGACGGCTTAGCTCCTTTGTAACCACAGGTTAATTGTAACTGTATATATCAAAATATCAGTAATCTTGATTATAGTAAATCTTTCAAATAATTAAAGAGGTCCGTGTTTTTAGTGGGCTATTACGGCCCGATACGGACGAAGAGTAACAAGAGATTAGTAAGCTGTTAAACCAACAACCGTAACTTCTCTTGAGATCGTTATTCAATTCACGCCTAAGAGCAGAAATTCTACTCGTCATACGTTTTTTTTGCAAATCGCAATGACTTAGAGTAACCAAATTTTACCCGGACAGAAATAGCGACGTATAATAAAACATTCTGTTTTTGATCGTATGTTAGCCTCCGAACGTTTTGACCGATTGAAGCAATATTAACACAATAATATATTTTTGTCGAAACTAAGATTCATAGCTATTCAAGGTTCCGATAGATGGCGCTGAAGTTAATTTATTAACAAATTCTATATTATTGGATTCTAAATAAATAATATTTTGTGCCAAAAATCACAATAAACAAGCATCTGAAAAGATCTTTGCAACAGGCATCTTTGCATCTTTTTAACAGTGGTAGAGCCACGCGGCAGCTTTTGCTGTCGCACGGATGGGCCGGCTCGAACCGGGGTGGTACCACGACCTCACAGAATACCAGCGGGAAGTAGAGGTTTACCTCTGCGTTTCGCTTGGTGAGTGCAGGTGGCCGGAGGCCCTTTTTACTGGAAATGAGGCATTCCATCTTAGTCCTCACGGGTGACAACGCATCTACATTTTGATTTATAATAGAGGATAGATGTAGATGTCTATGGGCCGCAACAACCACTTACCATCAGGTGGACTGTGTGCTCGTTTGTCACCCTTATCCTATAAAAAAAACAGGCAGTTTACGAAGGTACAACGAAGTGATCCTGAATTTTGGCATGGAATTATGATATTGGTAAAGAAAACTTTCAATGCGACTATTTTCGTATTTATACGTAAGAACATTTTATCGATACTGCCGTTTCCATCTCTCTTTGTACAAAAACGAGCGATTTCCGAAAACCCATCGCTAAACCGCTCCACACGAAAGCTCTGAACGATAAATTTACACAAACGGCGTCTCCAATGATTTATTGCTGTTGATATGAAATGTACTGAAAATGATTTACTTCCCTGCGGTAAATGAGCATTTGATAAAACTAATATATACGGATTATACCACGTTACTTGTACGGATTATATCACTTAATTTATGTGGATTATATTATTGTCATTCGTGGGTGTCGTAAGAGGAGACAGAGAAGAATGAAACAGGAGATGGCCTTATGCATGTGAAAAAATCATTGCAAGCTTGAACTAACGCAGCTCTTATTTTCATATACATATTTTATTGTTTTATGTAGGAGTATTTAAATTAATACCATTACCATTTCGTTACAACTTATTAAAGTCCACTGCAGAACATAAGCCTCCCCCATAGATTGCCTCATAGGAAGATAGATGCCATATTTATCACGCTTGGCAAGCGGGTTGGCAATTGCAGTTTTTTATTTTTAGTCATTATTATTTTATATAGAATAAGGGTGACAAAATGATTATTAGGACGACGCTGCTACTCATCTCCTAATTTTTTTCCCTTTGTCGCCTCTTATGACACCCGTGTTTTAGTGGATATTTATAGTTTTTTTTTGTTTTTTGATTTGCAGTACGGCTGATCACATAGTGCATATAAGTAATATGCACTATGTGATCAGCCGTACTGCAGACCACAAGCAAAAATGTATACGTAACATCTATTTCTATGCGCACTGCGACGCAGCTACCCGCTAACCGCTCCAGTCGCTCGGAAGGCCGCGGCCCGAATGACGCCCAGTCGGATGCTTGCTATGCTATCCGCACTGTGCGGGTCAGTTTGCGACTGCCCGCCATTGCGTGAGATTGTGTGCACGTGTTACGTTGACTTCTTTCTTTGTTTTGTCTTCTTTAGGTAACGTGTGTAAATGTAGTAAATAGCTGTAAATTCTTTCAAGTCTATCTTTGAAATGAATCGATATGACCGCAAATCGCAACGCTCCTTCAACCGGAGGTTGCATTCGCAACCGCATCCTGCTGTCAGCCGGACGGCTAGCACATCGCTATTATCCGCGTAGTGCCTATGAATGCTTATACCGTATATGTATATATATATATACATCTTTATATATAAAAATTACGTATCACATTGTTTGTCCGCGATGACCTTCTAAACTACTGAACTGATTTAAATTAAATTTCACACACTGTGTGCAGTTTGGTCCAACTTGAGAAATAGGATAGTTTTTATCCCGATCAGTAACCCTCAATTTTTTTTTATTGCTAATTTCAGGAGTTCTTTTTAGGAAAGCATGTGGTCGTCGGAAAGGGCAGAACAACGTCTGCCTGGTTAGCTAGTAAATATATATATCGAAATAATTATGTATATATTTTGTGTGTATATATATAATTTCACCTTTTATCATCCTGTTCTATTTTGATTTTGCTGCACCGCCTCATACGTCTATCTGTTTAGCCTAATGGTTTACTTGGAGTGTATATCCTATGTAATTAAGTTGACCATATGCTATTACCATTGCTATTTATTTAGTTATTTAGTTTTTTGTATTTTGTAAATAGAAAAATAAATAACTAAATAAATAATCCCCATCTTCCTAATAACAACTTAAAGTAATAAAAAATTGCACTTGCCAAACCTATGAGACAATTTATGGGGGAGACCTATGTTCAGTAGTCGACTTTCGAGAGGCTAAAATTAATAAATGAATCAATAAATATCGCATTTAATTTATTTTCTTTACATTTTTATTAATATTTTTAAAAAAAAAATATTGTAATTTTTCGTTTCAAGTGCTTCGCTGAGTAGTCCAAAAGTTCACGCTTAACACATGGCAGAGCAATGCTGCAGTTACATTATGATTATAGAATTAACGGGTCGACTCGACCAGGGTAACCACGCTCTCCCACCAGCGTAAAATAAGAACTCAATGTTGCAGTGTTATGTATGCTGAGTGTAGAGAACTGGAGACACTTTTACTGAAAACGAGGTATTCCATCTTAGTCCTCAGAGGTGACAACGCATCTGCTATTCATGCCTAATCGAGGATAAACGTAGATGTCTATGGCCCCAGCGTCCAATTACGATCTGGTGGACTGTTTGCTCATTTGTCACCTTTATTGTATAAAAACCAAGGGGCCTTAGGAATTTAGGAGCTTTATTTCATGGAGTAGCGGTAGCTCAGGGAATAATTGCTCACTGTAAATTTCACAGTATGCATGCAACCCGGTTTTGATTCTCGCCGGCGCCAATTAAATTGTTAATTGTAATTTTAAGTGCTGATTTATCACGGGTTTTTCAGTGAAGGTAAACATCTGTCTGTCTGAGAAATAAGAAAAAGTTATATTTCCAAGACATATAAAGTTCGCCAACACGCATTGAGGCAGCGCGGCGGACATTTCCTTGTTCTAAAACCCTCTCAGAAATGAGAGAATGCCTGTGCTCAGCAGTGTGACGTATATTGGCTGTAACTTTAACTTTATGCCATAGATATCCTCGCTACCTCCAGTTTTTAAGAAACAGTTATTAGTCTGGATTTTTTTCTTGTCCTTCATTAGCCCTTGTTCGATCTTTTCTTTCTTGTTCTTCATCAGCCCAGAAAAATCCACCACTGGACATAGGTCTCTCCTTTAAGGGGGAATTCCCTTAGTCTTGACGCTTGGCAGGCTGACCGACGTTCACAGCACCAGATGTCTCGACCAGACCTCTCGCACCTTCCACGCTGCACCCCAAACCCCCGGAGCTTACGACTAGCGTAGAGATTGTTATACTGCCATCGGAAGCCATTTGATCTCTTTTGCAATTCCCATAATCACTTTTTACGATACTCATATGAGATAATGGCATGATGAATTAATTTTAATGACAACCTTATAGCCGTTCTTAATACTTCCTGATATTAAAAAAAATTATTAGAAGCGATGAAAGCCGTAAAAGTAATTTTGTTCAACCATGTTTCAAATTAATAAAACAATCAAAAATAAATAAATTTAGAAAAATGACGCCTAGATACTTGGCCTCGGAGACCTTACTTATTAATGAACAGCTGCACATAGTATGAAAGATATCATTTTATGTGTGAAGTTTAACTATAGGCCACCATTATCTTACTGAAGTAGGTTTCTTGGCGCGCAGCTCGGGCGAAATGTAAACCTTCATCATGTACAATGTGGTTTCAGACTCTGACTGTAATTGATTACTCGATCTTAGCATGGCCTTTGGTATGGTGTCCTATGACTTCTTTTAGATTAAGCTTGAGAAAGCAATCTACCAAGAAAGTGATTTAAATTTCTTACATAAGGTTCTAAGCCGTATTGATTAGAGTGTGGTAGATTGGACTGAAATCGCCTAACGAGACCCAGCACAATTATTCGTAGATCATACAAACACTTTTTCAATTTGCGATTAGATTTCGCGGTCCTCAGTGCTGTAGATAATTGTTAAGCCACTGCACCACAGAGCCGTCAATCCCTACTATGTGAAACTGTCTGACCATAGACTATTATTAATAATGATTGCTTTATTTTATTTCATTTTATGTATAAGTAAAGTAAAGTAAAGTTGCAGCCTATTTACGTCCCACTGTTGGGCACAGGACTCTTCTCATTTCTGAGAGGGTTTTAGGGCAAGGAAATGTCCGCCGCGCTGCCCCAATGCGAGTTGGCGAACTTCACATGTCTTCGAAATATTTTTTTATTTCTCAGACATACAGGTTTCCTCACGATGTTTTTCCTTCACCGCCGAGCACGTGATAAATCAGCACTTAAAATTGCAATTAACAATTTCATTGGTGCCGGCCGGGATCAAACCCGGGTTGCTCGAGTACTGTGAAGCTTACAGCGAGCGCTAACCATCTGAGCTATCACTACACTACACTACATTTTATGTATAAGTAACACTTTTTAAATAAGTTTTAGCGTTCTGCACTCCTTCTCCATATAAACTTTAAATATGCCAAATCTCACTTCCCCGAGCACGCAATATGCTAAAAAAGGGGTACAGGTTTTTTTTCACAAGTTAACTAAACCGGGAGAGGTTTACCTCCGAACGTGTGTAATATGTAAAATGTATGTAAGAAATAAATAATTAAAATGCTAAAAATTACTCAACTAATTAAAATAAACTGTCTCATTTTTTCTGTACACGTGGTAGATCCATGCTGCAGCTAAATTAATAGTATAGTTGTAGCACGAATGGGTCGGCTCCACCGGAAAAGGACCACGCTCTCACAGAATACCAGCGTTAGATAGCAGCTTAATGCTGCTGTGTTTCAAATGATGAGTGTAGAGAACCGGAGACCCTTTTTACTGGATAAGAGACATTCTATCTTAGTTCTCACGGCTAAATATATATTTTATATAAACTTTTTCATTATTTGTATCACTAGCACGTCGTATTAGTGAATACGTGGTTGTGATTTTTACCTACATATTATGTCATTACAGGTATCCACATATAGAAAGCTCGTATTGAAAACTCGAAAGAAGCGATCAAGCGGAACCAGGGCTCCAAAGTCTTTGTCAGAGATCTGTCTACCAGAAAGGGCCAACTGTCGAAGCTGAATACCGAATGTGGCAGCATCGTTTCCGGGACACCTGAGATTTTGAGTGAGATTGAAAGGTTCTATGGGCAGCTACACGTTACCGTTATAGCCACACTCAAATGTAACAATCCAAGAGCAAGTATTATCTGACTCTATTCCAATGATATCCCGGAAATCAGTCTGAGCGAGATTAGAACGGCTCTCCAGCACCTTAAAAACGGCAAGTCCCCGGGCGAGGATGGAATTACAGCGGAGCTTCTGAAAGCGGGTAAAAAACCAGTACTTGAAATCCTCCAGAAGCTCTTTATTCCGACCTTAATGATGGAACTACTCCGGAGGCGTTGAGTATAAGTGCAGTGGTCTTGTTCGACAATACCCTCTTGAAGAATTACAGACCGATTTCCCTTGTGAGCCGCGTCTACGTGCTATTTTCGAGAGTCATAACGAATCGTCTCTCACGCAGACTGGATGACTTCCAGCCTCCCGAACAAGTCGGTTTCCGAAAGGGCTTTAGCACCATAAACCACATATATACTGCGGCAGATTGTACAGAAGACAGAGGAGTATAATCTGCCACTTTGTCTTGCGTATGTGAACTATGAAAAAGCCTTTGATTCCGTCGAAATTAGGGCGGTGCTGCAATCCCTCAGCAATGCCACGTAGAAGTTGACTGTCGGTATATCGAAGTGCGGAAGTGTTGTACAGTATGGCTACGATGGCTATCTGAGTACAGAACCAGAGTACGAAATCTGTTCAACTGCAGAGCGGTGTAAGACAGAGTGATGTTATATACCCTAAACTGTTCACCACTTCATTGGAAGACATTTTCAAGCTACTGGACTAAAAAGGATACGGTATTAACGTCATGGGCAAATACATAACTAACATAAGTACATAAGATTTGCCGACGATATAGTCCTTATGGCAGAATCACTGGAGGACCTTAGCACCATACTCAATGACCTCAGTAGTATCTGCCGACGGATAGGTCATAAGATGAACATGGTCAAAACAAAAGTAATGTGTAATGTCCATGTTACACCTATGCCGGTAGTTGTTGGGAGCACTAAGCTCGATGTTGTTGACTAGTATGTTTACCTGGGACAAATAGTCCGACTAGGTAAGTCCAACTTCGACTGAGAGGTCAATGGACGGATTCAACTCAGCTAGGCAGCGTTCGGGAAATTACGACACGTCTTCTCGTCAATTATGCCTCAAAACAAGATTGTTCAACCAGTTTGTGTTGCCAGTGATGGTCTATGGATCTGAGACGTGGTCCTTCACTGTTAGCTGTATGACAAAGCTCAAGTTCGCTCAGCGAGCTGTGGAGAGGACTATGCTCGTGGTTTCTCTGCGTGATAAACTTAGAAATGAGGATATCCGCAGTAGAACCAGAGTAATCGACATAACCAAACGGATTAGTAAGCTAAAATGGCAATGAGCCGGCCATATAGCTTGAACAACCGACAACTGATGGGGAAGAATGGTTCTCGAGTAGCAACCTCGTACCGGCAGGCGAAGTGTAGAGCATCCCCCCACTAGCTGGAGTTACGACCTGGTAAGGGATGCAGGAAGTCAATGGATGCAGGTGGCTTGGGACCGTACTTTATGGCTTTCCTTGAAGGAGGCCAATGTTCAGCAATGGACTTGTGATGGGCTGTAATGATGATAGTGATGACATATAGAACCGTCATTACGGAATGCTATTTATTGATAGAAGAGAATATTTAACATTTGGAATTCGTTTAATCTAAATGTCATATCCTACTCTCTTTGCTCTCTTTGCATCATGTGAATTAGGGTGTGGTGTCAGACAGAGTAAAATATTTTGCTTAACCTTTTTGGCGTCAATACTTCTTTAAATTTACTTCCATCATTACAGCCTAAATTTGCTTCCATGATAAGAGGCAATTCAGAAAACTGATGATAACAAAATTGAGGGATAGAATTTGGTTTTGCTACATACTTATCATATATATCTAAAATTTTATTACGACATTCGATAGCTAAAGGATCACGGAATTCGTGACGTTGGATGTGGAATGTAACGCATCGCACGTAGCGGAGGGGAGAGCGCCACCTTGTTAGGGTCATTTCGTTACGTCACATAACTCCTGTTTAGTATAAATTTTGACATTACTTACACGTATTCTCGTAAATCCATATGAGGGCACGGCTTTGTGTTTTGACACAGCCATATCCCGATTTTGCGCCTAAAATTAGATTAACCGTACGACATTTGTATCGAATGTAATTTTGTATCGTTCGAAATGTCGTACGTTGTTGTCGTTGCAAGACGCGTCGAATAACAAAGAAGACTCTGTTGTTACATATGCGTCCGGCCCAACATTGGCTCGGTTTACTGTAGAATATTCCACCGCTGTCATACCAACTAATCAAGAGACGACCAAAAACTACAATGCCTTGCGGTGGTACTATGTGTCAGTTTTTATTTAGGATATCTATGACTAATTTAAGGGTTATAAAACACCTGGGAGTGGACGGATATCGAGAGTGCCGTCAAACTATATCGTTTCGCGAAGAATAGCGGAGTTCACTAAGCTGATTGCTAACCTTCGCTTGTCGGCGTGCCACCAGAAGAAACAAAAAAATAAATTATTTACTTGCCATCTAGTGAGATTGTAAGAGAACACACTATCCCGTGATCGTCTTAACAGGCGACATAGGGAAAATGGCACAGGATATAGGCAATAGCATATTCCTTATAACAACTCTAAATTTAAAATAAAAGAAATGCGCTCGCCAACATGCTACTAAGCGTGGTAAGTACGGCAAATATCTCCAGCGGATTTTCGACAGGTTGTAATGAATAATGAATATTCAATTTGTCGCTGTTAATGAATAAGAAAGTTCCGTTAAAAATTAGGGTGGGTAAAATCTTGTAAGAATAGTAATAAATTACTTCAAAATTTAAGAAGCGTGATGTGGCTCCTGTCGTTATGTCGACAAGTCTTTTTATTCCATTTAAAAATATATTAAAATAGTTAAATGTAAATAAATCATCGGATGGCATCCTAGTGTCAGTAAACGAATTATAACGTGGTCCCTCGTTAGATGGACTGACGATCTGAAAACGTGCTAATGTGCTTTGTGGGAATGATGAGGTTGATGAAATAATCTAGAATGGTAGCCCGTACCGGCAAGCGAAGTGATGGACGGCCCCCCACTAGATAGAGTGATGATGTGGTCAAGGTTTGTAGAAAGTTGGGACTAAGGATCAAGTTTTATAGCATTCTATGTGGAGTTGGGGAGACCTGAGTTCAGCAGTGGACTTGTGATGGGCTCAGCAGTGGAATTGTGGAGAATAATAACTTGATTTGATACGTGGTAGATTCAAATTCATTTTTTTTTGTGAATACGGTAGAAACTCGCTGCAGATATACTATGGTTGTTACAAGAATAGGTCGACTCAGCTCGATCTGGGTAAGGCCACACTTTCACAGAATACCAGCAAAAAAACGCAGCTTAATACTGCCGTGTTTTTTTTTCTTTATAAGATAAGGGTGATAAACGAGCACACAGTCCACCTGATGGTAAGTGGTTGCTGCGGCCCATAGACATCTACATCTATCCTCTATTAGAAACCAAAATGTAGATGCGTTGTCACCCATGAGGATTAAGATGGAATGGCTCATTTCCAGTAAAAAGGGCCTCCGGCCACCTGCACTCACCAAGCGAAACGCAGAGGTAAAAATCTACTTCACGCTGGTTTTCTGTGAGGTCGTGGTACCACCCCGGTTCGAGCAGGGCCATCCGTGCGACAGCAAAAGTTGCCGCGTGGCTCTACCACTGGGTTTCGTATGGTGAATGTAAAGGAACCGGAGACTGTTTCTACTAGAAACGAAGCATTTCATCTTCGTTCTCGTGGGTAACAACGCTTCTGCATTTTAAATCATAATTGAGGATAAATGTAGATGTCAATGGGCCACAGCATCCACTTACCATCAAGTAGAATGTGTGCTCGTTTTTCATTCTTATTAAAAAAATATGCAACGAAAACGTCAAATTAAATTAATTTATTTTGACAGCGGCATGTAACAAATGTTGTTGTTTGCACAACAACTGAAATGGATGTGTTGCTGTATACATGAAATTGAAATTCCACGAGTTTGTAAGCTATCTCGTCTATGCAATCCTCTTTATGCGTTGTTTCACACGTGCTTAATTACGTTTATATTGAATTCATATCTTAGTATAGGAGTATAAATATCACAAGAAAAATAGTATTATAGATTGAATGAAACTACTTTAATGGATTTTATCGTTTTTTATATTTACGCGAACATTCTATTTATTTTAATTTCCGACAGTTCGGGTGCTTTATATGAATCATGAATGTGATCATGATCTTTATCTTTTTATTAAAAAAAACAGCAATAATTGTGAATTTTACTTTTATTAATATTCATCAAAATATTTTGTTTAACGTACTTCATCTTAGAAATTATGACAATAATTTCATTTAACCTTCCTCGGTTCTTCGGGTCATATTGACCCGAAACTGATATTTAACTGTCAATAAAAGTCGTACTTATTAATATAATTTACTAAGACTTTATGACAATTATTAATTATGCATTCACTATATATTATTATTGTAAAATTATGGTGAAGTCTCTTATCTTAAGAAAATTAAGTTTTTTCCGTCTTAGGTTCCTCGGGTCAATAATACCTGAGTATGAAAAAGGTCCTCGGGTCAGAAAAGCCCGTATTTTGCAAACAATTATGCTTTGTTGCATTCTAAGAATACACTGACAATTTATAAATGTTAGTAATATCTTCATTACTTAACAGTGGTAGGTACTTTTTAACAGTGGTAGAGCCACGCGGCAGCTTTTGCTGTCGCACGGATGGGCCGGCTCAAACCGGTGTGGTACCACGACCTCACAGAAAACCAGCGTGAAGTAGAGGTTCACCTCTGCGTTTCGCTTGGTGAGTGCAGGTGGCCGGAGGCCCTTTTTACTGGAAATGAAGCATTCCATCTTAGTCTTCACGGGTGACAACGCATCTACATTTTGATTTGTAATAGAGGATAGATGTAGATGTATATGGGCCGCAGCAACCACTTACCATCAGGTGGACTGTGTGCTCGTTTGTCACCCTTATCCTATAAAAAAAAAAAAAAAACTTAGCGTGTTATTGTTGAAGGCACTTTGAGAATAATTGTTTATTTACATTAGTATGCCGGTAGATTACATTATTTACGTGTGACAGTTACTTTTATTTGATTCATTCGTTGTTTGGACTTGATGTGTTTCGTTGGTGTTTGAAATGGCTCACGATTTGACTGATTCTGCGATTTCGCAAATCGTAAACTACGATGTAAATTCCGAAGATGAAATAATTAGTGAAACGGAGAATAGTTTGGATGAAAATCCTACCGACAATATTCAACCCAGTTTATACAGTGAAAGCAGTAGTGACGAAACAAATAGCGATGAGGAGCCTCTTTCAAGATACGTTACCAATACCAGTGCTAATGAAAACCAAATGCTATCAAAAATGGTGAATTTGTATTGTCAAGAACCCCATTAGAAGTCAGAGGTCGTTTGAGTAGTGCAAACCTAATAAAACTTACACCAGACATTACCAGGTATGTTTCTAATCGCATAAATACATTTAGAAGTTCTTTTGATTTATTTCTAAATAAGCGTATTAAATCTATAATTTTGAAACAAATAAATATAGAAAGTTCTTCATGTTTCGGAAATGGATGGGAAGCGTTAGATGAAACGGAGTTAGATGCATATCTAGGTATTCTTATTTTTGCTGGAGTTTTTAAGTCTAACGATGAAAGTTTAGAAAGCTTATAGTCCGAAGCTTATGGAAGACCTATATTTCGGGCAACAATGTCCCTGAAACGTATCAAACAAATTTCTGCGATTTTACGTTTTGATAAACGTTCTGACTGAGAAGCAAGAAAATAGAGTGACAAATTAGCAGCTGTGAGAGATATGTGGGATGAATGGGTGAAGCTGTTGCCTACGTTTTATAATCCAAATATAAATATCACAATTGACGAACAGTTACTTTCATTTAGAGGTCGATGTCCTTTCCGACAATATATGTCAAGCAAACCAAGTAAATATGGCATAAAATTTTGGATATTGTGTGACAGTGAAACAGGATACGTCCGTTCAATTCAGTGTTATACTGGAAAACTCCAAGAAAGTGCTCCGGAAAAAATCAAGGAATGCGTGTAGTTTTGGATCTGACAGAATGTTTACAGGGCTACAACCTTACATGTGATATTTTTTTTACATCTTATGAATTATCTGAAAAACTTTTAGATCGTAAGCTTACCATTCTTGGAACCTTACGGAAAAATAAGCGACAGATACCCGTAGATCTTTTAGATACGAAGAAACCTGTGTTTTCATCTACTTTTGCATTCAATTCAAAAATGGTTCTTGTCTCATACATTCCGAAAAAAATGTAATTTTGTTGAGCACAAATCACAACAAAATAGAAATACATGAATCTCAGAGCAGAAGAAACCAAAAATGATCATGGACTATAATACAACAAAGGGTGCTGTTGATTTTCTAGACAAAATGGTTCCGGCTTATAGTTGTAAACGAATGACTAGAAGGTGGCCAATAGCCATATTTCATAATTTGATTGATATTTCATGTTTCAATGCTTATGTATTATACTGTGACACCCACCCAGACTGGAAACAGAAGAGAACAGTACAAAGACGGTTGTTTCTAGAGAAATTAGCCATGGAATTGGTAAATGATCACATCGAGCGTAGGAAAACTCTTCCTCGGACAAATGCTTCACTGGAATTAGTACTACGAGTGCAGTCAGGTGTTACTGAGACAACGAATACTTCCACTACTCAGAGCTCTAATAAAAGAAAAAGGTGTAGTGTATGTCCATCTTCAAAATATGTAAAAACTTCAAAAATCTGTAAAAAATATGTCCGAAACATTCTGAAATTTTATGCCTTTTGTGTTGCCAAGAAAATGAGTAATGTACAAATATAGTCGTTTATTGTATCCTTATTTTTATTAAACAAATGTGTTTTAGAAATAATTAGATTTTGTATTTAATTTAAAACAATTGCTTCATATTTTTGAAATCGGATCAACATGACCCGAAGGCCTCACGTGTAAATAGTATTTAAAGAACCAAGGAAGGTTAAGTTCTTTCTCGTTATTGAGATTAATAAGTTTTATAATATTTTTAGGAATCCGATATTGTTAAAACAAAAAATAAAATATGTTTAGAAATTAATTTCTTATATCGCAAATTATTATCTCGTAAAAAATTATTCAGATATGCTGAAAATTTCAGCTATTTCCATCTCCAGAAGGTTATCTTGTATATTTTTTTATAGGATAAGGGTGAGAAACGAGCACACAGTCCACCTGATGGTAAGTGGTTGCTGCGGCCCATAGATATCTACATTTATCCTCGTTTGCGTATCAAAATGCAGATGCGTTGTCACCCGTGAGGACTAAGATGGAATGCCTCATTTCCAGTAAAAAGGGCCTCCGGCTACCTGCACTCACCAAGCGAAACGCAGAGGTAAACCTCTACTTCACGCTGGTATTCTGTGAGGTCGTGGTGAAAGAGTCGTAAATTGAATGAAATTACTTTTATGGATTTTATCGCTTTTTATATTTACGTGAACTTTCAAGTTATTTGTAATTTCTCACAGTTCGGATGCTTTATAGCACGAATCTGATCACGCTCTTTGTCTTCTGTTTTTTATTTATAAAAAAACAGCAATTATTGTGAATTTTACTTTTATTAATATTCATCAAAATATTTTGTTTAAAGTACTTAATCTTAGAAATTATGATAATAATTTCATGTAAGTTCTTTCTCGTTATTGAGATTAATAAGTTTTATAATATATTTAGGAATCCGATATTGTTAAAATAAAAAATAAAATATGTTTAGAAATTAATTTCTAATATCGAAAATTATTATATCGTAAAAAATTATTCAGATATGATGAAAATTTCAGCTATTTCCATCTCCAGAAGGTTATCTTGTATATGGGCTATATTAGTGGAAACGTTTTGTGCGGCCAATGCTAAGTTTTGCTAGATCCTTCGTATAAAAACCTGAAAAACTCTCTCGTTATTATCTTAACTTCACTTGAAATTGTAGTATGGGATAAGAAAGTGTACAGGCAATTAGATGCACAGGCTCTCAGAACTACTTTATAACTTTTATTGAAAAAGTAATTACACAAGCGGTATCAAGGCGGGAACTGTTAAAGTTGAATAGAGAGTGAAAGTCATTTCATAGGTCCGAAGTTTATAAGAGATTGAGAGGTTAAGGTTTTCAATCTCGTTGTCATTCCAGGAGCAATCCTCATCGGACCTTATTTTGGTAATATTTTGAACGGCAGTCTGAGCAAGATTTAAAGGGGTCTCTAGAATTTTACGAAAGTCAGTGAGCCGAGTATCTTAAAGTACGTCAGAAGCTATTTATTCTAGTGTATCATTCTGTAGAACGTTTTACGAAGCTAATGAAGCTAATAGAGATAAAGAAGGAAGAATATTATTAACTTATCGTTGATACTTTTCAAAATGATTTCCCTTTAGATTAGTCACCAATGGATTTTTTGCAGAGAGACAAAATGGAGTACTATTTTCTCTCATGTCGCTGTAAATTCTATAACTTTCTTCATATTTTATTATCTTGTCGTAGCGTCACCAGCGAAATACACTGAAGCCTAAATCACGCTATCCATATTCTTAAGTACGCTATACATAGAAGAGCTCCGTACTATCACACGGAGCGTTAGCCGGTTCTCAGGCCGAACACCTTGTCCGAAAATCTCCCCTTTTCCTTCCACTGTTAAAATCTGCCGCAAATTATCTTTTCATGTTAAGGACATACGGTAGCTATGTAGGTTAACCGCAATCTCGTTTGCCCCTCTTCTAAATAAAATTTTATGTATGCAGATCGAACGGGTGAGCTAGACTGGAGTCTTTATAAAATCCAACGTGAGACAGTAGAATATCGCTGTGTTCGTATGGTGAGTGTAGAGAACTGGAGACCCTTTTTACTGGTAACGGGATATTGACTTAGTCCTCAGGATTGACAATGCATCTGTATTTTGATTCTTAATCAAAGTCAGATGTAGATTGATATGGGCTCATCCACTTACCATCGAGAGAACTGTGTGCTCGCTTGTAAGCCCTTTTCAAAAAATATTATCAAAATATTACGTTACAATTAATTTATTATTAATTATGAAATACTATTTTTAACTTCGTATCTTTATTGGATATTCGTCTTCAACTTAAATTAAGATGAGAAGTGGTTTTCTAATTATAATCGAAGCTCAAAGTGACTGATATCAAAGGCATCTGACATTTGCCGCTTATATTAAAGTGTCACTTGTAATATTAACAGAGAAACTAAGTTATTCTCTACTCTAATAACTTCTCAAAACTAACAAAGTAACATATTCGTTAATACACTCACGTATTAATTTGTTATTTATTGACAGTTGTTTTGCTTTTATTACTACTCTAGAAATTATCTTTATGCTAGGAAAAACTGACCTAAACGAAATCCAGTAAGTTTTCGAAGGTATTCTTATTTAGTAACTTAATTATATAAGACGGGGCTACTGGCCTATTGGTCATATTTCCGTAAGATTGCTTCATGCAAGAGTTAAGCAGTTTTGAGATATTATTATTAAGTGGCGAAGCTTGCGAAGTCACTTATTGATTTCACGATGTCTGTCCGTCTGTCCGTCTGTCCGTCCGTCTGTCCTTCTGTCCCACGATTATCTCGAGAACGGTTTCGAATTTTCAAATTCTGTTTTCAGCAATCGATTACTGATCACCCAGGCATCTGAACCTCCTATTTTGAATTTTTTTTTCCGTTAGAAACCGCTACAAAGCTGATTGCTTCGCCACTTTGCTATGCTGTTAGCTTGCTAGGTTTATTTAAATCGAGGATTAGCAAATCTAAAGTTAAATGATTATAAAAATTGTGTGCTGATTCAAAGGTTAACATAATTTATAGTTTACAATAATGATGCTTACTTTTAAGTGTTAAAGTGGCAAGGTAATTCTCTTAAATACAGAGAATGTGCGTGATAGAGCCACACTACTACTACTACCACTACCACACTAGGTCTGCAACACGAAAGGATCGGCCCAATCGAATAGCGGAGCCTGCTCGTACAGAATACTACCATAAAATAGCATCATAATACTTCTGTGTTTCATAAAAGCTCGTCGAGAACAGGTAATTCAATATACTGGTAACGAAACATTACATCTTATACTATAGGTTTTAACATATCTGCATTCTGATTAATAGAAAATAGATAATAAACGTATGTTGCAGAAGTGAGCGGGTAAAGTAGGCCAGGGGATTCCCTTGCCAACTTTGCCGCAGACGAAAGTTTATCGACCAAATCGGTGAGAGAGAGGTGAGAGAGATGAAGATGAGCTACATTAAAAGTACCTTTAGTCGACGAGCATGTATGGCTAAGTATATAAACACCCCTGCCTAACGCTCTGAGTGACAGACGTGACTGTTTATGTTTATTTTTAATAGAATAAGAGTGACAAACGAGCACACAGTCCATCTGGTGGTAAGTGGTTGCTATGCCCCATAGACATCCACATCTATCTTCGTTTGCGTATTTAAATGCAGATGCCTTATCAGCCGTGAGGACTAAGATAGCATGCCTCTTTTCCAGAAAAAAGGGGTCTCCGGTTTTCTATACTCACCATACGAAACACAGCAGCATTATGCTGCTATTTTATGCTGGTATTCCGTGAGAGCGTGGTCTTTCCCCGGTCGAGCCGACCCATTTGTGCTACAACTATACTATTAATATGGCTGCAGCATGGCCCTACTAATGCAAAAGCAAAATGTGTCATGTAAATAGATTTTTTTTTTAAATATTGACTTGATGCTAAATGCATTCTGTAGCCCATAGAAATCTACATCTATCCTCGAATAAGAATCAGAATATAAATGCAGATGCCACCCCTGAGGACTAAGATGGAATGCCTCGTATCCAGTGAAAGGTTCTCTTCACGCGCCCTACAAAACAAAGTAGCATTGAAGTGCTATTTTTCGCTAATATTCTGTAGGAGCTTGAACCTTCCCCGGCTGAGCCAACCCATTCGTGCAACAACCATAATACAAGTGTAACATGGCTCTATCACGTATATAAATATCGGTTTCGATGGGCCACAGCATCCATTTAATTACTAGTTTGTTGCTTTGCTTACTTCTATAAAGAAAAGTGTTTGTCTGATCAACATACGTGTTGCTGCATTAATGTGAATTTAAATGGCTCACATTACTTTGTCAAACAAAATAAATCAGGAAATGCGACGTTCCAGCACATTTCACAATTATAACAGAATTGTAATGCGCATTACAGAATGTTAGTATTAATATTGGCATAGGCCAAAAATTAACTTCTTCTTCTGGCTAGGAATCTACCGGAGTAAGTATCACCCTCCTATTTGTTTCTTCCGCAATGGAGTAGTATCTGTGTTATGTTGTCTTGTGGTTAATGATGGTTGTAGATGTTCAATATACTGCAGTGGTAGGTGGAATGCCAGTTGGTTTGTCCATTCGCTACCGTTACCATCACAACACATCAAAAGTTCACTGCTAAACATAGGCCTCCCCCATGGATTGCCACATAGGAGGGATATTTTTCATGGCGATGCTAGTCAGGCAGGTTGTCAACCGTAGATTTGTTTTATTTATTATTAGGGAGACGCTGCTGCCAATCTTTTGTTTGTTTCCCTCTGTCGTTTCTTACGTATATTTTATACGCCACTGCCGTATATTGGAGGTGTAAGAATATCCTGTACCTCATATCGGACGATGTTACCATGGGTGTTTATTCCTTTCATTTTATAAAAAAAATATTCTGAGATGAATACAGCACAAAGTCTTAAAAGTAATACTTATTTCTTTTTGTGGTAAACCACACCGAAATAAAACAAAAGCAATTTGTCGCAACTGCAATTTAAACTTTTGCTGAGCCAATGTATCACAGTTGTTTGTGTAAATAACGAAACTAACATGGCGTCGACGTCGCGCGGGAAACCTTACTTATTTTAGAGAAACTTATAGAGAACTTATATTTTTTAAAGTAAAGGGATATGCTATAGTTACCACGCTTGGCAGGAAAGTAAGCAACTACAGTTTTAATTCTTAGTTGATATTGGGAAGAACCGAGTGTAGCCTAATGAAAGTCGTGAGTTCGAATCCGCTACTCGACTACTGTGGTGAACTAATCTTGACACAAGCATTTTCAAACTAAGAGTGCTTAACGGGAGTATCAGTAATGTTAATCAATTTACTATTATTATTTACTCATAAAAAAATAAAGGAAAAGGATGACGGCTCCGTGACGCAGTGGTTTAGCATTGAGTTCCGGCGCTACGGGCCGCGGGTCCGAATCCCGCACGGAACAAGTATTTGTATGGCCTACAAGTAATTGTTATAGTTCTGGCTGTTTTCCTTGTGCAATGTATTTATGTACACTGCCTCTACGATACAGGAGAAAATCCTAGTGTGTTACGTTTAAAAAAAAGACCCTTCTGTCCACGAAACCATATTGGGTAGCGGATGTTCTTACACTGTCAATACAGGGGCTAGCAGTGGGCTGGGAATCTATGTGTGTTTTAATAGTAAACGTTATGCATGATGAAATTCGTAAAAAACTCACAGAATACCAGCCTAAAACATCAGCTTAATACTGCTGTGTTTCGTATGGTGCGTGTGAAGAACTGGAGACCCCTTTTTACTGGAAGTGAGACATTCCATTTGCAATTCCACAAGCAATAATTTTATTCATTTAAGTTCTTTTAGTCGCCCTATAAAATATTTTAAATAAATCTAATAAAGTCTTAAGACTTTACTATTGTATAAACCTTATCTAAAATACCAGGAATTTTGTGTCTACTAGTGGATTAAATGGACCCCTACCCCTGTTAATTTGTGTGACTTACGAATTATATTTGTTTTGTTTCAGGTAAAAAAAATTCTGGACAAATAACGGTTAGTAATTTGAATTTTAAAGTAAGTAACTTTTTTTTTTATAGAATAGGGTGACAAACGAGCACACAGTCAACCTGATGGTAAGTGGTTGCTGTGGCCCATAGACATCCACATTTATCCTCGTTTGCGAATCAAAATGCAGATGCGTTGTCACCCGTGAGAGCTAAGATGGAATGCCTCTTTTCCAGTAAAAAGGGTCTCCGGTTCTCTACACTCACCATACGAAACACAGCATCATTAATGTGCTATTTTACGCTGGTATTCTGTGAGAGCGTGGTCATTCCCCGGTCGAGCCAACCCATTCGTGCTACAACTGTACTATTAATATAGCTGCAGCTATATTAGCTGCTATATAGCTAACTTAATCGACACACTGAATTTCACATTTAAAAAAGGTGAAAGTTCAAATAAGCCGTGTTAGTCTTACTATGTGGTAGGATGTCTACTGTGGTAGACATCTACATGAACTGTGTGCTCCTTTGTAAGACGCATTCTATAAAAATCCGTAAAAGGAGTTTTATTCAGTGTTTCGTATTATCTTAAATAAAAGAATTAAAAATTTAGATTAAATGCGATTAAGATATTTTTCTTTTTTAAGACAGTTTTATTAGCTTCGTGTGTATATCTATCTATCTTTCAATGTAACGGGTTGTAATTTTTACCAACAGCGGCTGATTGAATTGAAAATTGCCGATGACAAATAAATAATTTAATAACTTTATTTTAGTATCCTGATCAGGCTTACTTGGATGATTCCCTCTAGAATCATCACAGCTGATGATCAAAGCGTGTTCTTTTAAGTTTTCTTATATTTTAATATTATTATATCTAATTACTACTCTATGTAGACGGGCTGTCCAAAACGTTCCCCAATATTGACCTTTTAACATAATTATTGGGTTCCATTAACCGCCTTCAGCAAGCAAAGTTAGTGTTAAAAACATTAAACATCAAAGAAGCCTGCGACGACGATGTTTCAAAATAATGTAACAAAATGGAAAAGCTGTGAAAAATTATAATCTAATAATATAAGTAACTGCATCGAATTTTTATAATGTCTAATTTTATGTTTATATTATAAATTAAAAAAAATATTAATATCGTAATTTTTTCTATAAAACTGAAGTGACATACGAAGTTACGATCCACCTGATGATAAGCTGCCGCTGCAGTGCATGGACACCTGCAGTCTACTTCAAACAAGTAGGCTACAAATGTGTTTGCACCACTGAACACTTACATGAAGTGCCTCACACCTGTAATTATATTTCCTCTCCACACTCTTTTGGTCGGAACAGCAGAGCAGGCACTGCTATTTGCTGACAGAAGTAGTTAAAAGTGTGATGTACTTGTCCAAACGGACTCCTTATATGTTAATCTGTATATGTATATAGATAAACATAAAACATAATATGCACATTGACAGTATATTTAGCAAAATCTGCAAATACTATTCGCGTTAGAAATAAAGTTTCTGTAATGTTGCTTACAGTACGTAATAAAAGCTTGTTCTTTGTGCTTACATACTCTTAAGCAAACGCGAATCTAGACATTGTTTTATTGCTGGGAGAACTGTTTAATTTACCACGTTAGTGTACGGTTACAAAAGCGCTATTAAGCTCGTCTTTCAATGTAAAACCATTCCCTACGAAATACAACATAATGAAAATACTATATACGACTGTGTTTTTTACTGTTTTATGTTTATGTAATACTAAATTTATTTTATGGAATAAGGGTGACAAACGAGTACACAGTCCACTTGATAGTAAGTGGATACCATTGCCCATGTATGTAAATACTTAGTCGCATCCGAGGTCAGAGTCAGATATAATGAAGTATGTTGTTTGATGTACTTAGAAAAGGACAATTAAAAATTAAGAGCTTGTCTTTGTGTAGCGGACCCGAGTAGATCAGCCCCCATAAGCAATATCACTTCACTGTTATGACCCATGTGAGAACCATTGCTCTCATCATATTAAAAGGGAGTGAATGAACCGAGATGACGTCTCTGCAAGCAGAGAACCGATCTTAAACAATCACCACAAACTGAAAGACACATTATGCATATACAGATGAAAGACAATTTACTGAAAACACTTTTACTTTCCTATGGGACCACTTGCAATTCTTTTTACATAACTTTCAATGTGACTAGTCATCTACTATAATATTTACAAATATTTAATATAACTTCAGAAAGAAACCTTTATCTTTACACATCTCTACATAGTATAAAATAAAGTCAAGTAAAGATCTTTTAAATTACGCAACGGGTATTGATGCAGTTTTCATCAATAGAAACAATGAATTCAAGGAGAAGGTTTGTATGTATAATTGCATACATATTATCTTTATATATAAAAATTACGTGTCACACTGTTTGTCCGCGATGAACTCCTAAACTACTGAACTGATTTCAATGAAATGTTTCACATGTGTGCAGTTAGGTCCAACTTGAGAGATAGGATACTTTTTATCCCGATACATTTATCCTTACTTACCCTCACTATTTTTTATTACAATTTTAAGGATTTTTATAAGACAGAGGGTCGTCGGAGAGGGCAGAACAACGTCTGCCTGGCCAGCTAGTATATTATATATAATATACATGCATATTATATATTATATAATATTCTGTCCGTGTGTATGTGACTGAATTCCTCCTAAACGGCTGGACCGATTTTGATGAAAGGACAATGTTAAAACTCGCCTAAGAACCAACATATATTTGACAATTACCAAAATTCTTATCCTTAATTACGCATTAGATAACATTGACAAGATAGTAACGGACACTGCTGACTTTTGAAATCAAAATAAAAGGGACTTTTTCGATTTTGAACTTTGTACCTATTTTTTAATACTATTGTGCTGCGTTTATGGCCTCCTGTGATTTGGCCAATCGCACAATACCTTCACTCACATATTTCAAAAGTTGTCATAAACTCAAATATATTATGAAAACGTTTATATTTTAAAATATATCTCAGATTAATATATGCCACAAGGAACTGGGGTACAGTGAAACCATCTATTTTCAATAGTCATCTCATTGGCAAATCAGCATTGTGCCACGCAAAAAAAAAAGTCAATAACGTTGACAGATGGCAACAAGTTAAAATAGATAGACGTCAGACTTGCTATTGTTTTGGTTTCGTTTGAAAAAATACATTTCTATAAATGTTTTAGGAATCTGAGTGCACTCTGTAGTTGGTTTGTTATGCGATAAGTTTATATAAATTACGAACAACGGCTCGAACAACGGATATCGATACTTACGGATAGCGATATGATACGATAGCGACCTACCTTGCTTAAATCAGGGACTTTAACCACATGAGACTGTATATATTGTATTTATTTGGTATGGATAAAATAAATACCTAATCACAACCTGAGTTTTATTTACCGTATAAATGCTAGGCTAAGACTGAACTGCTTACATTGGCAATAACATAGTAATATTTCATAAACATAACACATAACCTCAAAATCTCTATGATAACTGCAAATATCTAAGTTTTCAGAAGTGTCCGTCAGGAGTTATTGTTCTTACATACAATTATGTGAAATTTCGGACTTAAAAAGGTATTTTTTTACTGTTGGTTCTTAGGCGAACATTGTATGGACGCAAAACAATGTCCTCTGTATGTTTAATTAAGTTGACGTTGAGTTCAACTTTAGACGTTGCTGTCGTGATCCAGAAATTAACTGTGCGAAGCCGGGACTAATCGCTTGTTTTTAACAAATTAACTTCTCCAGCTATGAAATCTGTATAATATTTCACCTCATTTCCAAGTGTCGCCGCCGTGGTGGCAGAAAAAGTCGTGAATACCCTCATTGGCAAGAATGAAATATTCTAACACGAGCGTAATCTGAAATGCCATCATAAAGAAATTTAAATGTATAATTAAGTCCACATTTTGCTTATTATTATTAACATAATTTATTCAGGTGTCAGCATCTCCGACAACAGCAAGCAATGTAATATTAACGAGCCTACTTCGCAGTTAATTTTCCTTATATAAAACTTTGTCTGGAGGTCGTAATATTTTTCATAATTACAGATGACAGTTCATGTACATTGGTAATCTAAGATACCTGTGTTTTTAAGATTGTTGTTTCTTTTTTGAATATTATCGTATTTAAAATAATAACTAGATTTTGATGACATTATAATTAAAGTCGAGGCTAACATGTCTTAGGCTTTCTTCTGTTTAACTTGGCAAGAAGGAGGACAGTGGCGACAAAAATATTAAAGAGGTCACCAATGAGTTGAGTCAGAATTTAATACTCATTAGCTTAATAATTATTAAGTTTTCTTTTTCGTCTTCATTGGCCCGTCAAAATTGTCTGCCGAATTTGGGCCTCTCACACTGTAGAAAATATTTTCCATAATTGACAAACGGTTCGTCTCACTCAGTATCGGACATATCGTACCTGTTACTCTGTTCCGCGACGTTAATGAATACGTTGTGATTAATAACAGAAAAATATCTCTCAAGATATTGTTTTTTTTTTAATTATGTTCAATGGCTATATACAAAATAGGCCGCAGGTTTAAACCGTGTAGTAGCAGTGTATGGATATCCACTACCCCATATAATCGCATTTTCCTGATACCAGCTAAACAAATATAAAAAACTACAGTTTCCAATCCACTAGCCAAGTTTGGCATTTATGTATCATAAAGCAATCTATGGGAGAGGCAGTAAGTAAGGCAATAGTAATAAGGCAGTTCAGCAGTGGACTTTTGAGAGGCGGTAATGGTATGTAGTAATCCAAAAATTGTAGCTGACTACAATTCCCTAAGTAGTTGAAGTATGTATATATGTATGTATGTATATGTGTATATATGTATGTTTATGTATATATTATATGTTTTACTTTATCTTTTATTATGTGTTAATAATTTATATTATTTCATGTATTAATTAGTTATTTATATCTTTTTTTTGCATTTATTATTTGTATATTTATATTGCACCACCTACCACCTACCTATTCATTGTTTGTATTACTCTACACCTTTGGTTGCCTGGAAGAGATCGCTATGTAGCGATAAGGCCGCCAAATTGTACATATTATAATCTGATTTTTGTTATGACATTTGTATATTTGTTCGTGGTGTACAATAAAAGTATATTCATTAATTCGTTCATTGAAGTAGCAGTTGAAGCTGGGTGGGGTT
Organism: Parnassius glacialis; assembly: GCA_033319125.1. NCBI lineage: Eukaryota > Metazoa > Arthropoda > Insecta > Lepidoptera > Papilionidae > Parnassius > Parnassius glacialis. Next base: position 31,980,702 of record JAVANC010000008.1, on the reverse strand, counting down.
TGACTATCACCATGTTATTAGATATTATCCCGTAAGTGGTATATGATATATAAGTAGGCCAGACTTTGTAATTAGTTAAACTTATTTAGTTATAGTTATAGTTTAGTTATAGTTTACCTTAAGACTTGGATGTTACGTGAATGGTAATAAAACCCTATCCGCGGTGTTTGCTTTTTATTGCCTACCAACATACGTACAGTAAGAAATCGTTTTATTGTTGCGCTCCCAGGTTTATTCACCACAGTCGTATATAGTACGGCTACAAATGCGATATTTCGAGGTAAGCCCTAATGTTACCTACAAAACGGCACGGAATTTCTCTCTGGTTTGTATTTTTGTATTTTATGAATAAAATTACCGGTGGGACATGCCGACCGTACGTTCCAGTGGTCATCTGATATTTCATTTTATTACAAAGAATACTTAATTTAATGAACCATAACTGTAGCTCAAATGGTCTTCAAATAAAAGAAACCGGTTATATCTAAGTATATATCTTATTACTAGTCCCCCCCCCTCCCCCATGATCTATTAACTTGGCGTTATTTAGATTAAGTTAATCAAAGAACATTTATTTAAAAAAAATCATTTCCTCAAAATAACTTCAACTTTTTGGATAAAATATAGCTCAGATTCTTCCTAGCATTGCATTAATTTTCTGTCATTCTGAAGAATAGCCCGGACAGAAAGGACAGAAAAACAAAATTTAAAAAAAATAACAAACCTTACTAAGACACATCTTCTCGTTAGACATACCTCAAAACCTGAAACCGAAATTGTACAACTAGTGCGTGTTGCCAGTGATGACTTACGGATCTGAGACGTAGTCCTTCACTGCTGGCCGTATGAGAAAGCTCAAGGTCGCTCAGCGAACTGTGGAGAGGACTATGCTCGTGCTTTCTCTGCGTGATAAACTTAGAAATGAGGATATCCGCAGTAGAACCAGAGTGACCGACATAGCCCTACGGATTAGTAAGCTTAAGTGGCAATGGACCGGCCATATAGCTCAAAAAACCGACAACCGATGGGGAAAAAAGGTTCTCGAGTGGTAGCCTCGTACTGGTAGGCAAAGTGTAGGGCGACCTGTATGGAGTAACGACCTGGTAAGACATGCAGGAAGTCGATGGATGCAGGTGGCTCAAGACCGTGCTTTGTGACCTTCCTTGGGGGAGGCCTATGTTCAGCAGTGGACTTATGAAGGGCTGTAATGATGATGATGATGAATAGCTTACTCAACCTGAACTTAACAGAAGCCAGTTATATTTCAATATTGTAACTGACACTTAAATTTTATTATATAAGATGCAGGTGGTTCAGAATCGTGTTTTGTGGCATCCAATATAATAATAAGCTGCGAGGAATTCCATCGTAGTCCAAAGAGGTGAAAACGCATGTGTAGTTGTCTTTGTTTGATATCCATGGACTGCAGTTCCCACTTACAAAAAGGTGAATTGTTAGTTAATTTGTCTTCAACTTCAGTTTCATTAAACATTCTTAGGAGAAATTTACGGATTTAATCACATATATTAACTTATTTTATATTTCTGACGTTTCAAGTATTTACAGCGCGCATGATCAAGGGGAACTGTATAGTACTCGAAACTTCGGGAATATAAAATAAGTTATTAAAACGCGATAAAATCCGTATAAACAAATTTAATTCAATGTGTATTTTTCACGTAAACATAAGTAATCGTTATCTTTAAGGGAGGCCTGAGTTCTAGGAGCTGTAATGATGATGATGGTTACTGATATATGTGATTATTAAGCCAAGACTAAATAAAAAATGTTTTGGTATTTTAAAGTTAGATTTATCAAATTTTAAATTTTCAACAAACTGAACCACTTCAAGTTATTAGGATCGAGTTGTTCCCTCGCGCTAAGTTAACAAACTACTTCCAAGAATGTTTTTATCAACTACTAAGTTCTTATTAAGAGCTAACATGCAAGTTGTGTTCATTGGTAAGACTAGAGCTTATCAAAATTATGAGATATTATTTACTTGCATAATATATTACATTTTAAGTGGTGGAGCCATACTGCAGATGTATTGTAGTTGTAGCACGAATGGGTCGACTCGACCGTGGAGGGAAAAGGAACTCACAATTACTTTTACTGGGTACGAGGCATTCCATCTTAGATCTATTCCATCATTAGTAATTGAGAATAAATGAAAGCTATGGGCCACATCATCCACTTACCATCAGGTAGACTGTGTGATTGTTTCTCATCCTTTATCATCGTCATTATAACAGCTCATTCTAATTTCACTGTTGAACATTCCGTCCCCTAAGGAACGGCACAAAGCACGGTCCTGAGTCACCTGCATTCATTGCCTGCCTGCATATTCTATTAGGAGGTCGTCGATCCGTCTAGTTGAAGGCCGCCCTTTTTTACACGGGGAAATGCCTACGCATACTCGCCTCGCGGGGCAAGGATGGGTTATGTCGGACTCGCATCGACTAAAACCCCATGGTATTCCACCTTCGCCGCATATTGGCAGGACCACGGGAACGCTTTCGCACATATTCGCGGCCCCTCCAACGCCGGCCGCCGCATGGTAGCTCCTTATCGGGGGAGGACCTCTCCCATTCTCCTTCTTAGGCAAGGCACACCAGGAACACCTCCAACTTTACCTGCATATCGGACCCCCCGAGTCCGATACGCGGATGCCATGGGGCCAGGAAAATCGAGCGCCGCACCCGCTTTCCCAATCCCAGCGGCGGATCTGGTTTCATAGCTCCGCCGCTAACCAAGTTTCGGCCGCGGAGGGCACCTCGCAATACCAACACTTCTCTCCCTCCGCGGCCCCACCACCTTTGCATCATTAGTGCGGCCTCGTAAGAGTCGCGGAGGATAGGGTGAGTGACGCATCGCCATACCAACACGATAGCGATAGGGAGAGAGGACACCCTTCTCACCGCAGCCCACCAACACACATTCGAAGTGGGCTCGCCAAGCCCACCCGAATGTGTGTTCGGGCCGGCCCTAGACCACGGGCCAGCCAAGGGGTTCCTCTTTGTTCACCGCGGGTGACCAAGTCATGGCTACTAAAGCCCCCCCCCCCCGCAACGACAAGGCGGGAACCCGTTCGGGGGGGGAGGGGGCTACACTTCGCTTACCAGTGACCGAGGTTGCCACAAGAAAAACTTTCTTCTCCATAGGTAATCGGATCTTAATTAAAAAGATAGTAGAATATATAGGTATTTACTCTATTCTCCTTTATTAATTTCAAATTATTAACTTTAAAATTAATTATACATAAATCTGATTCAATACTTTCTCAGTTTTTACGCTTGGGACATTTTTTATGATTAATATGAGACTTTAATCTCAAAGTTAATTTAGACGAGACAGTTTTCGTTTAACGAATAGTATAATGTTATCTCATTTGCTCGCTCCGTAGTTGCCGTGACCTACGAGGTGTGTTTACGTAACATTTGCTACGGTTATTACGAAATAGCTACGAAAGCTAGAGGGAGGGAGAGAAAAGTAAATCTGACTCATAAATCATTTTAGTATCAAAATTATTAAATAGTATTATAAAATGATTTAATTTAATACTTTTTATGTTTAGTCGTGTACTACAAGTAAAGAACTGAGCATTCTTTACTTGTAGTACAGTTTGATTCAAAATTGTTTCAAAAAATTAATTCAAAATTGTAGTTTTTTTAATATAAAATAGTAGTTGAACTTTCAGATCTCACATTGAAATAATGATTTAAAATCCTCCTAGTTATAAGGTATCATTATTCTTTTCTTTAAATAAAATAAACTACAACAATCTAACTTCCCGTTTATCGGATGGATAGTGCTATGGACACCTGCAACGAACTATAAAAAAATACTTCAGATGCGTCGTCACCTCTAAGTACTCAGATGGAATGCCTCACAGCCTGCAATCACACTGGCTCGTTGTAACACAGCAGTGCACACACCTAAATGCCTATGGGTGGCCGAAAGATGTAAGACGACACCTACTCAGACGAACTCTTGGCAGCAAGCGAGTTAACACCTAGAAGTTGTTACATACGTTTACCTACATAAAACAATATACTAAATCTATGCTCTATGTAAATCGTAAACACAAATACAACAAGAACTGTACAGTGTGATCTAATCTAAATGCAGTAGCTGAACGTTGCTCTAGACAATAGATTGCTTTGTTAGTATAAGATATCGTTGTTTTCCATCTATTTCAGACTCCTGCACTCTATGGAAGTTAAATAGATATGTTTTAGTTCAAGCAAATATTCTGTGTAAATTGCTACTGTAGCAACTTTCAGTAACTTGAAGTTTTGTAGATGTAGGTTTGCTTTAGATTAAATTTTATCAATCACAGGATCCCACAACTTTAGTAGATTTGTCGTTTTATAGAATATGATAGATTTTATGCTGATGCTGTAGACCATAGATATCTACAACTGTCTTCAATTAAGAATCAAAATGTAGATGCGTTTTCACCCCTGAAGACTAAGTTGAAATACCTCGTTTCCAGTCAAAAGGGTTTTTGGTTATCTGCACCCACCGTTTGAAACCAATAACTTGTTTGTATTCCCTATTCTATAATAAAAATGTGTCGCTTAAGCATTACAAATATATAAGAACCAAGCGGTTCCAATAACTAACATGTGTAATTGTAAGTCGTAAACGAGTTATACAAGTTAGCCAATCATACACGCGCGCCTTGTCTACGTGATCGATACTCGAAGAACTCCGCGTCCAACTGGCGCCCACTGATATTTAAACATAAGTTTCACTTTAATACGTAGTAGCGCCGTGCTGCAGCTATATTGTTACCTCCCCTCCCCGTTGTAGATGCAATAAAATACGAAAAGAGATGCAACATCTCTACGCAGTGCAGTGCCAGTGAGTCAAGCCGATCGGAAAAAACTCGGTCGTCGACGATTCGAACCACTCTGCGCTGGATGCGGTCAAGTGGAAGGAGCTGGCACTGGGGAGCCCCTGCCCATAGATGGGAACAATATTCGATGTGGGACCGAACCTGCATTTTGTAAAGTTGCAAGCGGTGTGTCGGCATGAAACACTCTTCCGCTCTGCTGAGCACGCCAAGCTTTTTAGAGGCCGATTTAGCCATCTCTTCCAAATGACCACGAAACTGCACATCACTCGATAAGTCAACATCGAGGTTTCCGATACTGGCTGAGGCAACAAGGGGAGTGCCTTGAAACTGAGGAGAAACGACAAAGGGTTTCTTTTTAGCGGTAAACGCCCAAACTTGTCTTCTGTTTGGACTTATATATATATATATATATATATATATATATATATATATATATATATATATATATTACACACTTCGCGATTATGCATAGTAATCGCGTTTAAAAAGCCACGCCCACCATGTTTCCGCGGCAAGTACAGCCTCATAATCGACGATCTCGGGTGCGGATTTTTCTATCCGGGGCGTTAAGTACACTGAGAGTCTACCTAAGTATGCCAAAGGTATATATATGAGAACAGGCATGACCCAACCGTTATATGAGTGTGTTTTATTCACACTGGACAAAAGGCTGTTAAGCACTTTGGTCAAGTGTGTATAAAATACAACGCAAACTGTCTTTTTCATACCTGCCTCATCTATACAGCTGTTCTGTGACATACCCAGATATCTCTTGGTTGATTGATGGGCACAGATAAGTTAAATGCCTTTCTATAGTCTAACCAGGCGGCGGAGAAGTTCCGGTGGTTGCGTTTAACCACTTTACCAATGACCGCCTCAATGAGGAATGGTTCCTTGGTTTCACGACCACCACCCCGACATCCATTTTTAGCACGCAACATCACCTGATTTAAATCCAGGTGACGAATGATTCGCGCACTCAGAATCTCATCTTCAGCGTCGTATACATGGTGGGTAGACCCGTAAAGGGGCAGTATTTACTCCGATCTGTGGGATCCCGGTCTTTACAAACCAAATGAGTGATTCCAGTATAGAAGAGTCTCGGGCATGACTTTTGGTCGAGAGCCGCTTGAAACTGTCGGGCAAGCACAGCGTGACACACCACGAAGCCTTTCAGCCAGTAGTGATGCAGTCAATCGAGTTGTGGTGGAGTAAGACGGTTACTGTTAATTAATATGATATTGTTTTTGCATTATATCCGCCTGGTAGAAACTGACATTTGTCCCAGCAAACGCCATCCTGACGGTACGCACAATTCTTGTCCTGTTATTGCCTGACCTGAAGCATATTAGTCTGCCAATGACGGCCCTAGCCTTTGCGATACGTTCCTCAATTATTTTTCTCCAGGCTGGGATGGCGCTACTTTGTCTAGTAGCACGTCCAGCCATGAGGAGATTGGCGCCAATAATAAGGCATACTGCCAGTGTGGCGCCAAAAACAAATGAGTCCGTCTCGCAAAGGTCCCTGCTGGCTTCTAAATAGGTCACCAGCATTGGGATTAGAGTCCTCACGACAGTCCGATTCCGCTTCCTTAGGGCTATGCGGGGAAGTCGCGGTCGATTTTCGAGAGGCATTCTGTGCATTTCCTCAAACGCCTCTTCCAATGTACTCCTCATTTGCTCTAGTTCTAGTGCCTGGGCAACGGTTCCATCATCGTCTGAACCAACCACAACTGAAAGGTTCACGGCGGCATCCACGTGTGCTGGTTGCTCTGCAACTTGTGATGCCGCATCCTCAGCCGTAGCATTTTCATCTGATGAGGGTACAGCCTCACGTCGTAGCCATTCGAGTTCAGTGCCATCAAATATATTTGAGCGCAAGATATACCGAACTTGGTCTGCCAGGTTTTGCTCAATGACGGTTATAGACGGCTTCAGTTCAACAAAAAGTCGATGCATCCTAGCCCGATACGCAAAATCTCCAATTTCTCCCCCTTTTGCCCTAAAATACGCTCGCAATGCGTTGCTATTCATTTGCATTGACCAACGTATGCGGCGTACTCTACCAGTGGCGAGTGGTGATTGCTGGACCCGCGAAGACCCTGCCTACACCAAGCCAGCTGGTGGGGATGATGGATGCGAGAGGCTGCTGGGTGATCGTGCAGCATCTCGCGCTCGTATGGTAGTTCGCATGCTGTCGCAGACGCACCCTGGCGGCCTCCAGGCAGCGCCCCTTTGCGCATTCTTCTTTGTTCCATCATCTATTTAATGGGCGTCAGTTAACGGGAGACTCTCAAACCCGTTTCGTCGTGAGGCCATGTGCAAGCGGGCCTTCGCATCTTCAATTTTTCCGAGGCACGGCGCTAACACCTCTTGGCAAGGTGATGACTGACTGCGCTGACGTAACATCTTTGTCACATAACTGTTCATTCAGTGAGCAGGTGTGGGGTCGTAACTTTCCTACGCCTTATTATTATTATTATTATTACTAAACAGGCCAGAAGTTGAAACAATTAAAATCAAATGCATTAAAAATGCATTATTTTCATTGCTTTTCATTCATAAACACGCACGCACACACTTGTAAGGGAGTGTTGAATTCGGAAGCAGTTGGTGTTAAGCGCTTCTTTTTTATAGGAGAGGGGGTAAATGAGCATACGGCTTACCTGATGGTAAGTGACTACCGCCGCCCATGAACAACCGCAAGGAAACAACGAAGGGAATTGCAGGTGCGTTGCCAGCCTTTTAAAAAGGAGTAAATTCTATTCTTGAAGGTCCCTAAGACGTATCGGTCCGAAAAATCGGCAGTGGTAAATTATTCCACAGAGAAGTCGTACGCGGAAGCAAACTCCTAGTGAAATGTACAGTGGTGGACCGCCAAGCTCGCGCTCGGGTATAGATTAGGTATCTAATAGTTGTTTTGACTTGGTGAAAACAAACGCGTCTCCTCCGCCCTCTCCCATCCATTACTCCGCTGAGTACGTTCAACTGGCCGGCCGACAGTCAGTTTTGACTTGACCGTCACCTCATTACGTAACGATTGTCCTATTTTTAATTTTTTTTAGGTAGTATTACTTGTCACAGCCAGTACTACGTGTGGAAAGTACTGAATACTTCTGGATATCCCCCATTTTATTACCAACGTGTGCAAGCACTGAATAATAACCATAGCCTATCTCGGAAACATTTTTGTGAATAGTTTTTTTTTATAGGATAAGGTTGACAAACCGAGCACACAGTCCACCTGATGGTAAGTGTTTGCTGTGGCCCATAGACATCTACATCTATCCTCTATTACAAATCAAAATGTAGATGCGTTGTCACCCGTGAGAACTAAGATGGAATGCCTCATTTTCAGTAAAAAGGGCCTCCGGCCACCTGCACTCACCAAGCGAAACGCAGAGGTAAACCTCTAATTAACGCTGGTTTTCTGTGAGGTCGTGGTACCACCCCGGTTCGAGCCACCACTGTTACTGTTAATAGTTGTTGTCAAACATTGATAATACTAACATTATGTGGACTGACGAAGCCCAGTTTAGTTTGTGCATTGTGAGAAACGGACTCCATTTTGAACATCTATTTAAATACCGGTAAGTCAGTTTTATTTTAAGTTATTGCATATTTTAAATGTAATTAGTTCATTTTTATAAATAGTTAATCGTTTTAAATTGTTAATAGTTGTAGATACTTGATTCCAATTTTTAAGTTAGTCATCGGTTACGTCTTTAATACAACGATATACAACAACATACAATTTCTGTCAGTTTTCAATATGTTTATTGAAAAGCGTGCCTACGCACCGACGCAATGTTCGTGTCGGTTGAGGTCAGCAATGCTCGGCACCATTCCACTGCCTTCGCAGCCGTACGGGTGACTTCGTTTTCACTCGTCAGCGTCAGCTAATCTGCTTTTAAATGCCTTCAGTGCTGGTGCCGCTGAGTAACCATTATTTAAATCGTGCTAACCTTCCCACGATACAGGAGAAAATCCTAATGTGGGGGTAACGTTTTCAAAAAAAAAAGATAAAGATAAAAAAAGATAAATCTAAATTGGTTTATCCGTTAAGGAGCTACGATGTCACAGACAGACACAGAGATATACTCGTAAAGATACACATATACACATATTAAACATATAACACAAATTAATATAGAGATGCGAACTTTGTGTATCAAATATAGTATAAGGGAGGTTTTTACTTGTATAACAAATAAGCTGAAGTGGCAATGGGCCGGCCATATAACTAGAAGGACAGACGACCGATGGAGAAGCAAGGTTATCGAGTGGCAGCCTTGTCCCAGTGGGCTAAGTGTGGGGGGGGGGCTCACTAAATAAAGAATACTGACAGAATACCAGCGTAAAATAGCAGCGTAACGCTGCTGTTTCTTATAGTGAGTGTAGAGAACCGGAGACCCTTTTTACTGGAAACGAGGCATTCCATCTTAGCCCTCACGGGTGATAGATGTAGATGTCTATAGCAACCACTTACCATCAGGTGAACTGTATTACTGTCAATTTTTCACACAGATATGTTTTATAAAAATTATATCTGTTTTTCTCATTTCTTAAAGATTTGTTATGTTTTTCAGGCAAATAGACAAACGAAGTACGAGAAATCTTACAATTTTAACGCTACTCTCGGTCGTCGGTTTTAGGCCTTGCGTAAAAAAATGGTTATACCGCCATCTATATACAGGATGGGCCATGAATTAGTTAACATTTGAAAAAATCGTATAAAAAAACCATTTAACATATTTTAGAAATCGTTTATTTACGAGAAAGCTAATTAGTTGTAAATTATTTTTAAAAAATTATTTGGTCTAAATGACCACCGTTTCGGTTTTTGCACTCATCTAAGCGAGTCCTGAAGTTTTCGAATACTCTTCTGCAAAGAGATCGCGAGATCGCCGACATCTCTTCGATGATTTTTTCTTTAAGTTAACGCAGTGTATTCGGTTTATCAATGTAGACACGACTCTTTAAATAACCCCATAAAAAGAAGTCTGCTGGGGATAGATCTGGACTTCTGGGTGGCCATGGGATGTCACCCCGTCTGGATATCAGCTTTTCCGGAAACATGTCTTTGACCACCGGCAAGGACTCGTTCGATGTGTGACACGTGGCTCCATCTTGTTGAAACCATGTGTTACGATTATAGCCAGCAAATTCCAGTAGCATCGGTGCTAAGAACTCCCGTAACATTTTCACATACTCGGCAGAATTAACAGTAACTGAACGGCCTCGAGAATCTTCAAAAAAGGAAAAGTCCGATGATTCCTTTTGCTGAAATTGCAGCCCATACAGTTACCTTAGGAGAGTGAAATGGCATCTCATGTTTAGCTTTAGGATTTTCGCTGCTCCAATACCTGCAATTCTGTTTGTTTATATGTCCATTTAGGTGGAAATGGGCTTCGTCAGAAAATAAGATGTTGTGAAAATTACTGAAACGAGTTAACATTGTTTCGGCATATGACTTACGCAAACTTAAATCATTAGGGTTTAGTTCTTGTACTAGCTGGATCTTATATGGATGTAATTTCAAATCTAATTTCAAAATACGGCGTAATGATGTGCGGGATAATCCTAATTCAGCCGAACGTTTGCGTGTCGATAAATCTGGATCACGTCGAACAGAAGCGGAAACTTGCTGCACGTTCTCTTCGCTCCGAGAAGTCCGTGGGCCGCCGGTTTGTTTCACATTTAGTGTAGATCCCGTCTCTTCGAACTTCTTCATCCATTTCTTTATTAAACGAGCACTTAGACACTGCCTTAAGTCGTGTAAACCATATTCAACGCGAAATAAGCGTCTCACAGTAATGAGCGAAAAGTCGTTTAAATAAAACTGTTTCACGCAGTAAGCGCGTTGCGGCCCCGTGAAGCGATCCATTGCGACTAAATTTCCAAGAAGCGAGGTAGTGCCCCCGCCCGCGCCCGCGCCCCGCGCGGCAATAGTTTGCGCGGTAAGTTACATTTAAATGTTAACGAATTCTTGGCCCACCCTGTATATATATTTAGCCATAAGATGTATTAAAATTTTCCATAGTTGAAGTTTAACAGTGGTAGAGCTAAGCGGTGGCTTTTGCTGTCGCACGGATGGGCCAGCTCGAACCGGGGTGGTACCACGACCTCACAGAATACCAGCGTGAAGTAGAGGTTTACCTCTGCGTTGCGCTTGGTGAGTGCAGGTGGCCGGAGGCCCAATTCCCCCCCCCCCCCCATCAACATGGTAGTGGAATTAAATAAAAGACTACCCCAGGAGGGTACCAGCACCCCTGGAGAATCCCTCGCTGAGCATCCACGACCAAACTACTCCACTCCTGGGCGTGGGTGCTCAGGCTGCCCCGCGTATTCTGGGGGGGGCGAAATTCCGCTCAAGACGAAACCTGCTCGGGGCAAACGGAGCAAGAAGACAAAGGCAACCCCTGCCACGCTTACCGTGGATTTCTGCAATATCAGGGGACTTCATTCAAACCTTAACGCCGTCCACTACCACCTGGAGATAGCTAAGCCGGCCTTGCTCTTTCTTACCGAGACACAGGTGTCCTCTCCGGCTGATACTTCGTATCTCTCCTACCCGGGGTACAAATTAGAACACTCGTTTGTGCCCCGGGCTGGAGTTTGCGTGTATGTCAGAGAGGACATCTGTTTTCGACGCCTCGGCAGCCTTGAAGGTACGGACCTGTCCATCCTATGGCTGCGCGTAGACAGCGACGACCATCCCCGCGTCTACGGGTGTCTCTATAGGTCCCATAGCGGTAATGCCGACACAGACCGACTCATAGACCACGTCCAAATGGCTGCAGACTCCGTGCTACAACAGATCCCATCCGCAGAGATCGTGATACTCGGTGATTTCAACGCCCACCACGCTGAATGGCTTGGTTCTCGTTTAACCGATCATGCGGGTAGATCTGTCTATGACTTTGCTTTGGCATATGGTCTAACACAACTGGTTACTTCGCCTACGCGGATCCCAGATGTGGAAGACCATGTACCTTCCCTGTTGGACCTTCTGCTGACCTCTCATCCGGACGGATATCAGGTCTCCGTCGATGCCCCTCTGGGCTCTTCGGACCATTGTCTGATCCGGAGTACGGTGCCACTCACGCTCCAATCGCAGTTGCGATCTACAGCTTGCCGCCGTGTTTGGCACTATAGGTCAGCTGATTGGGACGGGATGCGGTCTTTTTTTGCATCCTACCCTTGGGGGCGGGTTTGCTTCTCGCCGGAAGATCCCAGCGTTGTTGCCGATTCTGTTGCTGATGTGGTACTTCAGGGTATGGAAATTTTTATTCCATCTTCTGTGGTGCCCATCGGAGGCAGATCCCAGCCATGGTTTGGTCGCTCCTGTAAAATAGCATCACGCTATAAGCAGGAGTGCTACCAGGCCTGGGCTGACGCATCAACGTCTCGGGATGTAAACACCAGCGCATTAAAAAAGAAGTATAATTCCGCCTCCAGGTCCTTCAAAAGCGTCATTGCCAAGGCAAGGTCTGAGCACATCGGCAGAATTGGCGAGAAGCTAGTTCGCCTTCCTTCGGGAACCCGTGCATTCTGGTCTCTCGCCAAGGCTGTCCAAGGGAACTTCTGTCAGCCATCTCTTCCATCTCTGCACAGAGAGGACGACTCACTGGCCCATGCCGCAAAGGAGAAAGCCGATCTGTTGAGCTCTCTTTTTGCGTCCAACTCGACTCTAGATGACGGGGGGAACACACCGCCGACCATCCCGCGATGTGAGTGCTCCATGCCGGATGTGCGATTTACACAGCGCTCGGTCCGCAAAGCACTCTTCTCCCTGGACGTCAACAAGTCGAGTGGGCCCGATGGAGTCCCTCCCATTGTGCTGAAGACGTGTGCTCCGGAGTTGGCACCGGTTTTTAACGCGTCTTTTCCGGTACTCCTACTCCCAAGGCGTAGTCCCGAACTCATGGAAGACAGCTTTGGTGCACCCGATCCCTAAAAAAGGCGACCGCTCAGACCCGTCCAACTACAGGCCTATCGCCATCACCTCCTTGTTCTCCAAAATAATGGAAGCCATTATAAACTGCCAGCTCATGAGGTACCTTGAGGATCACCAGCTGATTAGTGACCGCCAGTACGGTTTTCGTCGGGGTCGATCAGCTGGTGATCTTCTAGTCTACTTAACTCATAGATGGGCGGAGGCAGTAGAGTCCAAGGGGGAGGCATTAGCCGTTAGTTTGGACGTAGCGAAGGCCTTTGATCGGGTCTGGCACAAAGCGCTTCTTTCGAAGCTTCCTTCCTATGGGCTTCCCGAGAAATTGTGCAAATGGATCACCAGTTTCCTTGCTGATCGGAGCATCAAGGTCGTAGTAGACGGTGAATGCTCTGATTTCAAGCCTATCAACGCTGGTGTTCCACAAGGCTGCGTGCTATCACCAACGCTGTTTCTCCTGCATATCAATGATATGTTGCTAACTGGCAGCATTCATTGCTATGCGGACGACAGCACTGGTGATGCCTTATATACCGGCCGTGCCAATATTTCTCGGGAAAACGTCGCCGAGTACCGGGACAAACTTGTGTCTGAAGTCGAGTCTTTGCTTAACAAAGTCTCGGATTGGGGGCGACTAAATCTAGTCCAGTTCAATCCCCAGAAGACATAAGTTTGCGCGTTTACCGCTAAAAAGAACCCCTTTGTCGTATCTCCTCAGTTTCAAGGCACTCCCCTTACTGCCTCAGCCAGTATCGGAATCCTTGGCGTCGACATATCGAATAGTGTGCAGTTTCGTGGTCACTTGGAAGGGAAGGCCAAATTGGCCTCTAAAAAGCTTGGCGTGCTCAGCAGAGCGAGACAGTATTTCATGCCGGCACATCGCTTGCAACTTTACAAAGCGCAAGTTCGGCCCCACATGGAATACTGTTCTCATCTCTGGGCCGGGGCACCCCAGTGCCAGCTCCTTCCACTTGACCGCATCCAGCGCAGAGCAGTTCGAATCGTCGACGACCGAGTTCTTTCTGATCGGCTCGATACACTGGCACTGCGTAGAGATGTTGCATCTCTTTGCGTATTTTATCGCATTTATCACGGGGAGTGCTCTGAGGAATTGTTCGGACTAATTCCAGCCGCTCAATTTCACCATCGCACATCGCGACAAAACTCGCGTTACCATCCATACCATCTGGATGATTGGCGGTCCACGACTGTGCGATTTAGAAGAAGTTTTCTCCCTCGCACGACTTCCTTGTGGAATCAATTACCACCAGCGAATTTTCCGGACCGATACGACTTAGGAACCTTCAAGAAAAGAGCTTACACCTTTCTAAAAGGTCGGCAACGCATCTGCAATTCCCCTGGTGTTGCGGTTGTTCATGGGCGGCGGTAGTCACTTACCATCAGGTGAGCCGCATGCTCGTTTGCCCCCTATTCTATATAAAAAAAAAAGTTACTTTTTACGACAACCATTTGACTAAATGTGATGAAGGATGATACCTTCATACGCAGTATGTAACAAACAACGTGGTGATGTTTTTAGGGACGTATAATATAGGACGTACGTACACCTATATGTACTAGCATTAAATTTATGACAGTAAAGTTTTATGGTAGTTATGAAATGGATTTTAGTGTTCACAATAGCTAACTAACTAAATTCAATCTTGTAAAAAATGTTATTGACATCTGAACTAAATGACACGCGCATCGATAAAGCGGAGAATTTGGCAATATTTTTACTTCGCGGCCAATCCAGAGGTAATAAACCCAAATGCACTTAACAAATAAAACATTATTAAAATTTAATTTGATTATTTAAAGGTTTGAATACTGATTATGATAACGTACCTAACTGGAAAGTCATTGTTTTGTAACATGTTGTATACTAGTGTATTATCGTCACACACTATCATCAAATATTTTATCTTCTCAAATGATCGAGCCTTTTCAAATCTCTTTTCTCAATCTTTGACCCTAAATCCGTTTTCACAACACACTGGTCTTTATCACACTGTTCCTTTTTCCGTCACACGAATGTCAGGCCCCTTAAAAACTGATTTGCAATTCCTCGGAGGTTTACCTACATTAAGAGAGACAGGCGTGATGACAACGGACGTACACACAGTCTAGAATGTATAAACAGTTGACGTAAAGCCACGTCGAATTTTTATTTCTGTGAACCTAATGCAATGCGAAACTTTATTTAGTTATGCAACCCTTCTACCCTACTCATGCTGGCAACTTATCACGTCAAAGTTTGTTTGCAGCTTTTTTGCTTTAGATGGTATCTGACACTTTTTGACAAATTGATTTGTTTTTGTTATAAAAAAAATGCCCTAAATGTACACTTTATATCTTGCAAAGTAATATAATTTATATTCTAAAGTCGGGGCGTCGGTTATTTTTTATAGAAGTCAAACGAGCACACAGTCCACCTGATTAAGAATTAAAATGCAGATGCGTTGTCACTCCTGTGAAATAAGATGGGATGCTTTCTTTCCAGTGAAAAGGGTCTTCGGTTCTCTACACTCGCCATAAGAAACACAGCAGCATTAAACCACTATTTTACGCAGGTATTCCTTGGGAGCGTGGTCCTTAGCCGGTGGAGTGGATCCATTCGTGCTACAACCATAATGTAGATGTAGTATGGCTCTACAACGTTTGAAAATATGTTTAAAAAAATTTCAGATGTTATTATGCTATGGAAATACGAGTAACTAAAATAAACTAATCTTGCAGTTTCAATACTACATGTGGCCTCTGACTTCAAAAGGCGCAGTTAGTATATGCTTAGTGGAGCCCTTCAAAGCTATTTTTGAAGAACTCGGTTTTTTACTCGAGTACAAATTGTATACGATCACACATTCCACCTGGATCCTGTCGCCCATAGCATCCACAAGCAAGGTAAAAAAGCTTGCAGTCGGATTGTTAACCTCCTTTTTTTAGTATCTGACTGAAAATCAACTTTTAATAAAAAGTAGAAGCTGATTTAAAAAAAAATTAATATACATTCAGAAGTCAATATTTTAATTGAATGACTTCAGAATATGATAAATATATAATATATAAATATACTATTCTTTTAGTTCTTTGAATTACTTTTACTTTTGATTAAAAGTTATTATATTAAAATTATTTTTTAAAGAAAATTTCATTTTTGAAAACTCAATAATAATCCATGTAAAATCAAATAATATAGCTGCTTTGAAACACTAAAGCTGCTGGAAGTCTGCAGTGTACGAACATATTCGGAATCGACCCCGCCGTTACCATAAGTTCCCGCAAAAAACACCGATTCCTAATAAGTATGATTTGACTATGCTAGGCTAAGCGGCAACTAAAGAAAATGTAGATAGAGGATTTTACCTCTATCTACATTTACTTTAATTTCCGCTGCTGCCTGCTGGGGTGTTTTATTTGTAATGGGTTGGTACCATCTGTTTAGGATACCATATTTGATATAAAATTCAAATCCATACCATTTCAATACATGAATATATTCTAATCTCGTTCCCCGTAGACTGAACCAGAAATGAATAGGTAAAATCTGAATTTAACCAGTGCACTAACATAAAGAATTAAAACTGCATAGTATATTATGAAAATTTATGCATATTATATTATGTTTGTGAATATGTTTTATTCTAATCCTAAACACTCGTGCCTGTCATCCAGAGGGGTAGGCAGAGATTACGGACTTCCATTTGACACGACCCTGACCTACCTCTTTCGCCTCCTTTACATCCATATACCTACGCATACACGCTCGTCGGTTAAGGTTACTCTTAATCTGGCTCATCTTCAATATATCGCCAATTTGGTCGATAAACATTCATCTAGAGCGTCCCTTCCCGACTCAGCCGTTCACTTCTACAACATAAATTTGCTTTGTCACTTTTTCCTCATTCATTCCTTCTACATGACTAACTATTTTATGTAATGTCACTTCAAGTAACTTTACTTTTTAACCATTTATCACAAACGAATTTCTTAAGAAAAATTACGCAATAACTTTTTTTTTAAATTTAGCATAGAAATGAAATGTGAGAGCACAATTATAAGCGTCAGATACGAAAAATTTAATTTTGATTCTGTAGAAATATTCAAGCCGTAAAGGGATAAAACTGCGAGGATGTCATGAGGGTGTAAAATTTAAGTTTAACGAAGCACGAAATCATAAAACTTTTTAACAAATTTTTTTTATTTTTAGTAATGCTAAAATGCTGTTCTTACTCCATCCTTATGATCGTATAGAAAAATAAATAGCATTTGGAAATGGTGTATCTAGTAATCCACTACCCATATCATCCTGTGGGTGTCGTAAGAAACGACAAAGGGAAATAAAACAGAACGTTAGCGTCCAGAATTTACCTGACAACAACTCAAAGTAACAAACAACTGTGTGCCCGCCTGTTAAACGTGGCAGCTATGACTAATGTCACCAATTTAAATAAAAATAGTTTTTACGGATTTTATCGTGTATGTTGACTAACTTTAATTCCCGACGTTTCGAGCACTTTACAGTACCCTTGATCACGGGAGGGCGGGGGGCGGAACTCAGGTGTTCGATGTCCCGATGTCGAAAACCTAAAATGTCTAAAATCTAAAATTTTAACAGTGGTAGAGCCACGCGGCAGCTTATGCTGTCGCACGGATGGGCCGGCTCGAACCGGGGTGGTACCACGACCTCACAGAATACCAGCGTGAAGTAGAGGTTTACCTCTGCGTTTCGCTTGGTGAGTGCAGGTGGCCGGAGGCCTTTTTTACTGGAAATAAGGCATTCCATCTTAGTCCTCACGGGTGACAACGCATCTCCATTTTGATTTGTAATAGAGGATAGATGTAGATGTCTATGGGCCGCAGCAACCACTTACCATCAGGTGGACTGTGTGCTCGTTTGTCACCCTTTTTATATAAAAAAAATGTAGTTTCATTTGTGGATGTGTAGTGTTCGCGAATTCATAAATGTCCCAACCTTTGGGGAAGGCTTATGCTTAGCAGTGGATTTTTGATAGGGTGTAATGTTGAAACATTTTTTAAGCAATGTACTAACGATTAGGAAACTATATTTTATTTTAAACTTCTACTATATTTTATATTCAGTTATAAGAGCAGAAAGTTACGTATTGGTCGTTATGTAAATTTCATGCAAATAGTAATGTAACGACTATGGAACAGTGGAGTATCCTAACACGAGTTATTATTATTAAAAGAAGACACCATGCCTGGTTAAGAAACGCAGTGGGATATTTTTTTAACATATTATGTTGCTTTAAAATAATTTTAGTAATTTTTTTAAATGAATTTTCATAGAACCAGCATGGTGGCTAACAGTTCATTCCCAGGGGTTATTTTGATTCATGTATTCCTTGATATTATAATAACCCTTTTCCCTTTTCTTTAATAAACTATTTAAGCTTCTTTGTTGACAAACTTTGAATACTTTCTAATATTGAATGTATGATCATTTAATTAATGTAAGAGTTAATGACTGTTTTGGAAATAGGTGTAGATGAAGATCTAAAGGTCAGGTCTCCGTCGACACCCCTATCGGCTCTTCGGACCATTGTCTGATCCGTAGAGTCATTCCATTCACGCTCCTTTCTATACCCTGCCGCCATGTTTGTCATTACAGGTCAGCAGATTGGGTCGCTCCGAACGGGTTCCCGCTTTGTTGTGGCAGGGGACTTATTAACCGTATTTTGGTTAATCGCGGTGAACAAAGAGTTACCCACATGGATGGCCCGAGGTCAAGGGCCGGCCCGAGGAGGCTACTTCGATTGGGCTTGGTGAGACCACATCAGATGTGTGTTAGGGGGCTGTGACAAGAGAGATGTCCTCTTCCCCACCGCTGTAGCTGAGGTGGAATCCAGAGGAAGAGGAGTGTTGGTAAAGCGATGCGCCAATTGCCCTATCTTCCACGACTCTGACGGGGCTGCACCGTTGATGCGATGGTGGTGAGGCTGCGGTGGAAGAGGAGTGACGGTATTGCGAGGTACCGCTCTCCGTGACTTCCGCATCCAAATCTTGGTTGGTGACGGAGTCATAGACCAGATCCACCACTGGGATCAGGAAGACTAGTGCTTTTGAACGCTCTTTTTTCCTGGCCCCATGGCCAATGAAGGCGGACACAGGGGTGTCTGTTGCGCAGGTGAAGTTGGAGGCCGCGGAGGAAGGTGCGCCATGTATTCTACCTGAGAAGGAGGTGGGGCAGAAGTAGTCCTCTCCCTAGGATGGGCCGCCGTGGGTCGGCCGGCGTTTATGGGGCCACAGATATGTGCGAAGCCGTTCCCGTGGCACTGCCAATATATAGAAGGTGGGAGGAATACCATAGGGTTTTAGTCTGTATGAGTCCGACATAACCTGTCCCCGCCCACTTGAGGCGGGTATGCGTAGGCATTTTAAAACCCCATGTAAAAAAGTCATTAGCTTGGAACGGTTTCTTTACATCCTACCCATAGGAGGTTGGCTTGTTGCCGGATCATGTAAGCGCTGATGCTGATTCTGCTACTGATGTGGTACTTTAGGGAATGGAACCATTTATTCCATCATCTGTGGTACATATCAGAAGCAGATCTTAGCCTTGTTTTGATTGCTCCTGTAAGACTGCAATACGCAATAAGAAGGAGTATTTTCAGGCCTGGGCTGACGCTTCGGTGGCCCGGGATATAAACACCAACATCCTTAAAAAGATGTATGACTGTGCATCCTGCAAAAGAATTATTGCCGGAAAATGCCAGCGATTTTTCCAAACCGATACAATATAGGATCCTTCAAGAAAATTGCCTACGTTTATTTTAAAGGTCGGCAACGCATCTGTAATTCTCCTGGTTTTGCAGTTGTTCATTGGCGGCAGTAGACACTTATCATCAGGTGAGATGCATGCTCGTTTGCCCTCTCTTATATAATGAATAAATCAGAATTCTGGCACGATATTATGTAACGTGTGCTTACTTATATGAAATATTTTCTAAGCACTTACGATTTTTGTACAAAAAGGGTGACAAACGTGCACACAGTCCATCTGATAGTAAGTAAATAATGTGGCCCATAGACATCTGCATTTATCCTCAATTAAGAATCTAAATGCTGATGGGAACCGGAGACCCTTCTGACGGTAAACGAGGCATTCCATGTTAGCCCTCAGGGGTAACAACGCATCTGCATTTTGATTCTCAATTGAGGATAAATGTAAATGTCTATGGGACCCAGCATCCGCTTATCATCAGGTGGACTGTGTATTCGTTTGTTAACCTTATTACATTACCTTATTATAACGATATATAAAAATAAATGAAGTAAAAATAAACCGAACCAGTCTTCATGGGTGGTTAAAGATTAATAAACGTATAAAAATATCAATGAATTAAACCTCTATCTAATGTCCCTCAAAACTTATACGAAGGCATCCTAGTTTACAAAATAAAAAATTTGAATATTATTTAAAAAAATGCTGTGAATATTATCGATTAGAATTTTTGGAAGCACTTTGTGAAATACACTCAATTTAAAACATCTTTACCTAGCCCTTTCTACTATAAAAATATATATTATATATATGAACCCAATATTTGGGGTTGCTGTTCCAAGAGCTCAGCCAGTTTTTATGTAAATATATAGATTTTATAAACTATACTAATTAAGAAAAACATTATCTTCTATTTTATACAGTTCTATTCTATTCTTATCTCCATAAAACGGGCTCCCACGTCAAACAATGAACTTTTGTGGACATATTCATAATCTGACAATTGATTTACAAAAGTTTTCATTATTCAAGTTACGGAGTATGATACAATATTACGATGATAAAAGTGCATCCGGCTCGCTCGCGGCCAGTGACCTGGTTTGCAATTAATGGCTCGATCTAACGGCGCGGTTAATTCGAACTGGGTCAACCATTCCACTGCCACTTAAACTTCAAATTATGTTCAAAGTTAACACTTCAATAATTTGCATAAAATTTGTTTTAAATAAATGATTTCTTATATCTACGCTTCTACGGATAAAACATTGAGGATCTAATTAGTAATGATCCTCAAACTTTGGTATTTTATATAAGTAGTTAAAATTAAACGTGATTAAATTCATAAAATTTATTTCATTCAACATTTTTTTATAAATATGAAGCAACAAACAATGTTTTAGTACATCTAATGATGAGTTGTTACCGCAACCCAACATCTGCACACAACTTTAAACAAAGTAGGCAACAGGTGCGACCTCTGAGAACCAACACGGAATGCCTCACGTCCTGTGATTATACTGACTCTCTATACCCGTCACACCGGAACACAGCAAATCAAATTAAATACATTTCTTGCGAAACATAGGTAACAAAAAAATAATTGGTGTAAAATATTATATTGTAAATTATGTAAAGGCCCAATAAGTTTCTTGATTGTTTTTCTTATGAGAGGATTTCGATTTCAGATCAGGAGGACAGATTTTTTCGAACCATTGGTAATTCTTGAATGACTTTCAATATGTGTTCCTGTAATCTATATTGAATAAAAATAATTGTACACAATTCTATTCTAAAACATATTATTATTTATGACATAGATACACTATGTCCACTGGAGTATAGGACATGTAATTGGCTATTTACGTATGCAGTGCCGTCACTACCTTTTTGCTGCAGAAATAGATAAGAAGACCTACACGGACTGCTAGGTAGAAAAGAAGTCCTATCACCTACTTGAATTCACCTACAGAATGCAATCCCTGGCAGAAGAGGTGTCCTACATAATATTTTTTAAACTTGTGTTTGTTGTGTCATAATTGCATTGTGCTCGGCTTGTTTTTTTTTTACAATATTATAATTTTACAATATTTTTGACAGAGCAATTACGGCTGTTTTCAGAAGTACTTGTTAAATATCGACTTTCTAAATAAAAGCTTTTGCTGTTTTTTTTTATTTAGACGCTATTTTACTTCTTTCTCTATATATTTTATATCCCGACGTTTCGGGTGCTTTACAGCATGGTCACGGAGGGGGTGGAGGGCTGAGATGTTCGACATCCCGATGTCACAGTTAGCCCGGCTACCTTCGCTTTTAGGATATATTAATTTTTGGTTCGATCTACGCATACAATACCAGTTACTTCTGTTAGAAAGAAATTTTATTGTCAAATATAAAGCATAGAGGTACGCTCTCTTCCTAAACTAAATATCATCTTATTAATAAAGTGAAGTGAAAAATTCTGGCATAGAGTTGTATACAAAATTATAGCAATGAATAATGTGATTGGAAAGCCTGAACGAATGTTGAAATGAAATTGAAACATGTATCAGAAATGTAGTGAAGATATTTTCGGGGAAACGAAAGTTAAAGGTAAAATAGATAGGGATAATTGGTGGTGGGATAAAAAGTATAGATTAGTCTGAAAAGAGGACAAAAGTAGCATATGTGAAATGTAAGAAAGGACTGCACCAGTCACTGGGGAGCCCGCGTGGCCATTAAAGTTAGTATCGCATAGCGAAAGCAGGCAAAATTAAAAAAAAAGTTCTAAAACTGAAGGTAGGCGGGCTAACTGTGACATCGGGACTTCTAAAATCTCAGTCCTCCCCGTGACCATGGGTTGCTGTAGAGCACCCGAAACGTCGGTGATTAATATAAGTAAATAAATTTATTCAATGTATAGTGTTCGCGTAAATATAGGGAATTCAAGTAGTTTTTATAATAGTAATGCTGGCATTTAAAATAAAAGATATTCAGTGTATTAGAATGAACAGACTATTATGTTCTACCGTGTCTATATGAGACAATTAATGGAGAGACCTATGTTCAGCAGTAGATTTTGATAGGCTGATCAATGGATGAATTTATACTAGATAAAAGGGTATATGGGTCACAGTATACACACAAGTGTGAAATTGGGTGACATTAAAGTAAATTGTCTGTTGTATGCTGATGATGCAGTGCTTATTGCACCATCAGAGGCAGAACTGCAGGCATTAGTCACGTGTATGAAAGAGGAATGTGAAATTAATGGTCTCCGCTTGAATGCTAATAAAACTAAGGTTCTGGTATTTGAAAGGGACGAAGAGAGAACGAAGTGTGAAATATGGGTAAATCAGGAATGTCTAGAACAGGTAAATGAAATTGTATACTTGGGGAATGCTTTTAGCCGGGATGGAAGATGTGATTTAGATGTGGACAGGCGTGTCGCTGCCGGAAACAAAGTCAATGGTGCCCTGACTGCGTTAGTCAAAAGGCAAGGCGTAGTGAAGAGTGCACGCCTTGCAATACATAACGCAGTGTTGGTACCGACTTTGTTATATGGCAGCGAAACCTGGGTATGCCAGAAGAAGCATAAAAGCAAGTTGAATGCAGTGGAGATGCGATCTCTTCGTAAAATGTGCGGCGTCACCATGGCTGACCGAAAGCGAAACGAAGAGATTCGCAATATGGCAGGTTTGAAAGATGACCTTATCACAAAAATTGATAAGGGCGTGCTTCGATTGTTTGGGCACGTTGAGAGAATGAGTGAAGACCGAATGGTGAAGAAAATATATAGCGCGAAAGTTAATATTAAAAGGTGTCGAGGTAGACCGAGACTAACTTTCGAAGACCATGTGAGCAAATTGCTCGAAGAGGGGAGGGTCAAGAGTACTCGGATACCTAGACGTGCATGTATGAAGAAGATAATGAATCTGAAAGAAGCGAAAGAGGTATGTAAGGATCGTGACACTTGGCGATCTGTTCTCTCTGGCTACCCCGTCAGGGATTGTGCGTGACGATAAGTAAGTAAGTAAGTAAGTATACACACACCGTTGGTCCTAACGGTGTGTGTATACTGTGACCCATATACAATAGGCTATATGCATTTGTGTTACCTTCCCTTACATAAAAAGTAAATACAAACGAGAATAAACACAGTAGCGTAAGTAATATCTGTTACGTTATGATTACATTTCATCAGAAGGAAATGATAAGAAAGAAATTACTTTAGCTAAAGAAGTAAAAAAGCAATTTATCTGAAACGACACACAGCGGTATGTCGATTGGCGAAATAAAACTTATTCCCAAAACGATCTACGAACGATTGCATTGCACGGATTAGACAGTTCCATCTCGTCCGCCATTTTGTAAAATCAATTGTTGGCAAATGGCGGGCTTTCCAATATAGCAAGTGTTTGGTTCAACCTTAAAACTAGCTTAAACTTTCAGCGTTAAAGTGTTAACTGTTATCTGTTTCAATGGTCATTTATATTAAAACGTTTTTTTGCAATTTTATATTATTGTAGCCGTTATTTAGCCCTTTTAAAGTTAAGATTTTATATATTTTAATAAATATTTGTTAATTTAACAATAACCAGCAGTGATGTGAACATTACTAATATTTTTTTCAATTATGTACTCTTGGTAAACTTTAAATTCTTATTAGGAGTGGTTCACGATAGTTAAATGGAGGATTCGAACCCAAGACCTTTTGAATTCATAGTTCGCATCCTGCCATTAGACTGCTGTCGCCACGATTCTATATAACCATATTTAAATATTATAATCTATAATTGATATGTAGAAGCGTGCTCGTCGCGACCCCTGCCAGCCCTTTTCAGGGCTGCAATTCTACTTAGCTGCGCACCCATGTCAACGAGGGTTAGGGCGTCCCCCCAAGGCGACGCACACCAGCTCGTCCCCGTTGGTGTGGAATGCAGCGCGCAAAGCGGCGATGGGGACCGCCACCCGTCACGCACAGCCCGACACGGCGGAAGGTGGAGGACAGAGTGCAGAGTTGGCACGTGGAATGTTAGAGGAGGCATGAGAGATAAGACGAATGAGTTGATCGAAATAATGAAAGAAAGAGAATTAGATGTCGTGTGTATGTCGGAGACCAAACGGAAGGGCAGTGGTACTGAAGAGCTCCCTGGCGGGGCGTTAGCTCTATGGTCCGGAGTCCCGGAGAGCGAGAGCGCCCGCCAGGGAGTGGGGGTGCTGCTGTCGTCTCGGTTGGTCGATGTTATGACTGAATATAAGGTTGTGAACTCAAGACTTCTCTGGGTTCGCTTTAAATTGGGACTGACGAAGTTATTCCTTTTGGCTGTTTATGCGCCGGTAGCTTCGTCGTCCAGGGCTGAGCTGGAGGAGTTTTGGGAGAATGTAAGAGAAGTTCTAGATTTGGCTAGGGGAAACGAAAGAATTGTTGTATGTGGTGATTTGAATGGATGGGTTGGTACCGCTCGACCAGGGTACGAGTCGGTGCTTGGAAAGTTTGGCGATAAAAGGGTTAATGATGCTGGCAAGCTTATACTGGCGGTATGCAAGGAAAAGGGTCTTCTTGTGACAAACACTATGTTTAATCACAAGAAGATCCATATGTATACTAGAGAAAGTAAGAACGAGAGAAGTATGATCGATTTGTTCCTGGTGGATGACCGACTGCGAAAACAGGTGATGGATACGCGAGTGTTCAGGGGTGCTGACCTGGGAACGGATCACTATCTAGTGATTACTAGATTTAGGGGTCTGTTCGCGGGTTGGCGCTACCGGACGGCAGTAACAGAACCACAGTCGGTCTGTCGCATCCGAAGCTGGAAGCTTCAGGAAGCGGATACTAGGGACAAATATCATGCGAGGGTAGCCGAAAAGCTTGACAACATCGATGGCAGAAAAGAATGTGTTGAAAGAACATGGCAGAACCTTAGGGATGGAATGGTAAGTGCAGCGGAAGAAGTGTGTGGAACGATTAAAAGAGGCAGTAGTAAAAGAAGAGATGCATGGTGGAATGATGAAGTGAAAGAAGCTGTAAAGAAGAAGAAGAAAGCATGGTTAGACTACTTGGCCTCTAGTAATGATAAGGATATGAGAGAGAAGATGAAAGAAAGATATAAGCTGCAGAAAGTTCACACGAAAGCATTGATTGAGGAAGTGCGTGAAAGGTGTAGAATGGAAGCGGACGAAAGGTTGTCGCACAACTTTAAGGAGAACTCCAAACTCTTCTGGAAAGAGGTTGGAAGGACCCGAAGTGGTGCGACGGCCTTAAGAATGAACAAAGTGCTTTCGAGAACTAATGACGTCCTCTCAGAAAAATCGGACGTCATGCAGCGATGGAGCGAATTTTATAGAGAAATATATGCGTGTGATGATCTTAGTGAGGGATCCGGGGATGACGTCGAGACTGGTACGCCAGACCCGGACCTCGATGACACTGAGGTCATCAGTATGAAAGAGATTGAACGTGCGATTCGAAGTTTGAAATGTGGTAAGGCTGCGGGACTAGACAGAGTTACTGCTGAAATGGTCAAGTATGGTGGGCCTCGCGTCTGGGACAGCTTTCATCTGCTGTGCAATTTGTGCTGGCGGACGGGGGATGTCCCGGATGATTGGCGATCCGCAGTCATTGTGCCTTTATATAAAGGTAAAGGTTCACATTTTGACTGCGGGTGCTATCGGGCGATCAGCTTGACCAGTTTAGCAAGTAAAGTTTATTCGAAGGTTTTGACACGTAGGATGCAAGAGAAATCGGAAAGATTTCTATGGGAGGCACAATGCGGATTTAGACCTGGAAGAGGATGCACGGATCAAATGTTTTCTCTCCGCATGATCACGGAAAAGCTTCTGGCTGCTAACCAGAGGATTTTCGGTGCTTTTGTGGATCTTGAGAAAGCATTTGATAAGGTTGTAAGGAAGAAAATGTGGGAACTGTTGCCGGGGTATGGTGTGGATGGTCGATTGCTAAGGGCTGTGCAGTCACTTTACTGTGACTGTAAAGCCTGTGTGCGGGTAGGGCATGACCTGTCACCCATGTTTAGCGTCCAAACGGGCGTAAAACAGGGTTGTGTCATGTCTTCCTGGCTGTTCATACTGTATCTCAACAGCTGTTTACAGAAACTGAAAGATAGCTGTTTGGGTGTGAAATTGGGTGACATTAAAGTAAATTGTCTGCTGTATGCTGATGATGCAGTGCTTATTGCACCATCAGAGGCAGAACTGCAGGCATTAGTCACGTGTATGAAAGAGGAATGTGAAATTAAAGGTCTCCGTTTGAATGGTAATAAAACTAAGGTTCTGGTATTTGAAAGGGACGAAGAGAGAACGAAGTGTGAAATATGGGTAAATCAGGAATGTCTAGAACAGGTAAATGAAATTGTATACTTGGGGAGTGCTTTTAGCCGGGATGGAAGATGTGATTTAGATGTGGACAGGCGTGTCGCTTTTTTTTTTTTTTTTTTTTTTTTGCGGATGGAAAATCATCAAATGACGCCTTTCGCTCTGGGTGGAGCGGAAGGGAGTGTCAGACTTTTACTGACTAAAAACCATCCGTGTTCCTTCAGTGCCCTTACGTTCCGGAGCCGCGGTATCTCTTTCGAACAGCCCGCAGCCCCGGCAGGCGTCGGCCCTTGCGGGCCCCTTCACGCTGCTGACAGCTCTTTGAGGCGCGCGTGGAACAAAACGCGCCGTCGACACGGCCTGTCGTCGTTAGACGGACGGACGGCGAGCTACCCATTGCTCGCCGTCCACAGGCCCGCGCCTACGGTGGCCGGGGGCCACGAAGGCGTGTCGCTGCCGGGAACAAAGTCAATGGTGCCCTGACTGCGTTAGTCAAAAGGCAAGGCGTAGTAAAGAGTGCACGCCTTGCAATACATAACGCAGTGTTGGTACCGACTTTGTTATATGGCAGCGAAACCTGGGTATGCCAGAAGAAGCATAAAAGCAAGTTGAATGCAGTGGAGATGCGATCTCTTCGTAAAATGTGCGGCGTCACCATGGCTGACCGAAAGCGAAACGAAGAGATTCGCAATATGGCAGGTTTGAAAGATGACCTTATCACAAAAATTGATAAGGGCGTGCTTCGATGGTTTGGGCACGTTAAGCGAATGAGTGAAGACCGAATGGTGAAGAAAATATATAGCGCGAAAGTTAATATTAAAAGGTGTCGAGGTAGACCGAGACTAACTTTCGAAGACCATGTGAGCAAATTGCTCGAAGAGGGGAGGGTCAAGAGTACTCGGATACCTAGACGTGCATGTATGAAGAAGATGATGAATCTGAAAGAAGCGAAAGAGGTATGTAAGGATCGTGACACTTGGCGATCTGTTCTCTCTGGCTACCCCGTCAGGGATTGTGCGTGACGATAAGTAAGTAAGTAAGTAAGATATGTAAAATTATTCTTGTATTATATTTATAATTACGTGAACATCAATAATTGTCGTACTTTTGTAAGTATATATTGTAATATGAGGGAATGAAACTTATCTCTGGTTTCTGATGATGTTACGGCTGTTAGGCTTTTGACTCTTACAGATTCGTCTGACTTAGCTTCATCGGGCTCAATGAAACTTATATCATTCGAAAGGTGTATACAATGCCACAAATGTGGCAAGGGAATGGAATGATTTGTCGGCGTCTGTATTTTCATCTGATTACATTCTGCGTATCTAAGCTCAAGACTGAATAAACTTTGGCTAAACTAACTTTATTGACAACTTTATTGGCAATTATTTTACCGTTCATGCTATACTACTCTGGAACTTCTTACTTGAAAACATTAGCAAAGCGCCAAATAATAAAGACTTCAAAAGATTCGTTCAGACACATGTTTTTAAAACAACGTCTTTATAACATCAATTAGTAGTGCTTGCTACTTTTATTCAGATATATTATTTATTTATTTATTTATTTACTCTTTATTGTACACCAGAAAACAAAACAAAAACGAATACAATTAAATCTAAATTAGAAAAATATACAAAAGGCGGTCTTATCACTCTGAAAGTGATTTCTTCCAGACAACCTTAGTGTAGAGAACTGATGTAAACAATAGTTAAAAATAGAGGGGGGCGTACAAAATAAAAATAAAAAATATGAAAATACATACAAATAAAGGCAAGTGAAGATTATGCATGATATAATATAATAGATTAAATGAAAAGAGTACAAAAAAGGAAAAGTGATTTATCTAATAGCGTTCTAAGTAATAAGATTTAACAAGACTTTTGAAAGAATGAAGAGATTGAGCACGACGAATGTGGAGAGGTAAAGAGTTCCACAAACGTACAGCAGTTACAGTAAAGGATTTCTTAAAAAAGGAGGAAGAGTGCGAAGGAGTAGAGAGAGAAAGATTGACAGAGGATCGAAGGAACCGATTATGGGTAAGGGAAAGATACTGGAAACGGTCTTTTAAATAATGAGGAGTAAAAGGATTAAACAGCACGCTATACAAAGTGGAGAGAATGTGAGTATTCCTGCGAAGGCGGATCGGGAGCAATTTGAGCTGATTGCAAAATTCAGAGATATGATCATATTTGCGAAGCCCAAATATGAATCTTATACATAAATTTTGAATGCGCTCAAGCTTATTAAGCTGCTCCTCGGTAATGTCAAGTTAGCATATGTCAGCATAGTCAAGGATAGGTAGAAGTAGAGACTGGGCGAGCGTAACTTTAGTTACTGTGGGAAGAAAATTACGTAATCTACGTAAAGAGCTTAAAGCAGCAAACATTTTTCTACTAACCTCATTAATCTGTGAGGTCCAAGACATACAAGAGTCGAGATACAACCCCAGATTTTTAACCTTGTTGCTATAAGGGATTAGAGAGCAGTCTAGAAAAATAGGAGGTAGGGAAGACCAGTCAATTTTTCCAATTAATCTGGAACTACCGATGATAATCGCCTGAGTTTTCTTAGGATTAATCATTAAACCATAACGTTTACTCCAATTCGAAATACAAGTCAGATCAGCGTTAATAGTGTCAACTGATTTAGACAAATCTTCAAGAGACGATTGAGTATAGATTTGGAGATCATCAGCATACAAGTGGTAGGAAGAGGACAGATTATGACTTATAGAGTTAATGAAAATTGCAAACAGGAGAGGAGACAACACGCCACCTTGTGGTACGCCAACCACTGTAGTAGTCCAGGTGGAAAAAACATCTTGCACCTGAATGCGCTGTCGGCGACCAAAACAAGTAACTTCGAAACCAGTCAACTACAGTTGGAGATATGTTGAGAAAGCGCAGGATGCCCAACAAGATATCAAAATCTACTGTATTAAATGCATTACTAAAATCAAGTAACGTAAGAATGGTAAGCTTTTGTTTCTCCATTCCATACCGAATATCATCAGTGATTTGTAAAAGTGCAGTAGTCGTACTATGGCCAGGACGGAAACCGGATTGCAAAGGATTTAAAAGATTATGCTTTAAAAGATAGATGCTTAATTGATTGTGCACAAGACGTTCAAGAACTTTGGAAAGGAAAGGCAAGATAGAGATAGGTCTATAATCAGAAAAACTAGACGGATTCGACTTTTTCGGAAGAGGAACTACAAATGCATCTTTCCAAGCTGAAGGGAAAATAGAAGAATTCAGTGAATTATTCAGGATGGAAGTGATTACAGGTGAAAGGAGATCAATGAGAGGGATGACCATTTTCCGACTAATGCAGTCACTACCAATTGAATTTGAATGGATGGACATTATGGCTTTCATAACATCACAACTGTTAAATTGACTAAAATTAAAAGCAGAGTTGTCCAGAGCGGGAGCGGGAGCTTTTGAAAGAGAATCCAAAGTATTGTGTTTTGCTTTATCGTTAATGCAAGACGAAGATGAGAAATGCAAATTAAGTTGATTGAGATCAAAGTTAAGATGAGTGAAATTTTGCCGTAATTTCCCAACTCCTAAAGATTTAAGAAATTTCCAGACCCTAGCAGGGTCAGGATCTTGTACTGATTCATGGATATGGCGTCGTTGTGCTTTTCTACACAGATTGTTGCAACGATTCCGTACTAATCTATACTTCTCTCGATTCCGGTCGCTAGGAACTGACTTGTATTTCGCTTTGGCACAATTTTTAATGTGGATGATTTTTTTTATATCATCAATAAGCCAAGGAGAGGGAAGATGCTTTACACGCACTGGACGAACAGGAGCATGAACGTCATAAAGCTGAATTAACAAAAAGTTGAACAAAGCTACCTGTTCATCAACAGTGGAAGCATTGACGACTACACTCCAATCAATTTTTCGAGCGTCATTTAAAAGCTGCTTCAAGTCCAAGTCACTAAAGTTACGCTGAAGTAGGATCCTTGACTTAGCTTTAGGGGGACGGATTTTGTAAGACAAGTATAAAAGGTCATGATAGGAAAAAGGATCAGCAGCATATTGCCCAAATTTATGAACAAGGTCAAGTGAAGACACAAACATTACGTCGAGAAGAGAAGGGGCACAGTTCGGGAAAAAGTGTGTGGCAGAAGTAGGAAGAAGTTTTAAATTTGCTGCTTCGATAACAGATTTTAGTTTTATTGATCTGGTGTTGGTTTTTAAAAGACAAGTATTAAAATCACCCATAATTATACTATGACAATAGATAGGTGTAAGATTTTCAAGAATGTTTTCTAAAGTGGTGAAGTAGTCAACAGTGAGAAAGGGGCTGTAAAAGACTCCGAGAAGTAATTTATTATGACCGAGAAGAACTTCGATAAAGAGAAATTCAGCTTCGCCTCCAGTCTGAGAACCAGTTGAAACCTGAATTACTGAATACGGTATATGAGAACGTAGATAAATAGCAACACCGCCACCGCCCCGATCGGTACGGTCATTACGAATCAAATGAAAACCTGGAAGCGAGTAGGATGTTGATGGAAGACATGGTTTTAACCATGACTCCGAAACAAGGATAGCGTGTATATTTTTGCTATTAAAACTTGACAACATGTCGGGGTAATGAGCAGGAATACTTTGAGCATTTATGTGAATAGCATTAAAGTTTTTGCTACATTCAGTAAAAATTGAATCTAACATAATATTTAAGGGTGCAATGCTTTCAAAGCTATCAATGCTGCTTAATCCATCAGAAGCAGAATCAAAGGCGAAGGAATTGGAACTCCGAACACTATCATCTGAAGAAATCATATTAAATTATACCTGATTACTAAATGTATGTATATATGTGTGTATATATATATATATATATGAAATATGTATATGTATATATAAAATAAATAAATTCAAAAATAAATAAGTCATCAGTAAACTACCTGCCAGCAGTATTGAAAGAAATCTATAATTAACTTAACAATAAATGAAGAAACGGAACGTTAACGTACCATAGACACAAAAAATGAGAGGTGTCAATGTCAGATGAGTCAAAATGTCAAAAGTGACAATACGTCTTACCAATTAACAACATACCTTGCAAAAATTATGATAATAAACATTCTAATGAAACATTATACTAAGAATAACATACCTTACAGAAAAAAAAATTATGAACATTCTAAAGAGAGATTATAAATCATTACATTTTACTATCTAATTAACGATTAACAATGACAAATAATGATGATAGAAAGCAAACAAGAAAAATAAAAGTAAAGTTATAGCAATAAGGATTACAAAATTAATAAAATGATGATGTTAAATAAGAAAGTTCATTTTTTACCGACCCTCTTAGAACGCTGTGGTGCACTTTTATCTTCGGGAGCCTTATTTGCCTCAACCACCATTGGATAAGCGGGTGTGGCAGAAGTTGACCCGTTGCATATTGTGTCAAGCTCAGACAAGGTCTCAAGCTGATGCATTGTGCCATCAGGAGTTAAAATATTAATAACTCCATCCCTGGTCCAACATTTGGTTACGCCAAACCTACGCCTAGCTTCAAGAAAAACACTGTGGCGTCTCCTTGTAAGAAACTCCGACTGAGTTATACCTGTGCTCTTAAGTTTGGTTTTGGAGAACCAAACCTTGTCTCGCATCACAGTATCGCTGAATTTGACAACCACAG
The DNA here is from genome assembly GCA_033319125.1 of Parnassius glacialis. NCBI lineage: Eukaryota > Metazoa > Arthropoda > Insecta > Lepidoptera > Papilionidae > Parnassius > Parnassius glacialis. The sequence continues at coordinate 31,948,147 of JAVANC010000008.1, read as the reverse complement.
GCCTGGAAGATTTATCGGAAGGGCGTCCCAGACGATGACAGCGGCTTATGGATGTTTTACTGAAACCTGACACTTGTAGTTTCGTGCTGATCAGTGTACTTATGACGGTGGCAGTTTCCTCAGATTTTTCTTCAGGAACTCCATGGAATAGGATCATCTTCCTGCGGCGACGCGTTTCACTACGATCTAGCTCTCTTCCCAGAAGATCTACTTGGTTATGCAAAGATGTTAAAGCAGCCAAGATGAATTTTCTAAATGCAGTAAAATCACCAGGTAGGGAAGATGCAGTTGAGGCAGCAGAACTAGAATATTGCAGTTCCCGTTGAAAGTCATCCATTTGACTTTGGAATGACTTTGACATCTCAATTAGTGAACCTTTCAGTGCTTCCATGGTGAAAATAATTGTGCAGTGCAGTGATGTTAGAGAAAATATTTGGAAATAAGTGCTGGTAGGTAGTTATTTATTACATGTAAATAATTAACATGAAATTCAAACTGTAACTATTTTTAAAATATATATAAATCTAAGATGTCAAAAATGTGTACTACTCAAATCACCTACCCTCCAACGAATTTTAGTAGGATATATAGAATATATTAGTAGGATAGAATTGGGGCTTCTGCGTCACTTGCTCTCGCTTTGCTCGAGCTACGTGCCGCTGAAGGCTCCAATTCTCTCCAGTAGACGTCCAGATTTTTAGTCTAACCAAATTAGTGTCTATATGTTCGCAAGTTTCTATATTATATCAATTTATATAACCAATGGTGTCGATTACAAAGGTCTAGTGGTTTTACTACGAGCGGACTACAAAGGCTGATGTTGGTGGTTCAATTCCCTACAGTACAAAAATGAGTGCGCATGAACACATTTGTTTGTATTGTTTGGGACCTTTTCTATGTGTAATTAGCGAACGCTAGTGGCTTCGCCCGCTCGGTCTATTTTTCATTCCCACGGGAACCGTAATTTTTCCGGGATAAAAAATTTCATCCATATCCGTTCAGCTGTTCTAGCGTGATTGAGTAACAAACATCCAAATTTCCAAACTTTCACATTTATAATATTATTTCCGGGATAGAAAAATCACTCATTAAACCTCACTCATTAAATACAATTCGGGGCACTTTCTCATTGGGGTCGATGCACACACGGGAGGGGGAGGGAGAGTGGATAAAATTTAACTTTGCTAAATAAAGTATACATGCCAATAAATAAAAAATGCTCCATTAATTTTGCCAATATATTAGTTGAACTAAATGAGCAATTTTTTATTCTATATAGAACAAATAATACGAATTACTTGTCAGTGAACGTCATTCTGTTATTTTTACCATTTGTTGGGGAAAAATCCCCTTTCCTGGGAAGAACCAGCAAGACTAAGTAAATATGTATATTACAGATCAAAATTACCTTGGTTGTTTATTTATTTATAATTAATTACAACGGCTTGCGCCAATGACAGTAATTAATAGGTAAAACTAAACATATAACATAAATAACATAATTCAAAAACAAATAACAAGTCAAAGATCAAACATACTTAACAATAACTAGAGGAAATAAAATAAAATAAAACAGAATAAAGTGATAACAACATACAACTTATTTACCTAACAAACATGGCTTTCACATAACATGAGACAGTTTGACATGATCACCTTGAGTGTGTCATTAAAGATGTCACATTCCAGGACTATCTCCATTAAGGAATTTAAAGCAACCTGTTGTAAGGTGTTACAATAAATAATATATAAATAAACCAAGAGGGACTATTTTTCAAAGTAAAATTCTACAACAAAACACAGGTTGTACAAACTAGATACAAAACTTATTTGAGAAACAGTTTGGAAGCGACTACTTCACTCCCAGGGGTTATTAACCATGTATCCATTTATATGATAATACAGTTTTTGTTCAAGAAAATATTTAAACTTGGTAATAAAGACGTTAAGTTCTTTACGTAATTTTCTTCCCACAGTAACTAAAGTTACCCTTGCTCAGTTTCTACTAGACATGAGACGAGTACTCGGTTTGGATTCGGTACTCGGCGGATTCGGCCTTTTTTAGGGTTCGGCCGAGTACCGAGTATTAACGGCCGAGTACCGAGTACTCGGCCTTAATTATATTCCAGAGAAAAATAAAAACAAAAAGCCAGTTTTTATCATTATTATTATATTAGACACATTAAAACATCAGGGACATAAGAAGCAGCAGAAATATTTAGAACGTACATATGAATCTATAATAGAAATTATTATTACTAACATTTAAAATTTAAAAGAGGAAGATCAATAATTTTTCTAGATGTTTTTCGATAAAACGATTTCTATAAACAGTCATTTTCTCGCCAGATAACGAAAACTATCTCTCGAACATGAAATCATGTTGTCTCATTTGACAAGTAATCAGTAATCACTTATCAACAGTATCCGTGGGTGTGTTACTGATCGAGTACCGATACAAGTACTTTTCTTTCGATACTACTTGGTACTAAGTTTTAAAGTATCGATACCCAAAGTACTTGGTATAGAAAGAAAAGTATCGAGTAACTACTTGTATTTACTCGTATCGTTCCATCTCTAACTCTGTGTAAGGGAAATAACCACACGCCGTCCGCTACCGCGTTTTTTAAAGCCGAGTATTCTGCCGAGTACTCGGCCCAATCTAGGCCGAGTACCCGGTGGCCGAGTACTCGGCGAATCACTACTCGTTCCATGTCTAGTTTCTACTTCTACCTATTCTTGACAATGCTGATATTTGCTACCTTGAAATTATAAAGGAGCAGCTTAATAAGCTTGAGCGCATTCAAATCTTATGTATTAGATTTATATTTAGGCTTCGCAAATATGATCACATCTCTGATTTTCGCAAACAGCTCAAATAGTAGCATTATTTCATTATTCACATTCTCTCCGCTTTGTATGGCGTGTTGTTTAATCCTTCCACTCCTCATTATTTAAAAGACCGTTTCCAGTATCTTTTCCTTACCCATATTCGGTTCCTTTGATCCTCTGTCAATCGTTCTCTCGCTACTCCTTTGCACTCTTCCTCCTTTTTTAAGAAATCCTTTGCTTTCACTGCTGTGTGCTTGTGGAACTCTCTCCACATTCGGCGTGCTAAATCTCTTCATTATTTCAAAAGTCTTATTAAATCGTATTACTTAGAACGCTGTTAGATAAATTACTATTCTTATTTCGTATTTTTTTCATTTAATTTTTTTATCTTTATTTATATGTATTTTTATATATTTTTTACGCCCCCTCTATTTTAGCTATTGTATGTATCAGTTTTCTACGCAAAGGTTCTCTGGAAGAGGTCACTTTCAGAGTGATAAAACCGCCTGTCGTACATAGTATTATACTTTAGATTTAACTCTACTCGGTTATTCTGTATTTTGGTATACAATGAAGAATAAATAAATAAATATAGACCATGTGTATTATTTTCTGGGGCTTTATTGTAATATCGCATACATACTAGAGTATAAATTATTAGAGTTTACTATGATCAATAGCAAGTACCTACGAGGGGCACACTGAAATGATCGGGAATAAGAAAAACCACATGCTCGGTATGGCTAAATTGTATTTATTGTTTTTCGAATTATTCTTCGTTCAACTTAATGCACTTTTCCATTCATGCAAACCAATCATTAAAACAGTAATTCCAGTCTGAAGTTGATGTTGACAAAATTTGTACGCTTCCACAGCTGCTTCGGATGTCTTCAAACCGTTGACCGCATAATAAATCTTTCATTCTAGGGAATGTAAAGGACTCGTTTGGCCTCAGGTCAAGACTGTATGGAGGATGACTCATCAGTTCAACGTTTTACTGCTTCAAAAAATCATTTGTCTTCCGAGCCGTATGGCAGCTCGCATTATCGTGATGTAAGATGATGCGAAGTTTTGGGTTATTTTTTGGAGTTCGGCTATCATTTCTGGCAAACAAATCATGATATACCACTCAGCGGTAACCGCTCTGCATTCCTGTAAAGGAATTTTAGCAACATACCCCTTTTTCGAGACAAACACAGCGACGATTTTCTTTGACACGCTGCGGGAGCGAAACACTTTCGTTGGTTTGACCTCGTCTTCGAAGACCCAAACTGCTGACGGATGTTTTCTTTCAGGTTCGTATGAATAAATCCGTGATTCGTCACCTGAGAAGATATTATAAACGGCATTCGACTTCCCTCCGTTGAAGAGTTGTATATTATTACGGCAGCAATCTACACGAGCCGCCTTTTGCTCTTCGGACAAATTGTCCCACATGTGACCCAGCGGGAAACTAGCTTTCTTACATACAGCTAATTATGTATTATCGACTGAATTGCAGTCACTTAGATACTGATAACCGAATCTGCTCGTATGTCACATGACGGTCATCTAATATAATAGTTCGCACAGCTGCGATGTTTTCAGGTGTGACCGCTGTTCGTGATCGACCTGCAGAAAATACAGTCTGAGCGACACACGACCGCGTCGGAACTCGGCATACCAGTGGTATATTGTCGTTTGACTCGATGCTTCATAATCATAAATGGAAACAAATTCGCTGAGACATTTATCTTGAGATAAGCCGTGACGAAAATTGTGATAAATTATGGTACGGAAAAGTTTACGCGTGAGCTCCATTTCTGTTAACAACGTGTCAACTTTAAACCAACATTGTTTTTGTATTTAAACATTTTTTTTATTGTTTGAATGTCATTAAAATTCTAAGAGGTCAATATTCAAATTCTAAAAAAAGTTTTATTGTAACTCAATCCGAAATATTCTACATGTAGGATTTTTCACCCCACAGTCGGTCACAGACTTCTTGTTAACTGCGCTGTCCTCAATCATCATAGATTATTTAAATCTTAGATTTAAAAAATAATAATAAGTGTTTAAGCTGCTAAACAGTTAGACTTGTGAAGGGCCGTAACGATGATGATGAAAATGTAAATTAAATAAAAAATCTGTAAATTTTACTAAAAATAAAACAGCAACCAATTAAATTCATAAAGTTGGAAACAGATTCCTTAGTTCCAAATACGCTAATAGAGCGCTGCTCAAATTCCTATACAAAATTTTACTTTAAATAAACTGTGACATAAGCTATACGTACTATATAGCAAAATATTCGTGCTCGCGGTACTGCATAGACAACTTTAATATAGAGTAAAGAAATTCCGAACAGCTCTAGTTCGTGTTCCGATATACACTGCGAGCACTGCTCAGTGCTCTCACTGGTAAAAAATTCGTTCCGTTATGGACTGCCAGTATACTGCCGCAGTACCCTAGGGCAATGTATGACGTCATAAATTGCCGCCATTTTTGTATTGTAAGCACTGACTCTTTCAAAGTAATGTGCTTTCATTACTTTGATCACGTGATCACAAACGTAGCAGTAGTGGTATTGTTATTATTATAACTAATATCATTATTCAAATAAACACGGACTTAAAGTTTTAAAATCAAAAACATTCAAATTATAATTTTTCTTGTTGAATAGAAAACGTGTACATGATAAATATTTTGATTTGAAAACAGTATCGAAAAATTGTTATGACAGTATACTAGACTGTGTTCCGTTTTAAACACTAACCAGTACAGCAAATTAAAAAGGAATGGCTTCGCATTATAATGAATTGACGTCACACCTTACAGTATTCACAGTGTATATCAGAACATGCCCCTAGTATTGGTTAGACTTGACATACTCCTAACAATGCGTAGGATTCACGATTACCTTTATCCGTTCTGTTTTCGGTTTTTATCACATCAAAGTAACGTAACATGCCAATGTTTTTGTACATATTCTATTGATATAATAAAATATATTTTATTACATTAAGAAAGTCTTTTACAGTTTCATGAGAGTTTTAATACTACAAAAACACAACAAACTGTTACTAAATAATTTTTTACTAATAAAATTTCGCTATACAGTACGTATACCAATTTTGTACGTTGTAGAGCCACGTTGCAGCTTTATGGTTGCAGCACGAATGGATCGATTCGACCAGAGTATGCCACACTCCCACAGAATACCAGCGTAAAATAGCAGCTTAATGCTGCTAAATTTCGTATGGTGAGTGTAGAGAACCGGAGACCCTTTTTACTAAAAACGATGCATTCCACCTGAGTCCTCAGGGGTGACAACGCATCTGTATTTTAATTCTTAATCGAGAATGGGTAGATGTCTATGCACTACAGCATCTACTTACCATCAGGTCGACTGTGTACTCGTTTGTCACACTTATTCTATAATTTTCATTAATGGTTTTGAACAAATTATTAAAATAAAATGTTTTACTTGCAAACACCGTGTAGTGGCGGTGTAAGAATATCCACTACCCAATATCATCCCGTGGGTATCGTAAAAGTTGACAGAGGGAAATTCGAAGAGGAGAAAGGCAGCAGAATTTCCCTGAAAACGAATCAAAATAATAAAAAAACTGCGGTTGCTAAGCCCTTGGCGAGCGTGGCAACTATAGCAAAATCCCGCCTATGGGGGAAGCCTGTGTTCAGCAGTGGACTTTTATAGGCTGTAAAGAATGAATGGATGGACTTACAAACTCTATACACATATAATTTATAAAATTTAAAAAATTTTCACAGTTATATGAAATACTCCCGGACTGTACAATAAGCTTGATAAAAATATGCGGGCTAAATATGTTGAATTCAAGGAAATACCTTTTGTATTTCTGCTAATGTAGAATGTAATTTAATTGCGAATTCCTTTGTGCTCTCATGGAGTACTCCAAGACACTTTCATAAACAGGATAATTTAATAATTACAAGGTACTTACTAACAATTAAATAAATATTTAAGATTATGTACCTTTACGATGAAATAAAAATGTTTGCCCGTTGTCACACCTGAGGACCAAGATGAGATACCTCACTACCAGTAAAAGGGGTCTCCGGTTCTCGATACTCACCATACGAACGTTGTACGTGGTAGAGCAAATCTGCACATATATTATGGTTCTAGCACGAATGGGTCGGCTCAACCGTGGAAGTTCGCTCCCACACAATACCAGCGTAAAATAGCAGCTTAATGCTGCTGAGTTTCTTACAATGAGTGTAGAAAATCGGAGACCCTTTCTACTGGATACAAGTCATTCCATCTTAGGCCGCATGGGGCAACACATCTGCACATTGATTTTTAATCTCTAAAAAGTGTAATATCTACTTCATATCAGGTGGACTGTGTGGTTATTTATCACCCTTAAATGAAATTGAAAGTTATATAACATTCGACTTCAATGAATAAAACATCATTACTAATTAAACACATCATTCCACAATCATTTCTTCTACGGCTGCAACGCGTCGGATAACAGCAAGTTTTATATAAAAAAAAAACACAGCAGTATTATGCTGCTATTTGATACTTGCTATTCTGTGCGAGTGTAGTCCTTTCTAGGTCGATTCGTAATGCAGTTTGTTCTGGTTCCACCGCAACTCTACCGTGTAATATACTTACGTATAATGTTTTTTTGTATTTCCCGTACTAGATTTGTATGGGGCGTACGGGAATGAATGGGGTAAGAAAATCCTTACGGCGCCACTAGTTATCACAACAGCAATGGCAAAATTTATTTTTTCCACAAGGTCATTGCCATCGTGCCTAAATTAACGAAAACTTCGATTATTACGCGACCACGTATCAAAGCATCGTCTCTCTCGCACCTACGTAAATATGACAGCAATATTTTATCTGTGGCACCGGTTTTAGTGAGCTCGCGTCAGGCTTACGATAAAGGCGTGCCTTTTGTTGTGGATTTTCCAGCGCGACATGTTTATGTAATTTGACAATTTATGTAAATATTTGTATAGTGCCTTGTGTTGTTTCTTCTAATCGTGATTCTGCATTGTTTTCTTGGCAAGAAGTTGCTGGTTTCGGTATGTATAACAACAATAATTTCGCTTGTTTTCCTGCTTGTATTACCTCATGCAATACAGTTAATAGTTAGAAATTTCACACAGTACAAAATCAGCGACATGGTAAACAAAATGCGCATGATCACAATTGTGTATATATTTAGGAAAATAATCCAAAAATAACGTTCGTAATTTTATTGAGAGACATTTTTTATTTATATTATTAACATGATAATAGAGCTAACACTCTACCTGATGATAAATGACCACTGCAGTCCATGGATATTAAAAACTAACTCCAAGCTAAGCCGTGGTAAATTTCACAGTACGCGAGCAACTCGGGTTCGATCCCCGTCGGCACCAATGACAATTGTTAATTGCAATTTTAAGTGCTGATATACCACGTGCTTATCGATGAAGTAAAATATCGTAAGGAAACCCGCATGTCGCAGAAATAAGAAAAAAAAAGTATTTCAAAGACATGTGAAGTTCGCCAACACGCATTGGGGCAGCGCGGTTGACATTTTCTTGCTCTAAAATGCTCTTAGAAATAAGAGGATGCCTGTGCTGAGCAGTGGGACGTATATAGGCTGTAAATTTACTTTTGCCGAGCTAATAAGTATACAGGTGTTTTCTTACTCTAGGAAGCTAAGAAGACTAATAACCCGTAATTCTATTTGTACTTTCTGTGTTTACCTTCTAATTAGAACACAATCGTTTGCACTGCTGTTTGGCAGCAGACATATAATATGTTAAGCTGTATAGAGAATACATAGAAATAAGCGAAAGTAGCGTAATAGTACGGTTCGGACTGCAATCTCAGAAAGGCGTGAGTTCGAATCTTACATTCGGGTAGTGTTTTGAAACACTTTTAAGCTTTAACAAAAGTATTTTCAAGTTAATTTAGAGTGGTTCATAGGAGTCGTGGTAATAACTTTACTAGTATTATTTAAAAAACAAGTAAAAAAATTAACTCTTCCACCTAACTATGTACGCTAATAGAACTCTAATAAAGCTCCAACCTATAATTAGTTATATTAGATTAGATAAGTTATAGTTGGTAAAAAATACGTTGCGGATGCACGCAAAGTATTTTTTTTAATATATATAATAAAATAAGTCTATAAATATAAATAAAGTAATAGATCAATAAAATAAAATTATTTTATTTATTTATACATTTTATTGCACTAAAGTTACAAACGGCACACTTAATGCCATATGGCAATTTCTACCAGCCAACCAGAAAGATAGTGAGAGATGTTTGTACTGAAGTGGGCTAGGATAAAAACCTAAAATTGATAAATTTCACACACACACATATTCACTGGTGTTGCGGTTGTTCATGGGCGGCGATAGTCACTTACCATCAGGTGAGCCCCATGCTCGTTTGCCCCCTCTTCTATAAAAAAAATCACACACATACTTACATACACACACACACACACACACACACACACACACACACACACACACACACACACACACACACACATACGCGCACACCCATACATATAGATCAAACTTATTTAAACATATATAAGAATATAACAGATGTGTCAGATGAGCACAAGTAATGTTCCTTTACTTTTGTTTTAAAAATCCACGTGTTGATATTCTTATTATGTGTCTTACCTAGTTTGATAAGCTCCTCCCGCCCTATCTCAATTGCGTGCACTATCCTCATCACCACTGATCCTAGCACCACTACTCCCAACACCACTAAACTAGGAAAAACACGCCACTGACGACAATACGACACGTGTTTCGTCCCTACACGAGGCATCCTCGGGTGAAGTATTCTCTGCGGTGACTGACTGATATTTTACTTTAATTTCACTACCGTTTGCTTTAAAACCATTGCCATTTACTATATGTACAAAAGCTGAAGAAACTAGCATACCTTAGCACAGACTCCGGACAGCATACTTTAACACAGACTGTTATTAGTGAAATACCCACCGCAACTTTAAAGCGACTGCTTGGCTGCTTTGATCTTTTATTTATTTATTTAAAAGCTTAAATTATGTAACAGCTTAAAGTAAAGGTTACATAGAGCGGACATAATGCCAGGTTGCGCTCTCTGCCAGTCAACCCTGGGTGCCAAAGACAATTGTTGCCATTAATGTGTATATATAATTAATTACATATTAATGATACACTGTAAAAGTTTACTACTGAACATAGCCCTCCCCCATAGATTGCCTCATAAGGAGTTTGCCATAGTTGCTACGATTTACAGGCGGGTACCTTTGATATTTTGATTAGTGTTAAATTAAACAAAAAAGGGTCCTGGGATCATAAATGGTTCTTTTCTGAGAATTTCTTGTTTTCCGAATCAATGTAGATTTTGATTTTCATTAGAGATTTCCAAGAGACTCAATATGATTCATGATTATTTTTAAATGAGATTCAATTAAACAAAAAGTTTTAAATTTATTTATTTGTAGTTTGAGCCTTCCCAAACTATAAATAAATAAATTAAATGAGGCAAATTAAAATTTATAGTAGAGTTGTCTCTATTTATTGCCGCTGAACGCAGTTACTTGTATATACTTAAATATATAATTATATAGGGTAATTGTCCTCGTAGCGGCGATAGGCGGCGGCGACCTCTCGCGTCCGGCCCTGGTCGAAGCCATGGTCCGGAGCGAGACGGAATGGGATGCCGTCACCACCTTCTGCGAAGCAGTGATGCTAGCGAAGGAGGTGGCGGAGCGGGAGAGGGAAAGAGCAACAGCTTTCCTTCCCGGCCGCCGCGGGAGACGCCCCGGGCGTCGGGGGCTACGTCGTGGCCTCCGGCCACCGTAGGCGCGGGCCTGTGGACGGCGAGCAATGGGTAGCTCGCCGTCCATCCGTCTAACGACGACAGGCCGTGTCGACGGCGCGTTTTGTTCCACGCGCGCCTCAAAGAGCTGTCAGCAGCGTGAAGGGGCCCGCAAGGGTCGACGCCTGCCGGGGCTGCGGGCTGTTCGAAAGAGATACCGCGGCTCCGGAACGTAAGGGCACTGAAGGAACACGGATGGTTTTTAGTCAGTAAAAGTCTGACACTCCCTTCCGCTCCACCCAGAGCGAAAGGCGTCATTTGACGATTTTCCATCCGCAAAAAAAAAAAAAAAAAAGGGTATCCGCAATAGAACCAGAGTAACCGACAAGCCCAACGGATTAGTAAGCTAAAGTAGCAATGGCCCGGCCATATAGCTCGAAGAACCGACAACCGATGGGGAAGAAAGGTTCTCGAGTGGCAGACTCGTACCGGTAGGTAGCAGAAAACACTTGAACCGAAAAATGAGAAGGAAGATTTAAAAACATATTTACATGGTAGTTAGCTATATCACTGGTATAGGTGTAGCACGAATGGGTCAGCTCGACCGGAGAAGGACCACGCTCTCACAAAGTACCAGCGTAAAATAGCAGCTTAACGCTGTTGTGTTTCGTATGGTGAGTGTAGAGAACCAAAAACCCCTTTTACTAGAAACGAGTCCTTCCATTTTAATCCTCACGGGTGATAACCTATCTGCATTTTAATTCGTAATCTAGGATAGATGTAGATGTCCATGGGATACAGCAACCACTTATCATGAGGTGGACTCTGTGCTCGTTTGTCACCCTTATAAAAAAGTAAGCCGTGATAGCATCTTAACACAGTGCGGTGGACTCAAGTGATAAGACATATGTGCTCAACTGTGGGGCTAAATATCCTATTTTTATATATACCTAAGGCAAAAGAAATTATCTTATTAATTACTTGTTCCGTGCGAGATTCGAACTCAACACTAAAACTCAATGCCAAGCCACTGCGCCATGGAGCTGTCAAAATTTTCAATTTTCAATTTTTTTCTATGTTTTTATTTCAGCCAGGATTAAAAAATAAATTTAAAAAAATATATTTCGGGGACATAGGAATTCCATCAACACGCACCGCGGTATAGCGGCAAGCTAATTGCTACATAACCTTTTCTTAAATTAAAGTAAGCCTGTACCATTGGGGCGCATATTGGTCGTATTTCCTCTTTTTGCAGTCATAAAACTAATTAATGAATTTGTACCAGAAATGGGGAGAAATTTTTCCAGTTCAGCGTCATATTATATTGACTCAGCATTATTATAATAATTATAGTAACTTTGAGACTAAATTTACGTATTTATCTAAACTAATAATTACATTACGTGATATTGTAACAACATATAAATATTACGCAGCACAAACATATACTCTTTACTCATGTGCATATGTTTTTTTTTTATGGGATAAGGGTGACAAACGAGCACACAGTCCACCTGATGGAAGTGGTTGCTGCGGCCCATAGACGTACGTGGTAGAGCCATGCTGCAGCTATATTAGTAGTATAGTTGTAGCACGAATAGGTCGGCTCGACCGGGGAAGGACCACGCTCTCACAGAATACCAGCATAAAATAGCAGCTTAACACTGTTGTGTTTCGTATGGTGAGTGTAAAGAACCGGAGACCCTTTTTACTGGAAAAGAGGCATTCCATCTTAGTCCTCATGGGTGACAACGCATCTGCATTTTGATTCGCAAACGAGGATAAATGTACATGTCTATGGGCCACAGCAACCACTTACCATCAGGTGGACTGTGTGCTCGTTTGTCACCCTATCCTATAAAAAAAAAGTTGATAACTACGACGCGAATTATGATTCCAATTTTCTTTTCATACTTTAAACGGGCTTAGGACCGTCATAATAAATAAAATAAAAATAAAACAAATTCATCGACGACTGAGATAGATGCTATACAAATAAAAAGTTCTGCACATCTCGACTTAAATAATATCTTACTCCCACACAAAAGACATTTCGAAATACAAGTTTAAAATACAGGACGAGGGAAAGAGGTGGAGAATAAATTTAAATAAGAATAAAGTAGTTGTAGAAAATATAGCTGATTGAAAAGCCAATGATAGGTTGGCGCGATTTAAATAATGGTTACTCAGCAGCGTAGCGTCCAGCGCTGAAGGCGTTGCGGACTTGCTGGCGCTGGCCGGTAAAAACGAAGGTGCCCGGACGGCTACGAAGACATTTGAATGGTGCCGAGCATTTCCGACCTCAACCGATACGAACATGTGTCGGGGCGTACGCTGCGCTGTTCAATAAACATTCTTAAAAACTGACAGAAATTGTATTTTTGTTGTACAAATGTTTTGTTGTATTACAGACGTAACCGATGACTATCTTTATTATGACGTATTTAAAAAATTGGAATCAAGTACCATGTAGTGCCACCGACTGCTGCTAATCTCAATACTCCCTTACGAATGTGTGCGTGCGTAATTAAAAATATTAGGCGCTTCATATTTATGAATGACAAGCAATTAAAATAATGAATTTTCACACATTTTTAATATAAAGGATTAAAATTATAAAATGTTTCTTTTTTCATCATTCGCTTATGTTATCTATTCTGAATCTCCTTTGCAAACTTGGCCGGTTATTGCAAAATAACCCTGTATGTAATACATGTACACACACACACACACATACACACACACATACACACACACACACACACACACACACACACACACACACACACACATATATATATATATATATATATATATATATATATATAAGTATGTATTAGTAGAAGAATAGGTTTATGTTATATGTCGCTACGCTATTGTAGTGCTTCAGGCATGTTTGCCGAAGCACGAATTAATACGTTTAATGCCATTCAAAGATTTAGAATCGTATCAGACCAGAGTTGGGGAGTGTAGAAACAAGATAATTACTGAGTTCGCGGTTAGACCATCGGCCACAACCAATTATCTAAAATGGCTTAAGATAGCTGCTTGACGTGATGGTTCCATCCATTTAGACTTAGATATTATTAAATTGAATTATTACTATTATTATTATTTAGTAGGCACAAATGAAATTGTTACTTGCAATTTTAAGTGCTGATTTACCACGTGCCTGGCAGTGAAGGAAATTCTGAGGAAACCTGTATGTCTGAGAAATAAGAAAAAAATATTTTAATATAATAATATAATACAATTTTTTGGTCTCAATAAATATTATTATTATTATTTTGAAGACAGAAGACCGAAGTTCACCAACATGCATTGGGACAGCACGGTTGACATTTTCTTAGCCTAAAACCATCATAGAAATGAGAGGAGGCCTGTGTCCAGTAGTGGAACGTATAAAGCCTGATACTTTTAACTTTTTAATTCTTGTATACACTATGTTTTGCATTTACCAAGATAAGTGCACTGAACGAAAACAAAGGACCAACTTCAGGTTTTCATCAAAATTTAGCAAAAACAGAGCTTCTTATCAAAAGTTAGTTCTCAGACACAGCATTAAGAAAGAGAGAATGTCAGTCACGGCTTCTTGTCTCAACGAATATTAACTCAAAAACGGGTGCACTGTCATAGATCTCCGACTAGATGGCAATATGACACGATCGGAGAGAGATCTGGCACAGGACTAACAGCTTTACTTGCTATCTGTTTATTTATTATGATTTTAGGAGAACTTACATCTAATTATAAATGTATGAACAATAAAAAATAGTGTACTGAAGGCTAATTAAAAGTACCACGTATAAATAAAGTACAGAGAAAAATTGCACAAGTAACATAGACGTAAATTACACAATAAAAGATGATTTCAGAAGTAAAGTGAAATAAATAACAGTGCATGGTATATGTAATATACATCAGTAAATGATAAACTTATTACTCAGTAGACGCTTAAGTTGCCTGCTAGAGGTGTTAAATAAGTTTACATTGTGTATTTTCACCAGGTCATTGAAACACTTGCTCACTCTTATTAAATAAGAACATTGCATGTAGTTTGTATTTACTCCTGGCACATATGTAGTTTGTACTGCTTGCGTGAAGATGCGTATGGAACTTGTAAACGTATTTGCTCCAACAGTTCGTGACAGTCGATCGTGCTATTTGCTATATTAATTAGAAACGATAGATCCGCTATGCACCTTCTTTCATATAGCGGCAAAATGTGAAACTTTCGGCAACGTGTTGTGTAATCCGGTAGAAAGACCTTAGCTCTAAATTGAAGATAGTGAAAAATTTTTTTTTCTGATTCGTTCAATACGCGTAGAATAAATATTATAAGTAGAATTCCATATTTCAGAGGCATAATCTAGATGACTTCGTTCGAAAGCACAGTAATGAATTTTGAAGTTTATAATATAATTGAAATCAGAAGACGTTCTTAAAATAAAGCCAAATGCTTTAGAAGCTTTGTTTATAATATTGTCAATATGTTAATTAAACAGTAATTTGGAGTCAAATATACTCTTAAATTGCCGATAGTGTTGACTCTATCTATGTCTGTATGTTTTATAAGGTAGCGGAAAATTATAGGTTTATTCTTCCGTGTGTTTGCGCAAAATAGCATTTAGAAACATTTAAGTCTAATTTGTATAGACAGTAATTTTCAAACCTATTCAAGTCTTCCTGCAAATGATTTGCGCTTTTGAGGGACGTTATAGGACCTTCATATCATCGGCATAAAGCAGGGTTTTGAATACTCGAAACATATGAAGAAGTCATTAACAAAGATATTAAAGAGTAAAGGCCCTATCAAGGAGCCCTGTGGGACACGAGATGGTATTGGCATGGCTTAGAGGTGTAACCATTTAAGGCAACTGTCTGACTCCGATTTTGAATGTAGGAGGTGAACCGCCGATATAAATTATCTCATACTCCTACTGATTGAATTTTATACAATAGTAGCAAATGGTCTATTCTATCAAAGCATTTACCATAGTCTGTGTTGACCACATCGACTTGAGAGCATATAGTGGATCATAGACAATATTTTCTAGTACTTATGCAAATAGACATAATTTTGAAAAATTGGTCGGTAGTTGTCAACTTGATCTTTTGGTCCCTTTTTATAAATTGGTGTGACATAAGCCGATTTTCAGATTCTTGGCATTAAACCTTCTAACAAAGAACGCCAATACAATACAGTCAAAAGAAACGCAAGGCTCTTGGCGCATACTACTATAAAAACAGCCGGTATGTTTTCAGGCTCAGCTGATTTACTTAAGTCAAGTTTTTAGTCAAAATTTTAAAAGCTTAAATACTTCTTCTTAAGGTATCTATTATGCACTGAGATAATAATTGTTTTATTTAGTTTATCGTTGCACATATGAATCCTCGCAATGTAATTAATTTGATTTTTAGGGATGACACAATTGATATGATCTCCAAGCTTACTCAAAATCTCGAAAAGGTTTTCTGATCAAAACATTGGTACTCCTTTGATCTCGATGTTATTCATACGAGACCTTTGTTATAATTCCCGCATGGAATCTTCAAAGTTCTCAAAACGTTGCTTCAATTGAACTACATCATCTTTTGTCTTCAGCAAAGTCTGGATTTCTTGATTTATTTCTGTGATCCTACTATTCAATTATTCAACAGAGCACTAAGCAAATTCCAAGGAGATCCTTATATCAGCCACCTCATAAGCTTGAGCCGGCTCAGCCAGCTTCATAAGCTTAAGATCTTCGATATCGGCCTTTATGGACTTTAGGTCGGCCACATCAGCTTGTACAGCCTTGACGCTTGCTATTAAGGTAGAAAGTGAGTTCTTTTGTGAAGATAAGCTCTTAATCTCCGAAACAATCATCTTCATGCCCACAAGGAGAAGAGACTTAACAAAATGTGTATTTTTTGAAGGTAGGTTTAGTGAACTAAGAGATGCACACCCTTGCAAGGTGTGCATCTCCAGTTATTTCTTCTATCCTCGTCTAACCTACGGTAGACGGTTGCCAGTTTCCGTTAATCCAACGCATGAAAAGTCAAGCAGTTCTTGGGGAACGGAACGCTTTACCCCCTTTCTGAAATCTCCGTCACAACGCGTACACTTGAACATATTTTAATAGCTCACTAACAAATTGGACAAAAAAGTTTTAGAATCGCGTTCATGAGTAATTGCAAACTAGTTTGCGCTATATAGGTACGTAGATAAGGTACGTGCGTAAGGTCCGACGTCTACGTACGTACTATTCCAGTGACGGAGGTGAAATACGGTGAAATACGGTGAAAAGCTTCAAGACTCCGTGCTGCTGCGACTGAGAATTTCTTGACAGAATAAAACCTTATAATTTAATTAAGATTGACTTCATGAGCAGTCAGCGCTTGAGACCACTAAACCAATGAGGTTCTAAATAGTAAGCATCAGGGACAAACACAAGCTAATAACACCAGTTTCTCAACTCCAAAGTGTCAGTAATTAATTTATGGAGCAATGTATACGCTATTACAACAAAGTCCCAGAAAATATACAAGGTTCCTCTATTACCCAGTTTAAATATTATATTTAAAAAAAATGTATAAAAATGGTTATTATAACATAAATGATGGTCGCATTTAGCCTGTTTCTTAAATAAGTTTTGTAAGTTGTTTGTACAAACTGTTTATATTGCATAATATACTTTTAAAAAATCCCTCAGGGTTTACTACTGGTTCTTCCAGGACATAAGTTTTTTCCGAAACAGTGGTAAAAGTAAAAAATCTATATTAAATAATAAATTACTCTATTCTATTCTCTTCTACAGTTGGATCGCTGCCTACACCATAAAAGTTGTAAATTACTAAACACGTGGCCGACGGTTAAGAGCAATAAATAATTTTACAAAATCTGCATCTTGTCAAATTATAAATAAGTGGTGGTTTGTACGTATAAAACATGTAATTAGGATGTAATTTTAAATATCCAGTTGTAGGTGTCATAACTCATAACAGCGGGCAGTTTGACTAAGTACATGTCAGCTGTGTTTACACACGTTATCAGTCCACCTGTCCTCTATCGTAAATCGCCTTTAACGGTTATCTAATATTGACGATCTGTTTAAGTGGCTTGCGTGAGTATGGCGTATGTTTATTTGTACAAAGTTATTGGTTATAATTTTCGGAAAGTAAAAAAAACTGTAATGTGTCTACAATTTACAAGATAAGTGCAAAATGAAATGTAAGGGAAAATTAATGTACGAAACAAACCCAATGAAAATCGTTCTAACACTCACTTTATTGTAAAGGAATAATTCCTTGTATAATATTATAATTATTATAAAAATTATGTAAAAGCAGAAGTATCGAAGTTAAACAGTTGTGCAATAAGTAATGTTTACGTGGTAGAGACATGCTGCAGCTATATTAGTAGTAGGTATAATTGTAGCACGATTGGGTCGGCTCGACGAAGGACGACGCTCTCACAGAATACCAGCGTAAAATAGCAGCTTAACGCTGCTGTGTTTCGTATAGTGAGTGTAGAGAACCGGCGACTTTTTTTACTGCAAACGAGGCACTGTATCTTAGTCCTCACGGGTGACAACGCATCTGCATTTTAATCCGTAATCGATAATAGATGTAGATGTGTATGGGCCACAGCAACCACTTACCATCAAGTGGACTGTGTGCTCGTTTGTTACTTTTATCCTATATCCCTTGCCCTTATATATAACATATATATAATATCCCTTATATAAAAAAAAACAAATAATATTGTTTCTAAAGGACCTAAATTAATGAGTAATGCATGTTTTAACTATTCATTATTGAGCGGTAACCCGTACTAATATAATTTATAATTAAAAATTTTGTACAACCGACTTCAATATAATTTATTAAGAGTAACTCAAAAACCATTAGTCAGAACTTAATCAAATTTATATGGGGCCGCATGTGAAGCACCAGTTTTCAAGTTAACAAAGTATCATCGAAATCGCTTCACCCAGTTAAAAGTTATAAGGTAACACATATAAAAAAACTACAGTCGAATTGAGTACCCCTTCTTTTTTGAAGTCGGTAGAAAATCTAATACCGTTAACGATTGTATAAATTCAACTTGACTAACCACAAAAGACGCTTACAGATGTCAGTATAAGTTTGTGCTCTCCAACTTAATTATAAAAAATAAAGAAAGAAAGATGTGAACACGAGGGTTGTTCGTATAAGTCTTCCTGTAGTTTCTAACAGTCGCTTCTTATGACATCCACGGGAGAAAAAGGGCTCAAAATTGTAATCACTGCCGCCACTACTCTTAGTCGGTTAGAGGCAACTCGTTTTTAAAAAGCGGTAGTTGATTTTTTTTACTAGTTCGGAAACTTCCAATGAATTCTGACAGTGGCACTTTAAATTTTGCTACAAAGATTCCGTAGATAAGTTTACCTTGCTCTATGTTACATAGTTTGAAGTCATTTTCGGACGAATTTAAAAAAAACACGTAATGTTTTTTTTATGTTTTACATAACTACCACAAGATATTAAAATTAATATAAGTGACAAGAACACGGCGGTAGATTCTATAATGAAATAAATTGTATCACTTTTTATATTTTCGTAAAATTTAAACAAGAAAAAGTATTTGAAATAGTTAATTGTGAAATGGGAAATGTAGCAGACAGAAAGCGGTCCGTCGAGACTATTACATAAGGAAGAGAATACACAATGAGGGTTGCTTCATTTGTTATTTAAACCCGAATTTGTTAACTTTTCTATAAATAAATAACTATTCCAAAATTCTATTCGTAACAAAGTGACTCTATTCAATTCATGAGTACCAGGTGGTGGCGTCATAAGAAAGGCAATGAGACCAATTATTCTTGTGGGTGTTGAATTTAATTCATTACAGCCTATAAAAGTCAACTGCTGAACATAGGCTTCCCCTATAGATTGCCTCAAAGGGGGGACTTTATAGTTGCCACGCTTGGCATGCGAATTACCAACCGCAATTTTTTGATTATTTTGAGTTATTATCGGGAAGATGCCGCTGCTGTTTCAATTTCCCTCTTACGACACTCACGGGGCAATATGGGATGGTAGATGTTCTTACAACGACATCACATGGTATGTTGAATAGAATAGAATTTTTTTTTCAATACATTTTACAAAAATACTTATCAATAATCATATATGTAAGTTTTACTACTGGCTCGGAAGAAAAACCTCTGTCCTGGGAAGAACTAGCAAGTGTGTGTGTTTTAAAACATAATTAACAATATAACATACTGTACGATTAAATATCATATCAATCACCCACTCTTTAGTAGTATTTTAACAGTGGTAGAGCCAAGCGGTAGCTTTTGCTGTCGCACGGATGGGCCAGCTCGGACCGGGGTGGTACCACGACCTCACAGAATACCAGCGTGAAGTAGAGGTTTACTTCTGCGTTGCGCTTGGTGAGTGCAGGTGGCCGGAGGCCCAATTCCCCCTTCCCCCCTTCAACATGGTAGTGGAACTAAATAAAAGACTACCCCAGGAGGGTACCAGCACCCCTGGAGAATCCCTCGCTGAGCATCCACGACCAAACTACTCCACTCCTGGGCGTGGGTGCTCAGGCTACCCCGCGTATTCTGGGGGGGGGGGGGGCAAAATTCCGCTCAAGACGAAACCTGCTTGGGGCAAGCGGAGCAAGAAGACAATGGCAACCCCTGCCACGCTTACCGTGGATTTCTGCAATATCATGGAACTTCATTCAAACCTTAACGCCGTTAACTGCCATCTGGAGATAGCTAAGCCGGCCTTGCTCTTTCTAACCGAGATACAGGTGTCCTCTCCGGCTGATACTTCGTATCTCTCCTACCCGGGGTACAAATTAGAACACTCGTTTGTGCCCCTGTCTGAAGTTTGCGTGTATGTCAGAGAGGACATCTGTTTTCGACGCCTCGGCAAACTTGAAGGTACGGACCTGTCCATCCTATGGCTGCGCGTAGACAGCGACGACCATCCCCGCGTCTATGGGTGCCTCTATAGGTCCCATAGCGGTAATGCCGACACAGACCGACTCATCGACCACGTCCAAATGGCTGCAGACTCCGTGCTACAACAGGTCCCATCCGCAGAGATCGTGATACTCGGTGATTTCAACGCCCACCACGCTGAATGGCTTGGTTCTCGTTTAACCGATCATGCGGGTAGATCTGTCTATGACTTTGCTTTGGCATATGGTCTGACACAACTGGTTACTTCGCCTACGCGGATCCCAGATGTGGAAGACCATGTACCTTCCCTGTTGGACCTTCTGCTGACCTCTCATCCGGACGGATATCAGGTCTCCGTCGATGCCCCTCTGGGCTCTTCGGACCATTGTCTGATCCGGAGTACGGTGCCACTCACGCTCCAATCGCAGTTGCGATCTACAGCTTGCCGCCGTGTTTGGCACTATAGGTCAGCTGATTGGGACGGGATGCGGTCTTTTTTTACATCCTACCCTTGGGGTTTGCTTCTCGCTGGAAGATTCCAGCGTTGTTGCCGATTCTGTTGCTGATGTGGTACTTCAGGGTATGGAACTTTTTATTCCATCCTCTGTGGTGCCCATCGGAGGCAGATCCCAGCCATGGTTTGGTCGCTCCTGTAAAATAGCATCACGCTATAAGCAGGAGTGCTACCGGGCCTGGGCTGACGCATCAACGTCTCGGGATGTAAACACCAGCGCACTTAAAAAGAAGTATAATTCCGCCTCTAGGTCCTTCAAAAGCGTCATTGCCAAGGCAAGGTCTAAGCACATCGGCAGAATTGGCGAGAAGCTAGTTCGCCTTCCTTCGAGAACCCGTGCATTCTGGTCTCTTGCCAAGGCTGTCCAAGGGAACTTCTGTCAGCCATCTCTTCCATCTCTGCACAGAGAGGACGATTCACTGGCCCATGCCGCAAAGGAGGAAGCCGATCTGTTGAGCTCTCTTTTTGCGTCCATCTCGACTCTAGATGACGGGGGGAACAAACCGCCGACCATCCCGCGATGTGAGTGCTCCATGCCGGATTTGCGATTTACACAGGGATCGTTCCGTAAAGCTTTCTTCTCCCTAGACGTCAGCAAGTCAAGTGTGCCTGATGGAGTCCCTCCCATTGTGCTGAACATGTATGCTCCGGAGTTGGCACCGGTTTTAACGCGTCTTTTCCGGTACTCCTACTCCAAAGGCGTAGTCCCGAACTCATGGAAGACAGCTTTGGTGCACCCGATCCCTAAAAAAGGCGACCGCTCAGACCCGTCCAACTACAGGCCTATCGCCATCACGTCCTTGTTCTCCAAAATAATGGAAGCCATTATAAACTGCCAGCTCATGAGGTACCTTGAGGATCACCTGCTGATTAGTGACCGCCAGTACGGTTTGCACCGGGGTCGATCAGCTGGTGATCTTCTAGTCTACTTAACTCATAGATGGGCGGAGGCAGTAGAGTCCAAGGGGGAGGCATTAGCCGTTAGTTTTGACGTAGCGAAGGCCTTTGATCGGGTCTGGCACAAAGCGCTTCTTTTGAAGCTTCCTTCCTATGGGCTTCCCGAGAAATTGTGCAAATGGATCACCAGTTTCCTTGTTGATCGGAGTATCAAGGTCGTAGTAGACGGGGCATGCTCTGATCTTAAGCCTATCAACGCTGGTGTTCCACAAGGCTGCGTGCTATCACCAACGCTGTTTCTCCTGCATATCAATGATATGTTGCTAACTGGTAGCATTCATTGCTATGCAGATGACAGCACTGGTGATGCCTTATATACCGGCCGTGCCAATATTTCTCGGGAAGCCGAGTACCGGGACAAACTTGTGTCTGAAGTCGAGTCTTTACTTAAAAAAGTCTCGGATTGGGGCCGACTAAATCTAGTCCAGTTCAATCCCCAGAAGACACAAGTTTGCGCGTTTACCGCTAAAAAGAACCCCTTTGGCGTATCTCCTTAGTTTCAAGGCACTCCCCTTGCTGCCTCAGCCAGTATCGGAATCCTTGGCGTCGACATATCGAATAGTGTGCAGTTTCGTGGTCACTTGGAATGGAAGGCCAAATTGGCCTCTAAAAACTTGGCGTGCTCAGCAGAGCGAGACAGTATTTCATGCCGGCACATCGCTTGCAACTTTACAAAGCGCAGGTTCGGCCCCACATGGAATACTGTTCTCATCTCTGGGCCGGGGCACCCCAGTGCCAGCTCCTTCCACTTGACCGCATCCAGCGCAGAGCGGTTCGAATCGTCGACGACCGAGTTCTTTCTGATCGGCTCGACACACTGGCACTGCGTAGAGATGTTGCATCTCTTTGCATTTCTATCACGGGGAGTGCTCTGAGGAATTGTTCGGACTAATTCCAGCCGCTCAGTTTCACCATCGCACATCGCGACAAAACTCGCGTGACCATCCATACCATCTGGATGATTGCCGGTCCACCACTGTGCGATTTAGAAGAAGCTTTCTCCCTCGCACGACTTCCCTGTGGAATCAATTACCACCAGTGAATTTCCCGGACCGATACGTTTTAGGAACCTTTAAGAAAAGAGCTTACACCTTTCTAAAAGGTCGGCAACGCATCTGCAATTCCCCTGGTTTTGCAGTTGTTCATGGGCGGCGGTAGTCACTTACCATCAGGTGAGCCGCAAGCTCGTTTGCCCCCTATTCTATAAAAAAAAAACCCACTTACTGTTTTAATGTAGAAGAAAATGATTCAGTCTTACTATCTTATTCTTTAAAGGCCTATACCAATCAACCATAACAAAATAGTTTCATAGAATCAGGTGTTACTTTGCGGAAATCCATTATAATAAAGACGTTAAAAATTATTTAACTAAAATCCGCGTATAAATTAAATGATGTGTCTTGCCTGGTTTGAAGAATCACTACTCCCACTCCCTCAATTGTGTGTACTAACCCCGTCACCACTAATCCGTGCATCACATTCCCACCAGCACTACACTAGAAAAGACACACCACTGATGATAATACGATACTTGTTTTGCCTTTTAACGAGGCATCCTCAGGTGAAGTAAACTCTGTGGCTGACCGCTAAGTCAACAACAGTGACTAGTAACTAGTGAGACACATCATTTCATTGTTTTTATGCGGATATAAGCTAAATAGTCTTTAAGACCTTTTATATAAAATAATTTATTTAATTTTATTTCTAGAGATTTTCTAAACGTGGTAGAGCCTTGCTGCAGCTACATTAATAGTATAGTTGTAGCACGAATGGCTCGGCTCGACCGGGGAAGGACCACGCTCTTACAGAATGCCAGCGTAAATTAGCAGCTTTAAGCTACTATGTTTCATATGATGAGTGAAGAAAACCATTTAACTGGAAACGAGACATTCCATTTTAGTCCTCGCGGCTGACAACACATCTGCATTTTGATTCGCAAACGAGAATAAATGTAGATGTCCATGGGTCATAGCAACCAATTACCATCAAGTACACTGTGTGCTCATTTGTCACCCTTACTCTATAAAAAAATGTTTTTCATGTAACTGTATATAAGCATATTGTTAATTTGTTTCCCTTTTTTAGAAATAACTTTGCAAAATATACATGTGTAAGTTGTGGTTAGCAGTAAGAAGATGAACACATAGCACGTAACCCTCGCAGTGTTGAGTCATATTTTTTTAACTATACTGTTTGATATCTGTTGTCAATCTAAATAAAGATGAATAAATAATTTACAGGAAGCATACATTTTTTCTACAGTTGAGTGATAAACCAACTAGTAGTCCTAAAGGTAAGAGCTAAAGTCACACTGGTGCTGTTTTGGCGACGGAAAACACACCGAAGCCTAAATCACGCTATCAAAGATGCAGAGTACCATATATAGAACAGCCAGGAAAAGATGAAAATATCAAAAAGAAGAAATAAACAACTATTGAGAGAAATACAAAGGGCGGTCTTATTGCTACATAGCAATCTCTTCCAGAAGAAATAAATAAAAATAATAAAAAGAACAATGGGTAGGGAACACAACAATAAAAAAAAATAAAAAAATAAAGATTCAAACTTATGCATTAAAAAGACAAGATTCTTCAGGTAGACCAATGACCATGATTAGGCGAAGGAAGAGAGAGGGGTTAAAGAGACAAATAGTATTCCTTTACCTGTTTCTGGAACACACAAGGCTCGAACACTTTTAATTGACTGGAGTAAGACATTCCAAAGTCTTACTCTAAGAACAGAAAATGATTTGTGATAATAATGATTTCTTATATTTACGCGAACACTCCACTTGGAATAAAATTACTAATAAGGATTCTATCGCGTATAAGACTTTTCTTTTATTGAATTCCCGACGTTTCGTGTGCTTTACAGCACCCATAGTCTCGGGAGACTGAGTTGATTGACGTCCCGATGTCAGAGTTAGCTCGGAGTACCTTCGGCTTTTTTAATTATTACTTTTAGTCCGATCTACGCAGAATGAACTTACTGTGTCTTGAAGTCTTGCAATGGTATGCTAGGGTTTAGTTTTAGTTTTATTAAATACAGAATCCCAAGCAGGTGGTAGTACCCAGCCTCGCTCTCTATTGAAATTAGGATGTTTTTTGATTTCATTAGCCTCATGTCTCATCCTTGGCAGGAATCGATGGTCTTTCACTAGAATTTGTGGTTTATCAAATCTAATGTAATGGCGGGGGCCATTTAGTTTATGAGCACAAACAGAAGATTTCCCAGAACGTTGGAGTTTCGTGTCAGCTATTTGCTCTTTTACGCGGGTTTTTATAGATCGTTTTGTTTGCCCTATATATGAGAGACCACATTCACAATCAAGATTGTACACTCCTGCATCTTGTAGAAGAATATTGCATTTGACGGATTTTAAGAACTGACTGATCTTTTTCGGCGACTTAAAGAATGTTTTATTAGAAGCTCGCTTCAAGACGTAGCCAATCTTATCTGTGACACCCTGACATATGGTAGGACAGCAGGCACACGCTCGACTGTGGCCGCCTTCACTCGGTCTCTGTGACGTAGGCGCGGGACCCGAAGCTTGTTGTTGTGCAAAATCTGCTTGACATGCTGAAACTCGGCGGCCGTTGTTTGCTGTCACAGATCCCTCGTGCTCACTGTAAAATATTTTACCACGGTAGCTAACTGTGAAGGATGATGGTGGGATTCACCGTTTAAATATCGGTTCGTAAGGGTCTTTTTTCTATACACAGTGTGACCGTTGTGTTGTTAGGATTTCGGATGACTAGCACATCTAGTAAAGCTAAACTGCGTCACAGAGCCCTCAAACCTCTTACGTAACAATTTTCTAGTTCTAGTAGTTAATACCCGAGTTGAGTTACTTATATTTTATCCGGATATTGATCTGGTGACCTATTGTCAGCTGGCACATTGCCAACGCTCCTCTCCGTCACGCACAAAACTTAGTAGACTGCGGATGAAATTTCCAGACTTGCTTTGAGTAACAGAGTTTTTTACTGTAAATTTTAATTTATTTAGGACAATTAAATTTTCAAAATTCTAGAAAGTTTTCTTTATCTTGGAGGAGTTTAATGTATAATATTACCGACACAGATTATTAAAGTCGACTGCTGAACATAGATCTTCGCCATAGATTGCTTCGTATTTTCTTAACGGTCAGCCGTCGTAGAGTCTACATCACCTGAGGATGCCTCGTGTAGAGGCGAAACACGTGTCGTATTGTCGTTAGTGGTGTGTCTTTCCTAATATAGTGATGTTGGGAGTAGTGGTGCTGGGATTAGTGGTGACGGGGATAGTGCACGCAATTGAGGGAGGGCGGGAGGTGCTCTTCATACTAGGTAAGACACATCATTTTATTTTATAGAGCGGATGTTTTCGAAGTAACTTTTTAAAAGCTTTTATGCTTCGTATTTGTCATAGTTGCCACGCTTGGCAAGCGGGTTGTCAACCGCAGTTTTTTTATTCTTTTGAGTTATTATCAGGAGACGCTGCTGCCCGTCAACTGTTTCAATTTCCATCTGTCGCCTCTTACGACACCTGCGGGACGATATGGGATAGTGGATATTCTTACACCGTCACTACACAGTCATTCATTAATTTAAAATAATTAAATCTTTCAAAATACTAAGAAGTCCAGTATCGTGAGGGCGTTCAATCTACAATATTGCGTATGTATATGAGATATCGAAAAAAATATTGCACCTACACCGATTCAGTACCACCTGGTGTCACACACTTCCACACGCTCTGCATATGGAACGCAGGCAATATGACAGACAGTCAGTCAGACACGCGCTGTAAAAGTTCCCAGTTCAGTTACAAGTTTGTACTTATGCCGCGGATTCTTTTCATCAATTTGAGTGTTTTACACATGATAATAGCACCAATTGCACTAGTGATCGGTTATGGAAAACATCGTGAGGAAACTTAAATGTCAAGAAAACTGATATATTTCGAAGTTGTATGTAGCACGAATGGGTTGACTGGACTAGGGAAGGACCGCTCTCTCACAGAATATTACCGCAAAATAGCAACTTAATGTTACTGCGTTTCGTATTTATGAGTGTAGAGTGCCGGAGACCCTTTTTACTAGAAACGAAGCATGCATTTTAGTCCTCAGACTCTACGGACCTCAGATAATCCTATAATATCCCAGCGCAACTTGTCTATAATTTCTTCCAGATCCAGGATCTTTTCGTCAGTCCTCAGGGTGCGTGCGTTGTATGTTGCCAGGTCGAGTCGTCGTAGGTAGGAACCGAACCTCCACCGGTGATTCTTAGTACCCCCTGCTCCACCGTTACCATGATCGCCACAGGAATAGCGGAGCCGCCGGGGACAGGGGGCCGTCTTCTTGTGACTTTTGTCATGGGAGACGTTTGCCATAGTTGCTACGCTTGGTGAATGGGTTGGCAATCGCAGTATTTTTGTTGTAGTATTGTTAAATCAGGAAGACGCTGCTGCCCATTTCCTGCCTGTTTCCCACTGTCGCCTCTTACGACACCCACGGGAAGATTGGGGTAGTGAATATTCTTACACCGCGACTACACAGCACTAAAGCATAGTGCCGTGTAGTGGCGGTTAAGAAAAGAATATTAGCTATGCTACAGTGATAATAATTTAAAAATAAGAAAAAAGAGGACAACTGCGGAGTTCTTTCGCCGTTTCTTCTTCAACCAGAGGAACCTAATTTCGTATCGGTAGTGGATTTAGTTAGTTAAAAAAAATTATAGTGACAAACGAAATTTAGTTCGCTGTGTCGAATAAATAAATATTTATTTGCACGTGGATCGTAGCTACTTAATTTTAATATTGTAATCGAATATATTTTTCTAAAATATCGTGTACCATTACAAACCATCTAAAAGTCCAATTCTTAACACAGGCCCATCCCATAGATTGCCTCATAGGTGGTAATTTGCCAAAGTTACCACGCTTGCCAGGCTGGTTGCCAACCACAGTTTTTTTTTGAGTTGTTACACGGTTTCTAATTACGCCTGATTTTATTATTGTTAAAAAAAAATTACCACATTGCACGATTCGAACTAACGCACTCCGACGTGGTAAGCCTACGCTATAACAATTGAGATGTTAAGATGATCATCTCTGGTGAAATATCCAATCATATTTTTTATAGAAATAGGGTGACAAACGAGCACATAGTTCACCTGATGGCAAGTGGTTGCTACGGCCCATAGACATCTACATCTATCCTCGTTTGCGAGTCAAAATGTAGATGCGTTTTCAGCCTTCACGACTAAGATGGAATGCCTCTTATCCAGTAAAAAGGGTCTCCGGTTCTCTACACTCACCATACGAAACACAGCAGTATTAAGCTGCTATTTTATGCTGGCATTCTGTGAGAGCGTGGTCCTTCCCTGGTCGAGCTGACCCATTTGTGCTACAACTATATCATAAATATAGCTGCAGCTTGGCTCTACCACGTACAAAAAAAATTACGTGGTCTAGTCAATTTTGTTGCTTTGAACATGACTAACAGCTTTGTTGTTACGTAAATGGACAATTTTTCGCCCCTCGTAAACCCCTTTATTGTAAATTCCATCGAAATCGTTAGAACCGTTTTCGAGAACACGACTACAAATAAACAATCAAATATAAAAAAAATCTCGTGTGAAAGTGTAAGATATAGCTAACAAATTTTAATCACAACAGCAAAATATATAAATATTATGGCGATAAAATCCGTAAAAATTAATTCCATTTAATGTGTAGTCTTCGCGTAAATATAAGTTATCATTAAGCAAAATATATTAACAAAACTGGATAACTTTTCTAAGTTTGCTCTGTTTAATTTACCAACAAAATTTGAAGCTATTATTGCTTGGAACTAGTTTTGTAACACTCCCTGATTGTCGTGTTTTAGTGTCGCACAAAATCCTAAATATGTTTTTGTTGAGCTCTCATTTCAAGTGTGGGTAGAACTACTATTTAAATGAAATATGTGAAAACTATTAAACGGTTTATAGATTAAAACTTGTTTTAATAATTTCGTTTTTGAAGTGAAAACTTCTTTAGCGGCGTTGTGCACTTTTTTGTAATGGGTAAAAAATGTTAAACTCGCGTCAGGTCACGTGTCCTGATCGAAAATTCGTAAGACGGACGGAGAGTAGACAGCCGGCGCGGCGTAGGAGAGGAAGTAAGTTAGGTTTAATTAATTTTCATTTATTAATTAATAGAATTTTATTATTAAGATTAGGTTTCGATCAAGTCTACTGTACTGCTTGACGAAATTATTAATATAGATACATATTATAGATGTAAGATGTGTAAGATACTTACACATTATAGATGTAATATTTGTTATATGTTTATACTTTATATCATTAACCTATATTTTCATAACATCACAATAAGCAAATGTGCGGTGTAGGTTTACCAAACCATTCCAAAATATCAAAAAGCACAACGTTAATATTTAAGTTTTTCCTTCTGCCGGCACTCCCGGAGTGCAACCCGTCGTTTTTTTTATAAAACCGCAGTGACAAACGTACTTATAGTCCACCGAGGATATGTACGTACTGCCATCCAAGAACACCAATAGCCAACATTATAAGAAGGCTACAGGTGTCTTGTCACATTTGAAGACTAAAATGGAATGTTTTACAGCCTGTAGTTATGTTCAGACTGGAACACAGCGAAGCATGCATCGCTATTTGGCGGCAGAATTAGTAATAATAATAATAAATTTTTATTCGCATTACTTCCCACAGCAACGAATAACATCTTTTTTTATAGATTATGGGTGTCAAATGAACACAATCCATCTGATAATCAGTGAATGCTGTGGCACACATTCTAAAATAGTGAGACACATTCTGAAATAGTCTACATTTTAAAATAGTGATATCTACCCAGGCAAAATTGGAGTCCTACTACGTAATATAGATAGATAGATAGATAATTCTTTATTGTACACCATAGCAATATAAACGAAAGAAAAAGAAAAAAAATGTCACAATGGGCGGTCTTTTCGCTAGAAGCAATTTCTTCCAGACAACCTTTGGATGGATAGGATTACAAAAAGCAGAAAATTGTGTGGTTTGATGTTGCAGAAACAATATTTAGAAATACCTTCATATAATATATACAAATAAATATCAAATAAAGATATAATAAAGATATAAAATACGAATGTATACATATATAGATGTCACGAATTCAAAGGTTAAGATAGTGAAGTATCTTCTTATTTATTTTTTTATAGGAGTGGGACAACGATCATGCAGCTCACCTGATAGTAAGTGACTACCGCCGCCCATGAACACTGCAACACCAGGTAAATTGCATATGCATTGCCGGCCTTTTAAAAAAGTACGAGTATAAGCTCTTTTCTTGACGGTTCCTAAATCATATCGGTCCGGAAAAATCGCTGGTGGTAATTAATTTTTCAAGGAAGTGCGAGGTAGAAAACCTCTTCTAAATCGCACAGTGGTGGATCGCCAATCATCCAGATGATATTGATGGTATCGCGAGCTTTGTCGCGATGTGCGGTAGTGAGATTGAGCGGCTGAATTTAGTCCGAACAATTCCTCAGAGCACTCCCCGTGATAGATGCGATAAAATACGCAAAGAGATGCACTGCGCAGTGCCAGTGAGTCAAACCGATCGGAAAGAACTCGGTGATCGACGATTCGAACCGCTCTGCGCTGGATGCGGTTAAATGGAAGGAGCTGGCACTAGAGTGCCCCTGCCCAGAGATGCGATCAGTATTCCACGTGAGGCTGAACCTGCGCCTTGTATTGTATTCTGTATTCTTCTTCAATTCAAGTTTGCTGCATATATCGATGGACTGTAGTGGCCACCATTAAGTGTTCTGAATGTTTGTTAGTCACTTCAGTTGTATAAAAATAATAAATAATAATATGCAAATATTTTAACAGTTATTTTGCTTATGTGAAGTTATAGGAGTATTTACGGCTGTATTATACGAGACTATTTTGTTGTTATTTAAAACAGCTATAAAGAATAAGCATATAAAGCACGATGCAGCTATAAATACGAATACAATAGTTAAAGCTCCTACTTTTGTGTGTTATGATAACAGTCATAAACTTTTGAGAAATAAAAGTCCAACTACAAAAGTATATTTTTATGCACGTACCTCAAAAGAACGTGGCCACGTTGGTTATAACGCTATAATATGGTGACTCACTTACGTCGTAACGAAATAACGACTTCGTATTTAACAGTTTTAGTTTAGGAACTATATTACTAATATAAGAAAATAATTACTATAATTGATTTCTTTTATTTAATATAAAACGTGCAATAAAAACCCTGTGGTTCCGTTTAAGTGTGTTATCAGAGTCGGTATTAAAATGTAAAGAAATAGACGTAGAGAAAAAACAATTTGCGAATTGTTTGTTTTAATAAAACCACATACAATTCGCAAATTGTTTTTTTAAATTAATATTTAATTTTTTAATGTTCAATTTTTTTTTAAAAAAATATTTCTTTAGGTTTGAATACTGACTCTGATAAATCACTTCACGGGAATCACAGGGTTTTTGTTACATGTTGTATATATTTCATTACACATGCCTATCCACACTTTCAAAACATGAAAAAAGAAACTCCTAACCATCTGCCAAACACGTTACATATTTTGTATTATATAGATTTGAGTATAATTTTCCATAATTATACTATTTGTTACTGTGTAAATTAATCATACTTAAGTTTGCTTGTAAATGCACCAATGTCTACTATTACAATATGGAAGGTCTGGAGTCCTGTAAATCAGGTTTACCTAGTACAGGGTTCACAGAACACAATCATGTAATATATTATACTTAATACTTGAAAAAAATAAGCTTGTCTTAAGCTAACGTGCTTACACCGCAATGGCCACCATCATTATCTTTATCATTAGCAGAAGATTTAGGGTCAATCGTTTGCCCATTTAGGAATAAACGTTAAGCAATTAAATATTAAATAAACTAGCTGCTCCCCTCGATTTCGCCCTCGTGTAATTTACGGTTTAAATTTTTTTGCGCAGAACCCTAATTCTTTTTCAAAAATTAAAGTAGTATTATTTATAGTATAAGCGTGACGAACGGCCACACAGTCCATCTGATAGTAAGTGGTTGCTGTAGCCCATAGACATACCTTTGTGAATCAAAATACAGATGCGTTGTCACCTGTGAAGACTAAGATGGAATGCCTCGTTTCCAGTAAAAAGGGTCTCCGGTTCTCTACACTCACCATATGAAACACTGCAGTGTTAAGCTGCTATTTTACGCTGGTATTCTGTGCGAGCGTGGTCCTTCCCCGGTCGAGCCGACCCATTCGTGCTTTTTTTAAAGAATAGGGGCAAACGAGCATGCGGCTCACCTGATGTTAAGTGACTACCGCCGCGCATGAACAACCGCAACACCAGGGGAATTGCAGATGCGTTGCCGGCCTTTTAGAAAGGTGTAAGCTCTTTTCTTGAAGGTTCCTAAGTCGTATCGGTCCGGAAAAATCGCTGGTGTTAATCGATTCCACAAGGAAGTTGTGCGAGGGAGAAAACTTCTTCTAAATCGCACAGTGGTGGACCGCCAATCATCCAGATAGTATGGATGGTAACGCGAGTTTTGTCGCGATGTGCGATGGTGAAATTGAGCGGCTGGAATTAGTCCGAACAATTCCTCAGAGCACTCCCCGTGATAGATGCGATAAAATACGCAAAGAGATGCAACATCTCTACGCAGTGCCAGTGTATCAGAAAGAACTCGGTCGCCGACGATTCGAACCGCTCTGCGCTGGAATGCGGTCAAGTGGAAGGAGCTGGCACTGGGGTGCCCCGGGCCAGAGATGAGAACAGTATTCTATGTGAGGCCGAACTTGCGCTTTGTAAAGTTGCAAGCGATGTGCTGGCATGAAATTTTGTCTCGCTCTGCTGAACTCGCCAAACTTTTTAGAGGCCAATTTGGCCTTCTCTTCCAAGTGACCACGAAACTGCACACTATTAGATATGTTGACGCCAAGGATTCCGATGCTAGCTGAGGCAGCAAGGGAAGTGCCTCGAAACTGAGGAGATACAACAAAGGGGTTCTTTTAAGCGGTCAACGCGCAAACTTGTGTTTTCTGGGGATTGAACTGGACTAAATTTAGTCGCCCTCAATCCGAGACTTTGTTAAACAAAGACTCCACTTCAAACACAAGTTTGTCCTGGTACTCGGCGACGTTTTCCCGGGATAGATTGGCACGGCCGGTATATAAGGCATCACCAGTGTTGTCGTTTGCATAGCAATGAATGCTACCAGTTTGCAACATATCATTGATATGCAGGAGAAACAGCGTTGGTGTTAGCACGCAGCCTTGTGGAACACCAGCGTTGATAGGCTTGAAATCAGAACATGTACCGTCTACTACGACCTTGATCCTCCGATCAGCAAGGAAACCGGTGATCCATTTGCACAATTTCTCGGGAAGCTCATAGGAAGGACGCTTCAAAAGAAGCGCTTTGTGCCAAACCCGATCGAAGGCCTTCGCTATGTCCAAGCTAACGGCCAATGCCCCCTTGGACTCCACTGCCTCCGCCCATCTATGAGTCAGATAGACCAGAAGATGTGCTTTAATTATACTATTAATATAGCTGCAGCATGGCTCTACCACGTAAAAATATAAGTTACTCCTTATAACATCAGCTATCTGCTAGTGAAAATTACGTCAAAATCGATCTAACCGTTTTGGAAATTAGCCGGAACAAACAGAGGTGTTTGTTAAAGTTCCGTATAAATATTAATGATACTGATATTAGATAATTATTAATACGCTCATATGAATTTAGTCATAAGCTGTTATTTTGACATTACAAACAGACACTGCAATTTTTTTTAAAATGCTACCCCCACCCTAGTATTCTCTCCTGTATTATGGAGCCAGTTTACAAATACAAATTTCACAAGGACAAATATCCAGACCCGAAACAATTATTTGTAGGCCATACAAATAGTTGTTCCGTGCGGGATTCGAACCTGCAGCCCCCAGCACAGCAACTCATTGCTAAGCCATTGCGCCACGGAGCCGTCAATATTTATTTGCATAGATGTGTAATTTGTTAAAATGTTTAGTTTAAGGACTTTGATACTATAATATAATAGTGTCCTCTAGACCGAATGTCGGTCACGGCAGCCAGTCTCAACGGAGACCAGCCACTCCGCAGGTTTATAGTGTCCAAATTTATGCGCAAGTACAGGTACACTTTCTATTACCTCACCCTAATAGTCCGATCTAACGGAATACCGCCACGACTGGAAAGAGATCAGGCGCAGGACCAACGGCTCAACGTGCTTTCCGAGGTACAGGAGTGAAAACTCCTCCAACTTAACTCCAGAATACTACAGGGAATTTTTCGACAGAAAAATTAATAACTGATTATGACCTAACCCGGGACCAAAGCAAACGCGTTTACGATCACTAGACTAACGAAGCAGTCTAGTACTACAATAATGGCGGTGCCATCATACCTCACGTTATCAATACTACAGAACATGTACAGCTTAATCTCTCGATCTACATTTCAAAACTCAGCTCAGACGTCGTCGTTTCCGGACGATGGTTCAGATAATATATTATGCAAATCATGTCGTTAATATTCAGGAAATCGAAAATCAATATACTTTCGGCTTTCCAGCGAACACGTTCCTTCAATAAATGGTGTATGTACATCATCTTTCTTACTGCAGACCACATAATTTTATTTAACTTCCCGCTTTGATAATTAATAATTTTCAAAAGTAAAAAGTTAATGATTTCGATCCGATTTTGAGTGTGTGTGTGTGTGTGTGTGTGTGTGTGTGTGCTTATGCGTATGATTGTGCGTATGTTTGTGCGTGTGCATGTGCGTGTGCGTGGGCGTGTGCGTCTGCGTGTACGTGTGCGTGTACGTGCGTATGTGCGTGTACGTGTGCAAGTGCGTGCGCGTGCGTGCGCAGGCGTGCGCGTGTGTGCGCTAGCATTCGCGTGTGTGCGCGTGTGTGTGTGTGTGTGTGTGCTTATGCGTATTTTTTATAGGATAAGGGTGACAAACGAGCACACAGTCCACCTGATGGTAAGTGGTTGCTGTGGCCCATAGACATCTACATCTATCCTCTATTACAAATCAAAATGTAGATGCGTTGTCACCCGTGAGGACTAAGATGGAATGCCTCATTTCCAGCAAAAAGGGCCTCCGGCCACCTGCACTCACCAAGCGAAACGCAGAGGTATACCTTTACTTCACGCTGGTTTTCTGTAAGGTCGTGGTACCACCCCGGTTCGAGCCGGCCCATCCGTGCGACAGCAGAAGCTGCCGCGTGGCTCTACCACTGTTAGCTGTTCCCCACAACTTCGTCCGCGTGGAATTTATTGCGATTGGATTTGAGGATTAATAGTTTTTTTTTGCGCGGAACCCTAATTCTTTTTCTAAAATAAAAGAAGCCTAAGTTACCCCTTATTACATCAACTGCCTGTAAAGGTCCCGTAAAAATCGATCCAGCCGTTTTGGAGAATAGCCGGAACAAACAGATAGACAAAAATTTTAAAATAGCTTTTTTGATATTAGTACCGTATATAATTTAATATGCATTTTATAAAAAAGCTGTTAATTTGACATTACAAACAGACACTTCAATTTTATTTATTTGTATAGATAAGAGTTTTTATATTCATTTTACAGTTACATTAATATACACGCATTTTTTTCGCATTACTTCCCACAGCCATGAATAACATCTAATGCCAAGTTTTTTTTTTCAGGTACACAACCAGTCGCAGTAATAGTAAGGTATACATATTTAAAGATTCTTTTCAATCCTACTTATGATGATGGTGATGATGATGATAATTAATAAAGATAGTATTTTAAACTAGCGACCCGCCCTGGCTTCGCCTGGATAGGATCTGTTAATTTGGTGTTATGTACATTAAGATAATCAAAGACCATTTATTGCATCATTTTTTCGTTTTTCCAATAAAAAAAACAAGATTTTCAGATAAAATATGCCCTAGATCCCTCTTGGCATTGCTCTCTATCTGTTCGTAAAGTTTCACTTCCAAAGATTAGTCCGAACATGCAGATAAACAAAAGTTTTAAAAATGATACTCAAATATCATAATTTATGTCTTGGTGGCATGTAAATAATAGACAGGTACTTCAATTTTATTTATATGTGTACTTATAGAAAATAGCTAATTTTATTTGTCCAAGTTTCTTTTTTTTAATTTAATGGCGCATACTGTGACACTACAAAAACGGTAAGAGGAAATAAATTTATTATCAATGGGAATGAACATCCTTTGCAGGGGCGTAGCTACCGCCGTATCAGCCGTATCAATGATACGGGGCCCCCGGGCTACAGGGGCCCCCAACGTGTGTAAGCAAAAACTCCAAGGACTTCTAATGGGACAGGAAAGGCTATCACTATTCTCTAAAGAAGTAAAGAATTTAGTAAAACTGAAATCGTCTTCAGCTATGTTCGCCGAACAAAAGGCACGAAAATTAAATTGTTTGGCTAGCTTAGTTCCTAGGAGTATTTATTGTAAGTAATAACTCATAAGCCCGTGTAGTGGCGGGTAAGAATACTCACAACCCCATATCTTCCCGTGGGTGTCGTAAAAGGCGACAGACGGAAACTGAGGCAGAGGATGGGCAGCAGCATCTTTCTGATAACAGCAAAACAACAATAAAAAAACTGCGCTTGCCAACCCGCTCGCCAAGCGTGGCAACTATGGCAATATACCCCCATGAAAGTAACGAAGAGATGGCCCCCAGTCCCCGGCAGCCCCGCTATTCCTGGCTAAGGTGGCGACCATGGTAACAGCGAGGCAGGGGGTGCTAAGAGTCTCCGGTGGAGGTTCTGTTGCCACCTACGACGACTCGACATGGCAACTTATAACGCACGCACCCTGAGGACTGACGAGAAGGTCCTGGAGCTAGAAGAAGAGATAGACAAGTTGCACTGGAATGTCATAGGATTATCCGAAGTCTGAAGAGAGGGAGAGGTCACGGTAATCCTCGAATCCGGCAATTTGTTCTATCACCAGGAGGGCGACCATCTGTCCCAAGGAGGTGTCGGATTTATCGTCCACAAGTCTCTCGTTAACAACGTTGTAAAGATTGGGAGTGTGTCGACGAGGGTTGCGGACCTTATACTCAGAATCACCGAACGGTAATCGCTGAAGGTTATACAGGTTTACGCATCAACCTCGGTACACGCCGATGAGGAGGTGGAAGAAATGTATGAGGATATCTCTAGAACAATGCATTCCTCCAAAACCCACTATACGGTGTTAATGGGAGACTTCAACGCAAAACTAGGCACAAGAGAGAACGGTGAGCTGAAAGTAGGGAAATTCGGAATAGGGCAACGGAACCCAAAGGGCCAGCAGCTGGCGAACTTCATGGAGAAAGAAGGACTCTTTATGATGAACTCTTTCTTCCAGAAGCGGCCCCACAGGAAGTGGACCTGGTCGAGCCACGACGGTTCGACAAAAAATGAGATTAACTTTATTATGACGACCAGACGACAACTATTCAGTGATGTCTCAGTGATCGCGAGGGTGAAAACCGGCAGCGATCACCGAATGGTGAGAGGCACACTGAACCTAAACGTTAAGTTGGAGAAGTCACGTCTAATGAAGTCAACGCTCCGTCCTTCTCGTGCTCTAATCCAAAGTCCAGAAACCTTTCAGCTCGAGCTACGAAACCGTTTTCAGTGCCTAGAAGATTGCAATACAATGGACGATATGAATGACAAGCTCGTGGAAACTGTCCATGCGGTCTGAGCTAAGTTTTGCAAGACCCGCCGCAGAAGAAACAAAAAGTCTCCGATCACACTCTAATCTCAATGGCTTTTAGACGGGGTATATAGCTGCAGTCTTCAGTAGATTTGACAGCGTACAGGCAACTGAACATACAGATCTCCAAATGCATGCGGCGGGACTTGTGCAACTTTAATTCTGCTCGTATTAAAGAAAAGATCGAGCAGAACCAGGGCTCCCAAGTCTTTGCAAGAGATCTGTCTGCCAGAAAGAGCCAACTGTCGAAGCTGAAGACCGAGTATGGCAGCGTCGTTTCCGGGACACCTGAGGTTTTGAGTGAGATTGAGAGGTTCTATTGGCAGCTGTACACATCATCGTTGGAGCCACACGTAAGTGTGAGTAACGATCCAAGAGCGAGTCTTATCCGACACTATTCCGATGATATCTCGGACGTCAGTCTGAGCGAGATTAGAATGGCTCTCCAGCATCTTAAAAACGGCAAGATCCCAGGCTGGATGGAATTACAGTGGAGCTTCTGAAAGCGGGTGGAAAACCGATACTTGATGTCCTTCAGAAGCTCTTTAATTCCGTCCTCCATGGTGGCACTACTCCGGAGGCGTGGAGCAGAAGTGCGGTAGTCTTGTTCTTTAAGAAAGGTGACAACGCTCTCTTGAAGAACTACAGACCGAGTTCCCTTTTGAGCCGCGTCTACATGCTGTTTTCGAGAGTCATTACTCCCGAACAAGCCGGTTTCCAAAAAGGCTTTAGCACCATATACCACATACATACCCTTCGGCAAATTGTACAGAAGTCCGAGGAGTACAATTTACCACTATTTCTGGCGTATGTGGACTATGAGAAAGCCCAAAGACTTTCAATCAAAATTACGTCGAAATTCGGGCGGTGCTGCAGTCCCTTCAGCGATGCCAAGTTGACTGTCGGTATATCGAAGTGCTGAAGTGCTTGTACAGTAGGGCTACGATGGCTATCCGAGTACAGAACCAGAGTACGAAACCTATCCAATTGCAGAGAGGTGCAAGACAGGGTGACGTTATATCCCCGATACTCTTCACCGCTGCATTGGAAGACGTTTTCAAGCTTCTGGACTGGTAAGGATACGGTGTTAACATCAATGGCGAGTACATCACTCACCTTCGATTTGCCGACGATATAGTCCTTATGGCAGAATCGCTGGAGGACCTAAGCACTATGCTTAATGACCTCAATAGTTTTTCCCAACGGATAGGTCTTAAGATGAACATGGACAAAACAAAGATCATGTTTAATGTCCATGTCACACCTATGTCGGTAGTTGTTGGTAGCTCTAAGCTCGAAGTTGTTGACGTTTATGTTTACCTGGGACAAATAGTCCGACTAAGTAAGTCCAACTTCGACCGAGAGGTCAATCGAGGGATTCGACTCGACTGGGTAGCGTTCGGGAAATAACGGCACATCTTCTAGTCAGGTATACCTCAAAACTTGAAAACGAAATTGTGCAACCAGTGCGTGTTGCCAGTGATGACATACGGAACTGAGACGTGGTCCTTCACTGCTGGCCGGATGAGGAAGCTCAAGGTTGCTCAGCGAGCTATGGAGAGGGCTATGCTCGGAGTTTCTCTGCGTGATAAACTTAGAAATGAGGATATGCGCAGTAGAACCAGAGTCACCGACATGGCCCAACGAATTAGTAAGCTGAAGTGGCCATGGGCCGGACATATAGCTCGAAGAACCGGCAACCGATAGGGAAAAAGGTTCTCGAGTGGCGGCCTCGTACCGGCGGATGAAGTGTAGGGCGTCCCCCCACTATATGGAGTGACGACCTGGTAAGACATGCAGGAAGTCGATGGATGCAGGTGGTTCAGGACCGTGCTTTGTGGCATTCCTTGGGTGAGGCCTATGCTCTTTAATGGACTTATGAAGGGCTGTTATGATGATGATGATGATGATGAACTAGTGGAATTAGTACTTTTGCCGTTGTCGTGATAATTGACGATAATTTATGTGTACATAGAGAACTGAAGACCATTTTTATGTATATGTTTTTTATTCCTTTATTCGTTTTTTCATTCCTTGGACTTATGAAGGGCTGTAACGATGATGATGAATAACTTAAAATCAATATATAATAATTTGAATTCAATGCAAGCGTTTTTGTTCCTTTTATGAAATCTTTACTCTTCATTGGGGCCCCCCAACAAATTTTGATACAGGGCCCCTCGAAGGCACGCTACGCCACTGATCCTTTGTTATTCTTTTGAGTTTTTGGCGGGATTTTGACTGGCGGCCGACGGCTTGCTGCTCCTGTATTATTGTTTAAATAAGGGTTTGAAGTGTATTTTGATATGGAAAATGATGCGATTTTGTGTATTAAATGTCAGCGTATGTGAGCTATTAGTAGAAACTAGTAAGCTAGTTTAGTGAATCTCAAGATAAGATATCTGTCTGCTTTGGCGCCTTGAGATACTATCTTCAGCTGTCTGCTGGCTCAGGTTGCCGTCAAAATCTCCCATAAACTACGTAATATGACGCAATATGTGATGTAAAATGAAACAAATTGTGAAGCAGTATGCTATAAATGATTATTATTACTCGATACTGAGATAAATGAAGAGATGCTTAAATGACAAGCATCCAAGCCAAAAATCGTATTAAAAAAACTGTTATCCTTTTAACAACGTATAATAATTATTACCAGTTGTATTAATCAATAACTGGATGTTTGTCCTTGTGCAATTTGTGTTTGTAAACTGCCTCCACGATACAGGAGAAAATCCTAGTGTGGGGGTAACGTTTTAAAAAAAAAATAAAATTAAAAAAATAAAAATAACAATTTAATGATACTTTAACTATTATTTTACTGCAATAATACTTTTTAAGTTATTATGTTGAGTACATTTCTAGTTACAAACATATAATTAAAGTACCTTTCAGCTAGCTAGCTTAATGAGA
The DNA here is from genome assembly GCA_033319125.1 of Parnassius glacialis. NCBI lineage: Eukaryota > Metazoa > Arthropoda > Insecta > Lepidoptera > Papilionidae > Parnassius > Parnassius glacialis. The sequence continues at coordinate 31,907,406 of JAVANC010000008.1, read as the reverse complement.
AAGCCTTGTTTCGTAGCGTTCCTCATAATTGTCTTAATTGCAGAGAGCCTTTAATTCTGTATCAAGCGTGAATTTAAAAGCCAGCGCCATTGTTACTCAACTCAAACTAAAGAAAGTAGTTTCCAGTTGAGGAGTTCAAAACAAAGGGATAGAAACGTCAACGCCAGACGTCTGTGAGATGGTCATTATGATATGGTTAAAATAGAAAACGGGCTTATAGTATAATGCATTAAACCTGTATAGCTGATAGTAAAATGCATTAAACCTGTTAATATTTTGAACCACGACAAGACAATTACAAATAGTTCAATGTTCAATTCCATGAACTGTTAGTAGTGAAGATCATCCCCGGAGCTTAGTTTTAGTCTGCGGTTAGTGATCTTACTAAACGCCCTCCGACCCCATTAATAAAATGGAAGTGTCTGTTTGTAATGTTAGAATAACGGATTTTTACTAAATGCATATGCAAGTATATCGGTACGTCTAACAAAAACACAATTTTTGTATTAAATTACAGTATTAATAAAATGTAAAAGCATTGTCATAAAAACTCCAAAAAAAAACCCAAAAATAATAAAAGAATTAGCCCATAATATTATTTAAATTGAGACGTGGTCCTTCACTGCTGGCCGGATGAGAAAGCTCAAGGTCGCTCAGCGAGCTATGGAGAGGGCTATGCTCGGAGTTTCTCTGCATGATAGACTCAGAAATGAGGATATCCGCAGTAGAACCAGAGTGACCGACATAGCCCAACGGATTAGTAAGCTGAAGTGGCAATGGGCCGGCCATATAGCTCGAAGAACCGACTACCGATGGGGAAAAAAGGTTCTCGAGTGGCAGCCTCGTACCGGCAAGCGAAGTGTTGGGCGTCCCCCCACCAGATGGAGTAACGACCTAGTGAGATGTGCAGGAAGTCGATGGATGCAGGTGGCTCAGGACCGTGATTTGTGGTATTCCTTTGGGGGAGGCCTATGTTCAGCAGTGGACTTGTGAAGGGCTGTAGTGATGATGATGATTATTATTTAAATTCGAGGCTCTTATAAACTATAATTTTTTAAAGAAATTGGGTGACAACCGAGCACACAGTCCTGATGGTAAATGGGTGCCGTGGCTCATAGACATCTTCAACTATTATCGTGGCTCATAGACATTCTCAATTAGGAGTCAAAATAGCTGGTATTTTACGCTAGTATTTTGTACGACCGTCCTTTCCCGATCGAGCCATACAGATTAATTTCGCTGCGGCTTATTACTCCTATGAACTATAATTTAGCACAAACTTCTGAAGTTGTTACGGGGAAATTGTTTTATTTTATTGTTTTTTTCATAAACTATATCATGTTAAAGTAAGATAAGTGCGATCTTCTTCGCCAACAGAAGAAAGAAAAACAGCTTTTACGTGTTAGAGCCATGCTGCAGCTATATTAATTGTATAGTTGTAGCACGAATGGGTCGGTTCGACCGGGGAAGGACCACGCTCTCACAGAATACTAGCGTAAAATAGCAGCTTAACGCTGCTTTGATTCGTATGGTGAGTGTAGAGAAACAGATACCCTTTTTACTGGAAAAGAGGCATTCTATGTCCTCACGGCTGACAACGCATCTGCATTTTGATTTGCAAACGAAGATAAATGTAGATGTCTTTGGGCCGCAGCAATCACTTATGATCAGGTGGACTGTATGCTCGTTTGTCAACATTATCCTATCAAAAGAAATGTTAAGACTCTATAAGTGCGATCTTTTCCGCCAGATACGAAACTACTAAATTGTGGGAAAGGAGCAAAACACATACATGTACTTACATGCCCTCCGATACAAAATGTCCAATTTCAGTGATTTACGCCTCACGCAATCGCGACATAAAACGTTATTGCCCAACATTTTGTGACACGGGGTAGAAATCAGCATACAAATTGACAACATTTGGTTTGCCGCTTTAGTGTTATAATTTGGCTTTGTCACATTGCCTTTCCATTTGTTACACATTATGTACTTCATTAGTCACCTTAGTTTTGTCATACTGTATTTATGAATTTAAATTAAATACATCATCATCATCATCATTACAGCCCTTCACAAGTCCAATTGCTGAAAATTGATCTCCCAAAGAATACCACAAAGCAAGCTCCCAAGCCACCTGCATCCACGAATTTCCTACATGTCTTACCAGGTTGTCACTTCATGTCTTACCAGGTTGTCGTTTCACTTGCCGGTACAAGGCTGCCACCTGACAACCTTTCTTCCCCATCGGACATTCTACTGCGGATATCTTCATTTCAACGTTTATCAAATAGAGGAACCCCGAGCATAGCCCTCTCCATAGCTCGCTGAGCGACCTTGAGCGTCCTCATACGGCCAGCAGTGAAGGACCACGTTTAATATCCATAAGTTATCACTGGTAACACGCACTGGTTGTACAATTTCGTTTTCAGGTTTTGAGGTATGTCTAACGAGAAGATGTATCTTAGTTTCCCGAACGCTGCACAGCCGAGTTGAATCCGTCGATTGACCTCTAGGTCGAAGTTGGACTTACCTAGTTGGACTAGTTGTCCCAGGTAAATATACTCCTCGTCAACAACTTCGAGCTTAGTGCTCCCAACAAATACCGGCATAGGTGTGACATGGACGATATACATGATTTTTGTTTTGTCCATGTACATCTTAAGGCCTATCCGTTGGGAGACACTATTGAAGTCATTGAGCATAGTGCTTGGGTCCCCCAGCGATTCTGCCATAAGGACTATATCGTCGGCAAATCGAAGGTGAATGATGTACTCATCATTTACGTTAATACCGTATCTTTCTTACTACATCTAACTGCAGTTAGATAGGTTTCGTACTCTGATTCTGTACTCGGATAGCCATCGTAGCCCTACTGTACAAACACTTCAGTAATTCGGTATACTGACAGTCATCTTGGCGTCGCTTAAGGGACTGCAGCACCGCCCCAATTTCGACGATTTCGAAGGCTTTCTCATGGTCCACATACGCAAGACAAAGTGGCAAATTGTACTCTTCGCTCTTCTGTACAATTTGCTGAAGGGTATGTATGTTGTCTATGGTGATAAAGCCTTTTCGGAAACCGGCTTGTTAGAGAGGCTGGAATCTAACTCTTTACTGTAACTTTTCGAGCTTAATTATGATGATGAGTATCCTCCACCCCATTTTATCCCTTGGGTCACATCGAAGTCGAGAGATTTCTCGTCTGAGCAGCATACAGCTTTCCGATTACGAGACTCATCTCACATCTCCGTTTCGATTGCGTCATGCAAATATGAGACATCTTCTCTCCCCTCCATTTGAATCGTTTCAACTGAAGCCAAACGGGGAAGAAATAAGTGAGTTAATTCTATAGGTTTCATAGCTTTATTGCTAGAGACCGCTTTGATGGTTTCCAAGCATCATCCCCGTATATGGCCACCTCTGAACACACCAGTAGAACGTGAGCCGCTTGTTCTTCTTCCTCGCACTAGGGACTAGCTGCAGCATTTAAATATTTGTTAAGAGAAAATCCAGTTGCAATTAAGGCACTTAACCTGAATATGAATGACCTTGTAGTGGTGGTGTAAAATATCCACTACTCATTACCCTCCCGTGGGTGTAGTAAGGTTACAGAGGGTAAGATATCAAGAGATGGGCAGCAGAGTCATCTAAATAACAACTAAAAGTAATAAAGCTGCGGTTGCCAATCCACCTGCCAAAAGTGACAACTAAGTCTAATATCCTACTTAGGATACAACCCATGGGAAGTTCTATGTTCAGTGGTGGACTTTTGATGGGGTCGACTGAAAATCAGCGTCGCTATCCCGCGGCTTATGCTGAGGCGGTCCCTTCCGCTACTTCATCTGTTTCGATTATTAAGTCATGAATTGTTTTTATGTCCTCTATTTTTTTTTGTTTATTCATTTTCTTGTGTTTTTATTTTTTTTATTATTTTATTCTTATTCGTATTAATTTTTTTTCTTAATGTGTTATTGTAATATGAGGTGTCGGAATAAATGTCTTTATATATTTATGATATATGAATGAACGAAGTTGCATATGGTATATACGACAGTTTATAGCGGAGACGGTTTGCTTTACTTGTCGGCAATCCTTTTAGCTTGTCTTGCCTAAAGCTACGACATATGTTATTAAATGACTAAAAATAACGTCAAAATAAAGCAATATTATTAAACCATATAAGTTGAAAGTCCCGGGCACTTTACGTCGGGGAAGTTGATAAACGTTGTAAAAGGATTGCTTCCGTCTACCGATTTTCGATAAACTTCGCCGAAAACGCGAACCAATATCTTCCAATATTAAACGCGAGGAGTCTTCTCTTTATTAATTTTCTACAACGAAAACCTAGTCTTCTTTTTCTTTAATAAAAAATTCAATACTATACGTTGGAATAAACAAATTTAGAGATTTTATCGCTTTCAACTTATACCTGTTTTTAAGTTCATACATTTTATTTAAAAGTCAAAGGTATCTTCGGGTATTAGGTGTTTGTTACATAAACACCGAGACCTATTTTCAGCAGTTTTGATATGCTTTAACAAAATGACTGAATTAATTTTAAATGAAACTAATTTTATCGCGTATATTACTTTATACTCTTAACGTTTCGACTACAGTACCCATGGTCACGGGGGACATGGTCATAAAACATTATGATTGAAGGAACGATCAACAGCTAAAGCATAGATCTACATCGCAGTAATAGCTGATGGTAACAACCGAATTTAGACAAAGAAGGCCACAGATACGTTTTCATTTCTGAGAATTGAAATGGATTTTTATATAATAAGCACAACAACTAGCACTTGATCATAAGTAGATGCTGTGGTCAGTGAACATCTACATCTATACTCAGTTAAAAATAAAAATGAAGATACATTGTCACCCCTGAGGACTGGAAAGTAATACATGCTGGCATACCGCTTGCGCCAAGCGCAGGTTTATTCTCACGTGAAAAACTGTTCTCATCTCTGGAACTGAGCATCTCCGTGCCAGCATATACACTTAACCGTATCTAGCGAAGAGCGACTCGAATCGTCGATGAACGAGTTCTTTCTCCTCAGCTAGATTCACTGAACTTGTGAAGATATGCTGCATCTTATTGCATTTTCTACCGCACGGTTTGTACACAGAAGAATTGCTTGGATTTATTATAGCCTGCAAATCCAGCACGGTACATTGCACCAGAACTTACGTCACTGTGCGATTTACTAGAAGTTTTCTTCCTCACATGACTTTTTTGTTGAATCGTTTACTACCGTGGATTTTTCCGCACAGATATGACTTAGGGACTTTTAAGAAATGAGTTTACTCTTTCATTTTTCGGAACAAGTTTATTATCGGACGGTACGAATTTGACGGATGGGGTTAGGCGAAAAATAGTGTAAGATTTTTCCGTCACGACCCCTTCTCACGTAGTTTAAACGGCCTTGGCGGCTATAAGAAAGCGAGATTTTACACAGTCGTAGAGCCAGGCGACACGACCTCACAGAATACCAGCATGAAGTAAAAGTTTACTTCTGCATTTCGCATGGTGAGTGCAGGTGGCCGGAGTCCCAAATCCCTCCCCCCCCCCCCCCTTACATAGCCTACATAGTAGGCTATGTAAGGGGGCTAACATAGTAGTGAAGTAAAATAGAACACTACTGGAGGGTACCAACACACCTGGTGACGGAGAATCCTTAGCTGAGCATCCACACCCAGGCTACCCTACTTTTTCTGAGCGTGTGTGCTCAGGCTGCCCTGCGTATTCGAGACGAAATTCCGCTCAAGACGAAACCTGCTCCGGTCAAGCGGAGCAATAAGGCAAAGGCAACTCCTGCCACGGTTTCCGTGAATTTCTGCAATATCAGGGGACTTCATTCAAACGTTAGTGCTGTCCACTACCATCTGGAGACGGCAACATCAGCCTTGCACTTTCTAAAACAAAAAAAGGAGTCCTCTCCAGCTGATACTTCGTATCTTTCCCACACGGGGTACAAATTAGAACACTCCTTTGTGCCCTGGGCTGGAGTTTGTATGTACGTCAGAGAGGACATCTGTTTTCGACGCCTCAGCAGTCTTGAAGGTACGGACCTGTCCATCCTATGGCTGCGCGTAGACAGTGACGGCCACCCGTACCCGTAGAAGCGGGGATGGTCGTTGTCACTGTGTATATGCTGGCATGGAGTAGCCCAGCTCCAGAGATGAGAACAGTTATCCACGTGAGAACAAACCTGCACTTGGCGCAAGCGGTGTGCCGGCATGGACTACTGTTCAGCTCTGCTGAACACGACAAGCTTTTTAGAGGCCAATTTAGCCTTAGTTTCATTGTGATCGCGGAACTCTTTATTATTCATTATAACTCTAACATGATTGATGAAAAAGAAATTATACAAGAGAAAATACTGGTGTAGAATTTTTTAATATTAAAAAAAATAAAACAAACTACTCCATGTAAGCTTCAAATACTTGTATTAGGTGAGGATTTGATAAAAATCCATATAAAAATCAGGCATATAATGAACTATTTCAGTTTGACACCACTATAGGGATGTTTTATATTGGAGCGACGCCAGCCGCGAGGAAGGAACACGTTCTTACAAAATCCCAGCGTAAAATTGCATCTTAATACTGCTGTGTTTCGTATGAGAGTGCAGAGAACCGATCATTGTTAATATAAATGAGGCATTCAATTTTAGTCCTCAAAGGTGACAACGCATCTCCATTTTGATTCTTAATTGAAGATAGATCTAGATATTTGTTGGCCACAGCATCCACTGATTATCATGTGGACTGTGTGCCCGTTTGTTGCCCATCTTTAACATATACAAATTTGTTTGTTTGTTCGTGTTTTATGCGCTGCCATACCGTTCTCAGATTTCAGTAAAACTTTGTTAACTTATTTCTTGCTCTTGTGCGAAGGTTCTAGGCATTATACAATTAATTTACAATAGGTAGCACGCGTATTATACGGACAAATTTATTTTAAAGTTATATATCATTCAACTTCAATAAATGTATTATCATTTTTAAATTAAACAATATACATATTATGTAACTGTTCCAAATTTAAAACGAATTTCTACAATTATTTCTTCTGCGCTTCTTTCTAACGCGCCGGGTACCAGCTAGTATTCTATAAAAAAAAGTTACAGTTAACATAACATAAGCTAAGTATTTAATCGAAAGAAAGTTTCCAGCTAATATAGCTCAATTGCTCCAAACCGCAAGGTCAAAGGCTCGCGTAAGTTCGATCATATGACCTCGCTGACGCCAGTTCCCTGCCGAGCGCTCGCCTGAAAGCACGCTCGCTGAAACAGCGCTTGTGTTGTGTTTTTCTTTTCCAGTCTGAAAATTTTTTCAGTTAAGAAGACATTTTTATTCAGGTAGGTAAATTATTTAATTGTATTATACGTAGTTTTCTAAAGATAAACTCTCCTTGAGATATTTCTTCATTTCGCGCCAATATTCTAATTACAAATTAAGTATTTATTATGTATGTACCTTATATTAGTATTATTTTTATGATATTATTTAGTTCGAAACTATATGGTGGCGGTATATGGGAATCGCCTCATGTAATCTTTTATTAAGATTTGACTATACGTGTACTTACAGCCAATTAGCTATTTTATGGTGTTATAACCAACTTCAAAAAGGGACGAGATTCTCAATTCTAATTTTAATATTTTATGCATGTTTTATGTTTGTACTTATTTTTCAATTTATTTATTCATACAAAGGTAAGTACATTATTTTTACTATTCTCTCGCCAAACTTCAATCAGTTTGTCGGCGAGTACACGTTCTTAAAACTATATATTACATATTATGCACCGTCACCTATACAAATACAATTTTTTTTTTATAGGATAAGGGTGACAAACGAGCACACAGTCCACCTGATGGTAAGTGGTTGCTGCGGCCCATAGACATCTACATCTATCCTCGTTTGCAATTCAAAATGCAGATGCGTTGTCACCCGTGAGGACTAAGATGGAATGCCTCATTTCCAGTAAAAAGGGCCTCCGGCCACCTGCACTCACCAAGCGAAACGCAGAGGTAAACCTCTACTTCACGCTGGTATTCTGTGAGGTCGTGGTACCACCCCGGTTCGAGCCGGCCCATCCGTGCGACAGCAAAAGCTGCCGCGTGGCTCTACCACTGTTTTATAATTATATCAATTAATTACAAAAAAATAAAAAGAAAATAAAAGATAGTTATATTTAAGCTACCTACTACAATTACATAATATTTAGAAATAATAAAAAAGAAAAAAAAAACAAAAAAGCAATAAATAAATCAAATAAATAAAACTTAATAAAGCGATCAATAAAATTATGCAAAAATGTATAATGTGCTATAGGTCTGTTAATAATGTCCTTTTTAGAGAGTATTTAAGTACTGAATCGGTGTCCTGTATATTTCTTGGCGTAAACGATGTCAGACAAGATATTCATGGTTCCTGCGATACCAGCCTAGAGGTTAGTGCAGAAAACACTGTATTGTTTAATTATGTAAGGTCTTTTTGGCTAAATAAATATATCTCTATTTTATTCTAATATATTCAATTACCAATAAACCCCTAGGGTTAGCTAGCAATAAAAAAGATTATATTTACATAGCGGGATGCTTCTATCATGGGATGAAACCTAAAGCGTCGGGTGAAAAGTGGGAAGTAGGTAAATGAAAAAAACGTAGAGTAAAAAGAAATGCTAGAGAAATGTGATGTGTTTTGATAAAGTGATAATGAAGCTACTTCTTTAGCAGTAATTTTAATATTTATCCATAGCAGAGTGATCAAGAGACGTCATAGACGGTGTATCGATCCAATTAACTATATATTAAAAATAGGTCAAGTTAAGAGTACAATTAACCTACGAGCATGTATGCATAGATATACGGACGTGAAAGAGAGAGGTGTGTTGGGGTCTTTCCAAATAGGAGACCGCAGTTTCTGCCTACCAGAGGGGGCGGGGGGGGGGGGTTACAATCGTGAGAGTCTATGTATATATATATATATATATATATATATATATATATTCGTATACGTGAATATACGAGTATGTAGACAGATAGATAGATAATTTTTTACTGCACAAACCAATACACAACATAAGAAACAAAAAATACCTTAAACTTAATCTTTAGAGAAGATTATAAAAAGAAATAAAATCTTAGTGGGTCGGTGATGCGTTAATACTACAGTATGAAACTATTATTATTTTAAATATAAATTCTAATAACATATATTTACGAGGTTGTGTACGTGAAAGAGCCGTATTGCAGGTATGTTATAATTGTAGCACGAATGAGTCGGCTCGAGTTGAGAAGGACCATGCTCGCACAGAATACCGGCGTAAAATGGCAGCTTAAAGCTGCTATGTCTCGTACATAGGGTGTAGAGAACCCGAGACCCCTTTTACTGGAAACCAAGCATTCCATCCTAGTCCTCAGGGGTAACAACGCATCTGCATTTTGATTCTTAATCAAGGATAATAAATGTAAACGTATGAATCTATGGGCCACACAAAGCTTAAACAATTTAAACAAGAAAAAAGCAGTGCAAGCACTGACATGTGGTGCCAGAAATAGGTAAGAAACGAACAGAGAAGGAGTCCTACCACCTAGCTAGTAACGGGGCATTAATGTCATGAGTGGGGTTATTAATATTTATTTTTATTTTTAATACTGTATAAATGTAGATGTCTATGGGCCACAGCATCCACTTACCATCAGGTGGACCGTGTACTCGTTTGTCACCCTTATTCTATAAAACGAAAAATAAAAAAATCCTTTAGGGAATTTTTGTGTGTTGTTCTTCCATCTAAATTTCTGAATGCTTCACTTTCTTTTGTTATATTGTAGAAAAGAAAGCACTGTCTTAAAAACATGTTTTTTTTTTGCAGTAGTGTGACCTATAGAGTCACTGAAAAGAACTTATATTAGATTTGAAGACATAACTTAAAACGGCGTACTTTGAGGAGGTCTTTAAAAAATAACGATAAAATAAAATGATGTTACAGATATAGTTATATACTCCTAGATACTAAACACAAAGAAAAAAACAAAAAAAAAAACGAACAAAACAAAAAACTGTAAATACTAAAGAAAATTAATAATTCCAGTATTTCAAAGTGAACAAAGCTCACTTTGAAATACTGTTATTAGTTTTAATAAGCTAACCTAACTTTACTATGTTAACTTTCTTTAGCTTGTCTTGGAGTAATGACGTGTTAAATGTGACGTGACAAGGACGGGGACTGACGTCAACTGTCGTTTCATCGAGTCGTGCCACAGATAACGTAATCCTAGTTACTAAATTAAAAGTTTGGTAGGTAACAGTTTGAACAATGTTTTAAGATTTATTTTTATACAATGTTATTTTTAACAGAGTTCCAAAATCATGGATTTATTTCGATCCGCATGTTTTTGTACATTCATGGATTTTGCGGGAACAGCTGAATCGATTTTAATTATTCTTCTTTTATTAAATCGATATATAATATATAGTCCAGTCAAATAAGGTTTGAAATCAAAATGTTGATACTCAACCTTGCAGTTTTGATATAATGTTTTTTTTTATATGATAAGGGTGACAAACGAGCACACAGTCCATCTGATGTTAAGTGGTTGCTGCGGCCCATAGACATCTACATCTATCCTCTATTACAAATCAAAATGTAGATGCGCCGCCACCCGTGAGGACCAAGATGGAATGCCTCATTTCCAGTAAAAAGGGCCTCCGGCCACCTGCACTCACCAAGCGAAACGCAGAGGTAAACCTCTACTTCACGCTGGTTTTCTGTGAGGTCGTGGTACCACCCCGGTTCGAGCCGGCCCATCCGTGCGACAGCAAAAGCTGCCGCACGCTGTAGTTTTAATGATGCAAAACCAATGTGTAAAAGTGTTCGTGTCCACAACATCCGGCAAGGGTTAAAAAATTGTGTAGTGTTTTTTCGCAATTACTCGAAAAAAATTAGACCAAAAAGTTCTGATAAAAATATGTAGAGCTTAAAATTTTACATAAAAAAGCTTTAATGATTATTTTTCCTCCTGTCAAAATTAACCAAGTGGGATGAAGATGTTTGAAGTTGAAAAGATGAACGTAAATTTTAAAAAAATCGTAGGCAGTAGAAAAACTTGCGATTTTAAAAATTGTTTAAATAATCAAACTTAAATGTTAGATTTTACAATTATGAAATTAAAATTTTGATTCAAGACCTTATTTGACGGGACTAATATATGAATAAATATATAAAACAACATGCTTAATAATACCTCACGGGTAGTCCCGGGGTAACTTAAGATAAACATATTTTACGATTTAGACGCCATGCTAATTGTTACCTTGCACTTGTGACAATCCTTAGTTCATTCAGAGTGATTAAAATATTGTATTAAAAAAAGTTAAACCGACTCATTGGGGGGATATTTGTCTTATCTCGCAGGCTTGGCAACCGCAGTTTTTTTGTTAAGCTGTTATCACAAAAAGTACTACCGCTCATCTCCTGTTTCTTTTCCTTCTGTTGCCTCTTACGACACCCAAGGGATGATAATTATTATTGGATAGTGGATTAGCTTACGCCACTTCATAGCGAAATGAAAAACATAAACAAAATGAAAAACAATATTGGATTCCAAAATGAAAATACATTTTATTATGAAATTTCTTATTTTACAGTGAGATTTTTATTGGGCTGTATCTACGGTATTGCATATTTTCTAAATAAAATTTCTCGTCAAAATTTTAAAAAATAATAATTATTTTAAACTGCCATAAATATTTTAAAAAATTCGTTAGGTAATTCTACTTAAAATATATTCGTTGAAAATTTCAAGTTTAAGTAATAATAATCCAAGCATATAATCCAATCTATTGAAAATTATAAAAGAGATACAGGTATAGATTTTTTCGAATTTTAGTAAGAATTAATAAAAAAGTCAATTTTCTCATAAAAACACAAAATAAATTATAACTCTGCAGGGGTTGACCTTAAGGACCTCCCGTAGAACAATTTTTTGCAGCTGATGACCCCATCTAACCCCTAGTTGCGTTTGATCCACGACTTTTTGGCCAACCTGTATATGATGGCTCCGTGGCGCAGTGGCTTAGCAAAAAGTTGCAACGCTAAGTGCTGCGGGTTCAAATCCCGCAAGGAACAAATATTTGTGTGGTCTACAAATAATTGTTCTGGGTATGGATGTTTGTCCTTGTAAAATATGTATATTTTACTGCCCTCCATACAGAAGAATATCCTAGTGTGGAGGTAAAGTTTTTTACACATTATAAAAAAAAGAACATTTATTGAGAGTGAAATATCGTCTATGATTGCAAAGTCGTTAGATTGATTGAAAGCAAACAGAAATCAGGCTCCGTCTTCATTGCTATTCTAAGCAGTCGATCCATGTTCGACCTTATTCCACGGGTTGGTTAAGGATAGTTGGGATCGATCCGGCGACCTCATATTTGTTGGCGCGATGCCAACGTACTACTATAGCGCCAAGTTGAGTGAACTTTGAAGAGAAGTTTAAGTATTCTTGTGTGTTACAAGTACTTAATAGTTAGGAGTTTACTTTCAACAACAGTCTAAGCGTATGGATTGCCTTGTTGATCTAGTGGTCGCGACAGCTGATCGCGTGGTTCCAAGTTCAAATCCTAGGTCAGTTCAAAATCTGTTATTTTGTTTCTCTATCAAGAAATAGTCAGGAAGTTGGCGGTTTTTCACTAACACTGAAATCTCGTTAAGTCGTTGATCCATCCGCCGTATTGAATTGCCTTTCCATCGGACTATTACAGTGAGAGAATAGAAAGTGCACCTGAAATTGCTCATACACTCGGGCACTATAATCCTGACCTGCAAGAAGTTCCGTCTGAAGAACATTATTAATATGGACTTGAAATTTAAATATCGCATTCGAGTATACTTTTAGATAATTGGAGCTAACCCAACCTTTGCAGGTAGTACAGTTATTTGTACAGTTTTTTTTACTTATCGTACTCCTTTTTGTTATTTTAAACGCTGAACCTTTCATTTCTGTCAGAATTTTTGACGTTGAAAAAAAAGTAATGAGTAAAGTAATACAATATAGCATTTGTGGACTACAATAAGGCGTTGTCACACATACTTCTATAAAAAACCTTCTGTCTATTTGTAGTAATGAAATTGTAAAGGAAAAATAGTTTATCCTACAACCATATGAACAGTAACAAAGCTAGTTATAACAGTTACAATTTTGTGTTACACCGTTCCCTGTCCCCTGACCCACATATGGTTCATTGCTATGTTATATTGTGCCTGGAAATCGGTCTTTATATATATATATATATATATATATTATGATGGGTTGTTTTCCGTTATCTATATGATGCTATTGCAATAGTAATTTAAAAATGTAATCATTTTTTTAAATATATGTACCACATTTTTATATTGCCACACTGTCATCCGATTCCCACCTATGTTCAATATTTCTACCCTGTAGCTCATCAGAAAGTTAGTTTAATATCAAATACTAAATTCGATATTATGATATTTGGTATTGTAAATTCGACCCGAACAAACATAGACGAAAGCGAGTTTTATTAACTGTAGTAAAAAAAAGACAATCCCTGCGGTGATTTTATCGCCGTTTCTTTTCCAGTCACAGAAGCCTTATTACGAAACGGTAGTAGATTATAAAAACTATTGGTAAATCCAATTATGCATGCCTTAAGCACAATAAAAAAATTACGTATAACAAGATTATACCTAAATTTTTTAAAGTAGTTTAATTAAAGATAATTTTTTACTAATAACCTTATTACTATACTTCAAATTTTCCAATAATTTTATGTCAAACTGCAATTTAAAAAAATTGGGAAATCCAAAAGTGCACGACTCATAATGCTCAATTGATTATCATTATCTTTTTATCATTCAGGTCACTACATAAAATCCAAGACGTATTTAAGTCTCATCATCATCATCATTACAGCCCTTCACAAGTCCACTACTGAACATAGGCCTCCCCCAAAGAATGCCACAAAGCACGGTCCTGAGCCACCTGCATCCATCGATTTCCTGCATATCTTACTAGGTCGTCACTCCATCTAGTGGGAGGACGCCCTACACTTCGCCTGCCGGTACGAGGTTGCCACTCGAGAACCTTTCTTCCCCATCGGTTGTCGGTTCTTCGAGCTATATGGCCGGCCCATTGCCACTTCAGCTTACTAATCCGTTGGGCTATGTCGGTCACTCTGGTTCTACTGTGGATATCCTGATTTCTGAGTTTATCACGCAGAGAATCTCCGAGCATAGCCCTCTCCATAGCTCGCTGAGCGACCTTGAGCTTCCTCATCCGGCCAGCAGTGAAGGACCACGTCTCAGTTCCGTATGTCATCACTGGCAACACGCACTGGGTGTACAGTCTCGTTTTCAAGTTTTGAGGTATACCTGACAAAAAGAGTAAATATTTAAGTATATTTAAGTATAAATATATACAATAATCAATTATATATGAAATTTGCTTTTTTGGAATATTTTTTATTTGTATAGCGATCTTTTTTTTGGCGCTGCGAACTGGTGGATACTGTTTCGATTATACAGTATCCACTCACGGCGGCGGTTGACGTCGAGTGAGTGTGGCAGTCTATTTAGTAAATTAATTATTACTGCTAAAGCACCGAAAATTTCCGGATTTCTACGCCTAAAAAAAATTAATTATTCCTAAACAAAAGAAAATTAAACTGCCATTTTCATTCCATGGCTTCCCACATGACAGATGAAGAGATTAAAAATATATTGAGTTAAACAATTTATATTTTTAAAAGTTATCGTGTTTACCACTCCATGCGGACTTGATAAATCGACACCATAAGACACTAAAACTACTTTTTTTTGTACAAATAGCAATTAATCGATTTAAAAAATTTCAATAAGTTCAACAATAATGTATCTATGACAATGTTCTTTTTATATCATTTATATGTACAATATGATTGTTAGATAGGATTTTATGCGACAAAATGTTGAAATCTTGATTTTAGGCGCTAGTAGAACATACCTACGCGCTTTGCGCTGAGTGCATGCAATTGCGGTTACTAAGCTTGACAAGCATGGCAACTATAGTAAATATCCTACGAGTGTAAGTTTATTTTTTCCTTTACCGTAAGGTAAATCAGCACTTAAAATACAAAAAACAAATTTATTGGTGCCGGCTGGGATCAAACCCGGGTAGCTCTAGTAATATGAAATTCACAGCGAACACTTAGCCCCTGAGCTACTGTCTCATTTAACGTATGTAATTCAAAAAGTTATTTAGAAAGAAAGAAAGAAAGAAAGAAAGGTTTATTCTCCAAAATGACGCCATCACAGATAACATAAAAAAAACACATAATTTACAAATAATGTTGGCTATACAATACAAATTACAATATACTACATATTACAAACTATACAATACCTATACTCGTATGTATCAAGGCGTCATCTGGGAACAGGAGCACACTCAGCATAATGCCATGAATTTTTTTTTCCATGGCGCTGATTTTCAGTGTGTCCAACCAGTGACTTACCGAAATCAGTGCTATAATGTATACTCAAATTATGATGACAGAATTATGCACAACATGGGGGAAAGAGACAGTAACTATCTTAAGTGAGAGGGAGAGAGTAGCGTTCAAGGTCGAATGCCACTTCGACACAGCACGTCCCGATCCCGTTTATGTTGCTTTCAGATGCTCTTAGAAAGTCTATACGAACACTACAAAAGGGGAGATTATTAAAATACTATAAAGGTATATAAATATTTAAAGTGTCATTCTCGGTCATAGGTGGTAGAGCCACGCTGCGGCTATATTGTGGTTGTGTTTCGAATGGATCGGCTCGACAAGGGTAGAACTACGCTCTCACAAAATACCAGCGTAATCATAGTATTCAGGGGTGATGATCTTGATTCTTAATCGAGGATAAATGAGAGAGGAGAGATAAACTTTGCGATAAATAATTCTTACTAAATCTTACGCATTTAAATAACAGAAAAAGGGGTCGTGACGGAAAAATCTTACACTTTTTCTCGCCTAGCCCTCTTCGCCAAATTCGTACCGTTCGATAAGAGAATTCGTTTCAAAAATATTAAATATCCCTCCTATGCAATAATCTTTGAGGGAGCCCTATGTACAGGAGTGGACTTTAATGAGCTGGAATGGTATAATCACATGGCAAGGCACCACATAAAGTTGCAATAAATTTATTGATACCGGCCGGATCGAACACGGGTGGCTCGCGTACGGTAAAATTTACTATATCTCATTAATACAAAAATACCAAAGCCTTATCCCAATAGCAAGCACCTCATTTTTAATGTATAAAAATGTAAATTTATTATAAATAGTTTTTACTAAATCTTACCCATCCATAAAACAGAAAAACTTTTGCAAAGGACGAGCGAAGATGCCGGCTCATTATTAATATATGATAAGTACTTGTAATAATATCTTATTTAAATTTCAAATACTACTTTAGCGTCCGCCGTCGCTAGAATAGAATAGAAAAGAATGATTTTTATTCAAGATTGATTATTACATAAAACTTATTGAAAGTCATTTTTTATTTACCACTGGTTCGGAAAATACACCAGTCCTGGGAAGAACCAGCAACAAACCCAGCGGGACTTTTTATTAAACATAATTTCACTTAACAATAATTTTGTTTATACAATTTTAAATAAATTTTCATAGAACCAGCATGGTGGTGATCACCTAATTTCCAGTGATTATTTTCATTCATGTATTTCTTGATATTTTAGTAGCCTTTTTTGTACAGTTTTTCTTTAATAAAACTTTTAAACTTGTTTATTGACAAACTTTGAACATGTTCTGGGATTTTGTTGTAAAAGCGTATACATTGCACCATAAATGAATTACTAATCCAGTGGAGTCTAGTAACTGGCATTATAAGCTTATGTTTGTTCCTAGTGTTTAAGGTATGAACATCCTTATTCTTAATAAAGCTGATGTTTTTATGTACATACATTACATTTTCATAAATATATTGCGATGCCAAAGTTAATATGTTTATTTCTTTAAATTTTTCTCTGAGAAACTCTTTTACAATTTATATTATAAATCGCCCGTACGGCTCTCTTTTGCAAAATAAATATAACTGCAATATTAGTCGCATTACCCCATAGCAAAATTCCATAAGACAGTGCGCTATGAAAGTTACTATAATACACTAACCTGGCTGTCTCAACTTCTATGTGACTTCTAATATTTTTTAACAGCATATGCTGCAGAACTAAGTCTGCTTGCTAATTTAGATATATGGGGGCCCCATTGAAGTTTTGCGTCAATAGTAATACCAAGAAAAACAGTGGTATTCACAAGACTCAACTCCTCCCCATTAAAGAGGACATTGGTTTTCGAATGTTTTACATTAGATATTGTAAATATAATACATTTTGTCTTATTGCCGTTTAAGAGCAAATTGTTGGCGTTAAACCAATGAACTAATTTCGATAGAGTATTATTTACATCGTCATAATTAATTGACTGCCGTTTGAGTTTGAAAATTAAAGAGGTATGGTCAGCAAATAATACTATATCGTGATTGTCCCCTACAAGATAAGGTAAGTCATTAATATAGATTAAGAACAGAAATGGGCCAAGAATCGAGCCCTGAGGAACGCGCATTGATACTACCGATCCAGAGGAACCTTTACCATTGATCACGACTTTTTGAGCTGTGTTACTTAAGTATGAAGTAATAAGTCTAAGCGCCAAATTTTTTACACCGCAATGTTGCAGTTTCCTGATTAATGTCTCATGATGAACACAATCGAAAGCCTTCGAAAGATCACAGAAAATACCTAAGGCATCTTGTGAATTCTCCCAGGCATTAAAAATATATTTCATAAGCTCAACACCAGCGTCAGACGTCGAGCGACCCCTTGTAAAACCAAATTGGTGTTATGTAGTAATTTATTTGTATTAAAAAAAATTAACAATTGATCTTACAATCAATTTTACATATTCTTTAAAAGCATCGGAAAGATTATATGATCTTTCATGGTAAAGGTCATATAACCTTCGTCTGTTTTTATGAATTCCTACTGTCACCTACTCATTAAATGCCTTGCGAGTGTTTCTGGAGAATGTTTTGGAAGTAAATGTTTTATTAAATTCATTGTTTATAAGGGTAAATAATTCTCCACAAAACCCTTATACTTTTATTCTGTCTGTTTTTTCTTATCTAAGAAATAATTTTGTTGAAAAGTGAATAAAATGATCTCATAAATTTAAAACACACATACTACACAACCACATTAATTTTTATTATATAATCTTTGCGATGCTTTTAAAGAATATGTCAAAAATTATTCTAAAATATTTAAAAGAGTTTGCTCCACAGCCGAATCTTTACATATTAGCAACAAAATAAAGACGGCTAAGAATAGAATTAAAATGACGTGGAGTATAATTAACAACAAAACCGGTAAAGATAAACCTCGTAACTCAAACTATCAATTAAAAATTAACAATGAATTAACTACATCTACAACTGCACATAACTACCTAAATATTTGCTCTTTTCATGGACTCTTACCAACACATTACCACCCTACACATCAAAGAGGCTCTTGCTTAGACCATTTTGTGATTAAATCAAATAAACCTTCTTTAACATTAGTTACTAATTCCTCGCTTACTGATCATCAAACAATTTTACTAACATTACAATTAACCTTACCTAGAAAAAACTGCATACGCAACTACACTAAAGTCCATATGACGAACCTTGAAAATGACATTCGTAGCATTAATTTTGACTTTGTTTATTGCTCTGACGATGCAAATACGACCTTGAGTTACTTTATAAATTCTTTGCAATACGCAATAATGAATAATACATCAACAATAAAACTGTCACGTAAGTATTATAATATTAAACCTTGGATAACACCTGGTCTCGTCCGCTGTATAAGAAATAGAGACAAACTTCATTTAAAATCTAAACTTTCTCCTGATAATTTAATACTTTCTGCTACTTATAAAAGATATAGGAATTTTTGCAATAAGCTATTAAAAAACCTCAAAATACAATATGATAAAAATGTTTTACAAAAGGCCGGTAAAAACAGTAAACTTGTATGGAAGTTCATTAAAAATAATACCTTCAGTTCAAAAAATCTTGGACCCCCACTTGATCTACTGTCACTAGACAAAAGCCCAAACGAAGCAACCAATAAAGTAAATAATTATTTTATTAATGTTGGCAAAAATATAGCAGAGACAACTTTAAAATTAAGCAGCACTCGTAATTCAATTTTTATGCCCACATCCTTTTCTAAGTTAAAATCTTTTGTATTGTTAAATACCGATATTGATGAGGTTTTAAGTATAATATCTGGCTTGAAAGAAGATTGTGCAGTTGGATGGGACAATATACCTAATCGCATACTCAAAAGATTTAAACATTTACTGGCCGCCCCGTTAACACATATCTTTCAATTATGCCTATCAAATGGAATTTTCCCGAAAGTGCTTAAAAAAGCAGTGGTTTCTCCTATTTACAAAGCTGGTGATAAAAACTTAGTTAATAACTATAGGCCGATTTCAGTTTTATCTGGTTTATCTAAAATTTTAGAAAAGATCATAAATACCAGGTTAATGCAATACCTGGAAACTAATAACTTGCTGTCAGACAGACAATTTGGTTTTAGGCCTAAGAGGTCATGTAATGATGCCTTGCACCAATTGACTGATTATGTCACAAGTAATCTTGACAATGGTATGCACTCAATTGGGATCTTTTTAGACCTTGCTAAAGCATTTGATACTATATCTTGCCCTATACTATTGCAGAAGCTTGAAACACTTGGCATAAGGGGAACTCAACTACAAATCTTTTCCGATTACCTCAGTGATCGCTTTCAGTGTGTAAAAATCGGTGAGTATACAAGTACTGAATTACAAAACAGCTCTTTTGGTATCCCACAGGGCAGTATCCTGGGGCCTACATTGTTCCTAATTTATATAAATGATTTATGCAATCTTCAACTTCAAAATGGTGTCATAATGTCGTATGCGGATGATACAGCCCTGTTATTCTCAGCTAAATCACGAGATGAGGTTTATAAATACGCTCAGCAAGGCTTTAATATAGTATCTAATTGGCTTCTTAATAATCTCCTACGTTTAAACGCTGATAAAACACAATATATGTTATTTTTAATGAGAAATAATAACTTACCTACTCACCTAAATATTTACGCTCATCATTGTAACTCGTATGATGACACTGCATGTGCATGTCCCGCATTAACAAAAACAGACAATATAAAATATCTAGGTATCACGCTTGACAAAAATTTAAATTTCCGCAAGCACATTGATTTACTTTGTGCTAGAGTTCGTAAATTAATATATATTTTTAAATATCTTCGTAATATCGCTGACTTCAAATTGATAAGGCAGGTCTATTTGGCTTTGTGTCAATCCATACACACTTATGGCATTACTTCCTGGGGTGGTGCTTCTAAAACAATATTGCTCCCACTAGAACGTGCTCAGAGAGCAGTTCTGAAGGTAGCCACTTTCCGTCCATTCATGTTTCCTACACATCAACTGTACTTGGCATGTAGTGTACTAACTGTCCGTCAGTTGTTTATCCTCAACATCATATTAAAACAGCATACCGAACTTCCATTTAAATCCATAGACAGGAGAAGAATGGACTTAGTTTGTGTAAACCCTCAAACCAAACACGCATTTGTGAACAAATTTTACGTATTTTTAGGACCCTTTCTATATATAAAGCTCAACAAGTCACTAAAGGTATATAGTCTAAGTTATAAGAACTGTAATATAAGTGTAAGGGAATATCTAAATAAATTAAATTACGAAGACACAGAGAAGTTGTTAGAAATTCTAAAATAGTTTGCATTAATTGTACGTAACAATAATTGTTATTTAGTTATTTTATTTATTATATAATATAGTTTAATTATTTAAATATCTAGTGTCCTACATTATTAAACCGATTGTATAAGTGATGTCTGAAACACAGGTACTCAACCTAGTTCAGGCAGGTAGCTAATATTATAAACTTGACTTTTCTATTTTTCTTTTGTATATTCTACATTATTAAGCTACACATAGTTTTAATTTTATCATAACATTTTATTTTTGTTAGACTTATTGTTACTTTATTTAATTGTAATTATATTTGCTCCTGTATGTAAACATGTGTAATTGGAAATGAAATAAATATTTATTATTATTATTATTACATCAAATCAAGAAGTCGCAGCGGTGTTTGAGAAATATTTCACTGATATTCCTATCTTGACAACAGAGTCATTGAATACTTCTCCAAATGTCGCCGAGTCATTACTCAAACATAATGTTAAGACCTGTTTAAAAGAATTTAGATTTGAAAAAGTATTATCGCAAGATGTTGTAAAATACTTCAAAACTATTGATGTTAAGAAGACCGCAGATTTGTGGGGGATTTCCGTTACAGTTATTGCGTCCATAATAGATTTAATTACACCTCACCTTGCTATTATTTTTAATACTTGTATCGATTCTGGTGTGTTTCCTGGTTTAATGAAGTATAGTAAAATCTGGTAGTACATTGGGCCCCGCTAATTTTAGACCTATTTTTGTACAACCAACTCTCAGTAATATTTTTGAAAAAAATATTTTAGATCAATTGTAATTTTTTTTAACTAATAAATTACTTCATACAAACCAATATGGTTTTACAAGGGGTCGCTCGACGTCTGACGCCGGTATTGAGATTATGAAATATATTTTTAATGCCTGGGATAATTCACAAGATGCCTTAGGTGTTTTCTGTGATCTTTCTAAGGCTTTCGATTGTGTTCACTATGAGACATTAATCAGGAAACTACAACATAAGGGTGTAAAAAATTTGGTGCTTAGACTTATTACTTCATACTTAAGTAACAGAACTCAAAAAGTCGTGATCAATCGTAAAGGTTCCTCCGGATCAGTAGTATCAATGGGCGTTCCTCAGGGCTCGATTCTTGGCCCATTCCTGTTTTTAATCTATATTAATGACTTACCGTATCTTGTAGGGGACAATCACGATAAAGTATTATTTGCTGACTATACCTCTTTAATTTTCAAACTCAAACGGCAGTCAATTAATTATGACGATGTAAATAATACTCTATCGAAATTAGTTCATTGGTTTAACGCCAACAATTTGCTCTTAAACGGCAATAAGACAAAATGTATTATATTTACAATATCTAATGTAAAACATTCGAAAACCAATGTCCTCTTTAATGGGGAGGAGTTGAGTCTTGTGAATACCACTGTTTTTCTTGGTATTACTATTGACGCGAAACTTCAATGGGGCCCCATTATATCTAAATTAGCAAGCAGACTTAGTTCTGCAGCATATGCTGTAAGAAAGATTAGAAGTCACACAAATATTGTGACAGACAGGTTAGTGTATTTTAGTTACTTTCATAGCGCAATGTCTTATGAAATTTTACTATGGGGTAATGCGACTGATATTGAAGCTATATTTGTTTTGCAAAAGAGGGCCGTACGGGCGATTTATAACCTTAATTGTAAAGAGTCCCGCAGAAAAAAAATTAAAGAAATAAACATAATATTAACTTTGGCATCGCAATATATTTATGAGAATGTAATGTATGTGTATAAAACATAAATAGCTGTAATAAGAATAAGGATGTGCATACCTTAAACACTAGGAACAAACATAAACTTGTAATGCCAGTTACTAGACTCCACAGAATCAGTAATTCATTTATGGGGCAATGTATACGCTTTTACAACAAAATCCCAGAACATATTCAAAGTTTGTCGACAAATAAGTTTAAAAGTTTTATTAAGGAAAAACTGTACAAAAAGGGTGATTATAATATCAAGGAATACATGAATGAAAATAACCCCTGGGATTAAGGTAATTGCCACCATGCTGGCTCTATGAAAAATCATTTAAAAATTGTATAAACGAAGTTATTGTTGAGTGAAACATATTTGAAAAAAGAAGTCCCGCTGGGTTTTTTGCTGGTTCTTCCCAGGACTGGGGTGTTTTCCGAACCAGTGGTAAATAAAAAATGACTTTCAATAAGTATTATGTAATAATCAATATTGAATAAAAAAAATTCTATTCTATTCTATTCTATGTATTTGTTCGCCTTTAATATTCTTACTTTTATACAAGAAATGCATTGTCTGGACTGGATCTATGAATGTGGCATTATTTATATTTAAGATAATCATAAAAAACCATTTTATAAATTCTTCGATTTCTCAAAAACCTCAAAGCAATGCCAGGAGTGATCTAGGATTAGAGACTCCTGGAATTGCTTTCTATCTGTTTAACAAGTTTCATTACAATCGATTCAGCCATTTCGAAGATTAAAAAAGACAGACAGACAAACAAAAATTTTAAAAATGGTTGTTCATGTGATAATGACATGTAAAGTCGGCATTTACTTCTCATAAAAAGTTTAATCTTTTAAATTAATAACTACGACATGTATCGGGACAATGAAAAGAACTTGTAACTTTTAATTTGAAACGATACACGCACTTTCTATTATTATTTTTGAAGGCGTAGGCAGCTTTGAAAACTTGACTAATTCAAAAGTGAGAAATAAAACAAACAGCGCTCGACTTTACTGAAATATATGAAATGAATTTAAGCATCTCCAATTCATGATGGGATGAGATGTAAGAAATTAAAATTCGTTCGTCACTTTTTTGATCTATTGCTCCTTCAAAGTAAGTTTTCTCCGACTTAATTAACGGACAGATTCAGTCAACTCATTGCTTTTTCATTGTGAATTGCTAAGTGAAGTGTGAGACTTTTTAAATTGATATCCAAAAAGTAGATTTTTTTTAAAGAGAATTATATTAACGCTTTATACATGGTAGAAAGCCATGCTGCATCTATATTATGGTTTTAGCACGAATGGTCGGCTCCACCGGAGAAGGACCACTCTCTCACAAAATACCAAAGTGAAATAACAGCTTGATGCTGCTGAGTTTCGTATGGTGTGTATAGAGAACCGGAGACCTTTTATACTGCAAACGAGGCATTCCGTTTTAGTCGTCAGGGGTGACAACGCATTCCGCATTTGTATTCTTCAATCAATGCAACCGAGGATACATGTAGATGTTTATGGGCCGCAATTATTTTAACGGCAAGTAGACACGCTTATCATCCGGACATTTTGGGTGTTTTCGAGGATCCATGTTAAAAGTTAATATTTAAGTAAAGTTTCAGACATTACTTCCCACAACTGAGCATAGGCCTCGCCTCATTTCTAAAAGGATTTTGGAGATATCAGGAGATAGTCATCTACGTTACTGCAGTGAGTCTTAGCCTGCTTTACATGTCCTAGAAATATGTTATTACTCAAACACGCAGGGTTTCTCACAATGTATTGTTCACCACGGAATATCTGGTACTTATAATTGCAATTTGTAATTTCATTGGTGCTGGCGGGGATAGAAATTGGGTTAGAATTGAGAGTGAAATTTACGGCACGCGCTTAGACGTTAGCTACCAGGGCCAGCTTGAATATGATAAATATGATATATGCGTATCAAATACCAACAGACTAACCTTTAAAAACGGCACCTGCCTCATATTGAAGCATGTAACAGTAGTGGTATATCGTGGGCTTCTGCAACCTCAACCGCCAGAATCAATTGCCGCCCTAACCTCCATTTTAAAAGTATCTTGAAATGTATAAAATCGGCGGGTCTCCTATAGTTTTAAAACAATATTTTAAAAATGAATAAAACAAAATAATGTATTTTCATACTTATCTAGGATTTATATACTAATCTAGATTGTCTTATTTTTCAGAAATTTCAATTATTGTTCGTATTTTTATTCAAAAGCCTTTTCAGTAAGAGCTAATTTCCAAAATTTTAAGATTTTACTGGCATCAGTTATTACAAAAATGGCAACCACTATAGTCTTACCACGGGGACATGGTCTCTATGCGGCAGGCGCCACCCTCCTGTTCTATACTAAATAGGCGACGAAATTGCCTATTAAGGTTTTTTTCATAAAAACACCGGCAATCGTAACGAATTTAATATGTTCATACAGTGTGAAAATCGCGCGCGAAGTAATCGCAAACGAGATTAATATTCAATTTTGGAACATGAATTTTAAATTTAATACCAAAAACGGAGCATTTTTCTTCATTTCTTGAAGTTACGGCTGCGTAATGTATTTTTAATGTCAGTGTTGCCAGACGCAGAATGGGTATTTTGAGAAGCTAAGGTGTTGCCAAATGTTAGACGTCATTACAATATTATTCCTTTATGAGTATGTATATCAGGCGGATGGAAAACACATTCAATACGTTCATATTTAAGTAACCTACTTGGACTTGAACCATGCTGCAGCTATATTATGGTTGTGGCCATTCATGCCACGGTCGGTACGCTGGGGAAGGAAAACACTCTCACAGAATCATCATCATCATCATTACAGCCTTTCATAAGTCCACTGCTGAACATAGGCCTCCCCCAAAGAATGCCACAAAGCACGGTCCTGAGCCACTGCATCCATCGACTTCCTGCATATCTTACCAGGTCGTCACTCCAATTGTGGGGGGTCGCCCTACACTTCGCCTACCGGTACGAGGGCGTCACTCAAGAACCTTTCATCCCCATCGGTTGTCGGTTCTTCGATCTATATGGCCGGCCCACTGCCACTTCAGCTTACTAATCCGTTAGGCTATGTCGGTTACTCTGGTTCTATTGCGGATATACTCATTTCTAAGTTTATCACGCAGAGAAACCCCGAGCATAGCCCTCTCCATAGCTCGCTGTGCGACCATGAGCTTCCTAATACGGCCAGCAGTGAAGGACCACATCTCAGTCAATCATCACTGGCAACACGCAC
This sequence comes from Parnassius glacialis, assembly GCA_033319125.1. Classification (NCBI taxonomy): domain Eukaryota; kingdom Metazoa; phylum Arthropoda; class Insecta; order Lepidoptera; family Papilionidae; genus Parnassius; species Parnassius glacialis. The sequence continues at coordinate 31,881,503 of JAVANC010000008.1, read as the reverse complement.
TGATTGTACAATTTACTACTTTTCACAGAATACTAGCGCAAAATAGTAGCTTAGTGCTGCTGTATTTAGTATTGTGACCTGGAGACCCGTTTTACTGGAAAAGAGGCATCTACAAGGATAAATGTAGATGTCTATGGGCCACAGCATCCACATACCATTAGGTGGACAGTATTTTGACCAACCAACAAGGCAGTCACTAACTGAAAAACTGATCCAAGAGATGGGCAGCAGATCTTCCTGATAACAGCTAAATTAAAAAAAACTACGACGTCCCCCTATGCAGCTGTAGACTTTAATTAGTGTAAAAGGTGTAAATATGTGATTGATTTTTTTAAATGTCCCGCTGGGTTTCTTGCTGGTTCCTTCCAGAGTTTTTTTCTAAACCAGTGGTAAAGCTAAATGACTTTCAATAAGTATTCTTCTAATCTATTTGGAATGAACTAGTCCTCACGGGTGACACGGCATCTACATTTCGATTCGTAATCGAAGATAGATGTAGATGTCTGTGGGCCACACAACCACTTACCATCAGGTGGACTGTGTGCTCGTTTATCACCCTTATCCAAAAAAAAAATTAGCCCTTTAAGTATTTTTTTATAGGATAAGGGTGACAAACGAGCACACAGTCCACCTGATGGTAAGTGGTTGTGTGGCCCACAGACAGTTGTCATCCGTGAGGACTAAGATGGAATGCCTCGTTTCCAGTAAAAAGGGTATCCGGTTCTCTACACTCACCATATGAAACACAGCAGCGTTAATCTGCTATTTTACACTGGTATTCTGTGAGAGCGTGGTCCTTCCCCGGTCGAGCCGACCGATTCGTGCTACAACTATACCAGTAATATAGCTGCAGCATAGCTCTACTACGTAAAATTTACCTACAAGAATTCTAATGTACATAATATAAAATAAGTTTATGCGTAGAGCAATGAAGCTTAATAAGCTTTCATCGGTATTTTGTACCACCTATTTTGTACTAGTTCGAAATCTTGAAGAAAACTGATGAACAAAGAGTTTTCCATTGTCTGCCATGAATGACTCATACTGCAAGCTCTTTTGTCTCTAGGTAGGTTAAACTTTGCGTTTTTGGTTATTCTTTTGTGAGCAGTTTAAACAATCCCTGGAGAACTTTAAATATGCATGAAGTCAGATGAAAGTTATATGAGAATGCTTGTAATTTGCAATTCTTTTTATCGTTTTGTAACTTTACGAAGACATTAATCTGTAAGCCTTCCTTAAATAAAAGTTTAAAAGTTAAAGTTACAGTCTATATACGTCCCACTCCTGGGAACAGGTCTCCTTTCATTTCTGAGAGAGTTTTAGGGCTAAGAAGTGTCCATCGCGCTTACATCATATGTCTTCGAAACCTTTTTTTTATTTCTCAATGAACGTTTCTTCACGATGCCACTGAGCAGGTGGTAAATCAGCACATAAAATTGCAATCATCAATTTCGTTAGTGCCGGCGGAGATCAAACCAGGGTTGCTCGCGTACTGTGAAATTTACAGCAGTGGTAGTTCAGGGGATAAACGCTGCTTGTACATTTACTTAAATAAATAAATAAGCCATAATACAAACTAATGCACTCTAAGGGCATGTATGAATTAGTAGCGCAATGAAAACAAATGGCTCCAGCTATTTGTTTCAATCTGTACTGCGTGATCAATTCTAATAAGCGCAGCGGATTCTACGCGCGTAACGTTATCTTGCATATCAATCTACAGTGTACTCTAATCTGACTTCCACACAGATTTGAGCTAAGCGAAAGAAGCGATATAGGAATTGAAATATAGAAATTATATCATAAAATTGTTACAAAAACCCTGTGGTTCCCGTTAAATGCGTTATGAGATTCAGTATTCTATTTATATATATATATATATATATATATATATATATATATATATATATATATATATATATATATATATATCTTTAGTTCAGAAAACTCGACCGCAATTGTTTTAAAATTATATTTAAATCAATTTTATGCGAATTATATATAATGACAAATAAATTTCATACCATGAATTCTGTCTAAAATTATCATCGATTTTAAATGAAAGTTCAAATATGTTGCCGCCCTGGAGGGCAGATAACGAAAGCCCAGCTAGCAGTAAAAATGCTCCCCGGTTCTCATACTCACCATACGAAACTATCATTATGCTGTTGCTGGTTCTTCCCAGGACAGAGGTTTTTTTGCGAACCAGTGGTAAAAGTAAATAAAAAAATACTTCCAATAAGTGAGTTATGTACTGTAATCTATATTTTTTTATATAGTATAGGGTGACAAACGAGCACACAGTCCACCTGATCGAAAGTGGTTGCTGCGGCCCATAGACATCTACATTTATCCTCGTTTGCAAATTAAAATGCAGATGCGTTGCCACTCGTGAGGACTAAGATGGAATTCCTCGTTTCCAGTAAAAAGGGTCTCCGGTTCTCTACACTCGCCATACGAAACACAGCAGTGTTAAGCTGCTATTTGACGCTGGTACTCTGTGTGAGCGTGGTCCTCCCCGGTCGAGCCGACCCATTCGTGCTACAACTATACTAATAATATAGCTGCAACATGGCTCTACCACGTACAATTAATATAATATTTAGAAATTATATAATAATTCTATTTTATTCTATTCTAAAAAATAACTCTATAACTAATTTTTTGGCCTGACCCGGTATTCAAAGCCGACATACAACCCCTAGACCAATGATGTGAGTGATATATATTATAGCTGCAGAGTGGCTGTACTACGTAAATAATATATTTTTCTTCATCGGCGTAATCATAGTATATATAGCCTATTCCATTGTAGTAAGTTGTTATGCTTGGCTGCCGGATTGAACATCGCAACACGAAAATTTGATTTTGCCCGTCGCCGGCTAGGATATGCTACGTCTGGTCTACGAGCTGGTTATCTCGCCCTCTAACGTAAGCCATAAGATGTATCTGACATGTTTCTGATTTCTCTTATGACACAGGTCTAATGGGACTGAATATAGTGGTGAATTTTCTAGTGCCATCACCACATAGCTAGCAACATATACAATACGACAGTGACTCGCCGAATAAGATAATGGAAGACTGTTTAAATTATAAATTTTCGTATTAACAAAAAATGCATGAGTGTCGTGGAACACTCGGTTGGAACGAAGTTCCTTGCGTAGTATATTATTATTGATAAACGTAGGTATTATATTATTGATTAACAAATGCAAATAAATGAATTAGTAGCGTCTATTAAAATGAAGCGTCATTTGAAATAAAATAATATTTCTTTCATAGCAGGATAAGTAAAAGTGCGAGGGAGATGGATATTATTCCATCTCACCCTTATTTCGCCGCCAAGACCGTTTACACTATGACAAAAGGGGTATTGACGAAAAAATCTTACACTTTTGTCGCCTCTAGCTCCCATCCGCCAAACCCGTACCGTCCAAAAAATAACTTCATTCCAAAAATTATTACAAATTTTAATATATATCAAACGAAGCCTAGATCCCTCCGGGTATTGTTCTCTATGTGTTGGTAAAGTTTCACTACAATCGCTTCACCTATTTCAAAGATTAACCTGAACAGACAGACCAACAAAAACCTCAAAAAAAATGTTGTTTATATATTAACAAGTAAAAGGCCAGTTACGTGGGCTAAGCCCACTCAGGACATGTTATCTTTAAAATCACTGGTCAAACACCTTTAGATTGATATAAAATAATAAGCAAGTCCAAAAGTCGCATCTCAGCTACTCAGCTGTCATTGTCAATTATGTTTAGATAGCATGCAAATACACCCTGAGCTTAATAGAATCCAGTTATTTTTATTATTACACAGAAACTTCGATTTAATTTAAATGTATTGATTATCCCGTGCTTAAATACAATCTTACCTGGTTAACACAAATGGTCTTGTGAAGATGAAGCCTTGATGGTAAATCGAACTGTCTTAGTGTGACAATTTTTTTTTACTTTTCTCAGAAATATGTATTTTAGTTCGTCCGAGAAATAAAAAATAATGGTTACCAAGCAATAAAAGTAAGAAGCGTACTTCCTTACGTAAGGTACACTTGCTCAGAGATGGGTTCACTGCGTTACAGATCGATCCAGCGACCTCAAATTATCTGGCGCGGTGCCAACATGTTACACTATTGACGAATCCCGTTTTGCGGGTCGTTAAGTTTGTCGACGATTTTCTATCTGTTTTTCTAGGCTTCCTTTTTGTAAGAATAGCTTTTGTGTTGTATAGCAGTTTTTTATTTATTCAGTTTCAAGTAAAATGGACTCATATTAGTTAGAAGAGAGTGTTAGCAGCTTTTAAATTCTATTGCAGCCTATAAAAGTCCAGTGCTGAACAAAGACCTCCCCATACATTGCCATAGCTGACAGGTTTGGCAAGCGGGTTAACAATCGCTGTATATTAAAATTTTGAGTTCTAATGAGTAGGATGCTGGTGCTCATTTCCTGTTTCACTTTCCATATGTCGCCTCTTACGACACTCTCGGGAGGATATAGGATAGTGGACATTCTCACACTATCACTACATGGTTCGAATAATCAAAATAAATAATATAATACATTATTTTATAAATTACATTCACTTAATTTATTTATGGTATGTCATACAGTATGTATATTTTATTGTACCAGCTTGTATCTGTAATTTCTTTGCGGTTTAGGTTGCCTGGAAAAGATCGATATGCAGTAATTAGGCCGGGAATTTGTACATTTAAATTAACTCGCATTTACCACGGGTAGTGCTCTGAGGAATTGTTCGGATTTATCCCAGCCACCAAATATGACGAACGCACATCGCGGCAGAACTCCCGATACCATCCACACCATCTGGATGATTGGCGGTCCATCACTGTGCGATTTAGAAGATGTTTTCTTCCTCGCACAACTTCCTTGTGGCCCCATACGATTTAGGGGCCCTCAAGAAAAGAACCTACTCCTTTTTAAAAGGCCGGCAACGCAATCTGCGATTCCCCTGGTTCCCCTGGTGTTGCAGTTGTTCATTGGCGGCGGTAGTCACTTACCATCAGGTGAGCCGCATACTCGTTTGCCCCCTCTTCTATAAAAATAAACTTGCTCTATACAATTTCCTGTTTCTATTTGTTTTGCGGTACACGATAAAAGTATAATCATTCCTTCATTCATTAAATATATAACTTCATTAACTACTGGTAACTACTACTGAGGACCAAGATTGAATTCCTCGTTTGCAATGAAAAGGACATCCGAAACACAGCAGCATTAAGCTGCTAATTTACGCAGGTGTTCTGTGAGAGCGGGGCCTTCCCCCGATCGACCTATTAGTGCAACAAAAATATTGCTGCAGCATGACTCGACCATTTATTTATACGCTCATATTTTACTAGATTTAAAAACTCCACGTTATTTGTTTCAGGTATTAAGCTCACCGGACAGCTGACGGTTAATAATTTAAAATTAAAAGGTAAAATATTTTAGTTTTATGAGATCCTACTACTTAATGATTACATAGCGTTGATACACGAAGACTATACATTTAACAAAACTAATTTTACAGACTCTATCTAGCTTATTTTTTGTTGTAATAAATCAAAAGCTTCCTTTAATTTGTAAGATGTTTTAAAGGCGAGAAAATATCCGCCCACAAGCCCACAACACTGTACATATAGGGTGTTACCATTTAAATAGCCAAAGTTCCTCATTATCCAGCATGGTAAATAAGTTAACGAATTCCTTGTACAAGAGGAAATGCAATTTCCAGCAGTGGACTTCTACAGACTAATTGTGATGGAGAAGAACAGTACTGTTATGCATTATTCAAATTATTTACGCTACCACGTAATTAATATGCGGCAGCTATATTAATTATTATGCTGCAGCCATTGAGTTATATGTACTACGTACTAGAGAAGCCATTCCAAACAAAAATTGTGTCCTACTCTCTGTCTTCGCGCATGCGCGGGAGTAGTAGTCGCGCATGTGCAAACACTTCAATTTGATATAAAATAAGATATTAATATAAAATAAAAATAAGAATTTAATATAAAATATCTTAATTTAATCTAAACAAACATATTTCTAAATGAAATGTATTAATAATCATGGAATTCACATATCTTCAATTTACGCAATATTTAGTTTGTACGGATTGCAGTACAGTTCAGTTGAACATAGTCAATGTTCGGAATGGCTTCTCTAGTACGTAGTACATATAACTAAATGGCTGCAGCTATATTAATTAAGTGGTAGAGCCACGCTGCAGCTATATTAATAATATAGTTGTAGGAAGAATGGGTCGGCTCAACCGGAGAAGAACCACACTCTCTCACGAAATACCAATGCTGCTGTGTTTCGTATGGTGAGTATAGGGAATCGGATACCTTTTTTACTGGAAAAGAGGCATTCCTTCTTAGTGCTCACGGCTGACAACGCATCTGCATTTTGATTTGCAAACGAAGATATATCCATATGTCTATGCGCCACAACAATCACTTACCATCATATGAATTGTGTGCTCGCTTTTCACCTTTACCCTATATAAAAATATTTTGAACTTTTGCTGTACAAGCATGTCGACTGGCCGAAAAGAAAATAGTTTTCAAAAGGTTTTCGTCGTGTTTATAACAGATAACTCATTAGAAGGTTCGAATTTAAAACTACTACCAACTATTGATTATCGTAATGAAAGGAAAAGTTCTTGTTTCAGTCTCTCTAAGGACTAAATGATTAGATTTCTGTAAAAGGAATTTCGCCTTTGAGCAATCTAGAGCTGTAGAGATTCATCAGACAGAGTGAATAGCAAAAGATATTTTTAATTATCGAATTATTTTAGGGTGAATAAAATCACTGTTATCTAGAAATTAGACAGGATCAGTGTTAGCATGTAACTCATGCTTCATGCATTTTTAACAAAAGCCCATAAAAGGTTGCTGTTGAAAAGAAGCCTCCCCCATAGATTGCTTCACAGGACAAATTGGACGTGGTTATGCAAAAAGGGTCCAACCCGAGTTTGTGTCAAAAATGTTAACTTGAAGAATAATGTTTGTGGTCTATACTACTAGTATTATGTGATGTAACAATTTTAGCAAACGTAACAGAAATAAGAAGAAAAATTACAAATAGATAGAAACCATTCCGATAATTTGTGTTTATGATATTTGAAGTATGGATGCTATTTATTAATATATCATAAACTCAAATTAACTTATCGCGGGTTGGAACCTTTTTGCATAACTACGTCCAATTAGGGGGCAATATTGCCATAGTCGTCACGCAGAGCAAGCAGATTGGCAACCGCGCTTTTTTTTAAATTTTGAGTTGTTATCAGAAATTCCCATCTCCTGTTTCAGTTTCCCTCTGTCTCCTCTTACGAGGCCCACGGGACGATAAGCGGTAGTGGATGTTCTTACCCCGCTGCTACACGGTTAAAAATCTCTCCATAAGAAAATCTATATGTAGAAAATACAACTCTTTGAATAAAACTATTTTTACGGATTTTATCGCGTTTAAGTTACTTATTTTAATTCTCGACGATTTGGGTGCTTTACAGCAATCATGGGGGGGGGACCATGGGTTGCTATAAAGTCCCCCCCCCCCCGTGAACATAGGTTGTTGTACCCGAAACGTCAGGAAATAAAATAAGTAAATTAAACGCGATCAAATCCGTATAAATAGTATTATTCAATGTGTAGTGTTCGCGTAAATATAAGAAATAATGAAATACAACTATTTTATGGTGTGTATTGTAATCTTGGTATTCGTATTCCCGACGCAATCAATTTTTCTCTCTCCCACATATAATACCAGCGAAAAATAATATCATAATGCTGTTGTGTTTCGTATAGTCAGGGACGGACGCTTTTTACTGTTAACGAAGCATTATATTCATTAAAGGACAATTGGAGTGACAGACGTTTCTTGCCCGTTCTTTTCTGTAGAGGTCTTATTTTTCGAATTTTTTTAAAAATTTTGGTGTTCATGATAGTGATATAATCCCTTACTGAACATAATAAAGAGAAGAAGTAACCGAATCCATCACTTCATTACATCTTTTGGGTGTCTTAAGAAGCTACCATGAAAAAAGTCAGATATGAAAAATGTTAAAAATTAACCTAGTTTGAAGACCACCTCCCGCCCTTCCTTAATTGCGTGCACGATCCTCGTTACCACTAATCTCAACACCAATACTTCTAACACCACTACCGCCTGATTCGGTTAAATACCAGAAATATCCTATGGCTTTGCATAGTTTCATTCTTTACGTCAACCATATCGGCGATGAACAACAGCGTCCAAGAGAAGTGCGAGAAATCTAATAATGTGATCTACAATCCACGTACCAAGCGTGACGACGGAAGAGGCCCATGGGAGAGAAGATTATGTCATAAAACCGAGTGCCTCTTTGTTAATAACAATTAATAGGTATAAAATATTTTTTTATGTAAACGCAGTAGCTTATTTGCGTTACGTTGATAAAATTGTGAAATGTAATGAAATATTAACTAACTTTAGCGTAATTAATTAAAAAAATATTTTTATTTTCATTTTATAAATGTACAAATTTTTCGGTATCCATCTGCCCAAAAGAACAACGATTTCGTGTGCGGGTTGAATGGGGCACAACTAGGTTAGTTAATTAATTTACGTGTTTTAAATAAATAGTATAACTGCAAATTTAATTAATAAAACTTTTAAATATATAATAGGCTTTGTGCTCTGAGCATGAAAACACCATGTTAATGACGTCATTATTACCTTAATTATCATAATAACTATCAAATTTATTCCATTAATTTTGTTAATTATTCAAAGTATTTTAAGTGTGTTTTAATATCGGTCGTAAAATATTAATTAAAGAACTTTTAACGAATATAATATAACGTTATTTAATGCCACTCCTATATTTTTGTATTTTTTTATATTCTTTACACTTAGCTATTAGCACGTATGAGTCGGTTCAACCGAGGATGGACCACGCTCTCACAGAATACCAGTGTAAAATAGCAGCTTAATACTGCTGTTTCGTATGGTGAGTGTAAAGAACCCTGCGAGTTGCTATTTTACGCTCTGTGAGAGCGTGGTCCTACCTCGGTCCAGTGGACCTATTTGTGCTAGAACTATTTTTTTTATATGATAAGGGTGACAAACGAGCACACAGACTACCTGATGGTAAGTGGTTGCTGCGGCCCATAGACATCTACATCTATCCTCTATTAGAAATCAAAATGTAGATGCGTTGTCACCCGTGAGGACTAAGATGGAATGCCTCATTACCAGTAAAAAGGGCCTCCGGCCACCTGCACTCACCAAGCGAAACGCAGAGGTAAACCTCTACTTCACGCTGGTTTTCTGTGAGGTTGTGGTACCACCCCGGTTTGAGCCGGCCCATCCGTGAGACAGCAAAAGCTGCCGCGTGGCTCTACCACTGTTAATTATTAACTATTATATAGCTATAGCGTAGCTCCAACACGTATCATCTGCTTGGATTGCTACTCTTGTATCATTGTTTGCATAATGGTTTGAAGTGGATGGAGATTGATACGTAAAAGTGGTGTGAATATCTGCGCACGTCAACTATGAAACGATTAAACACGTGCTCTGATGATGATGTGAAGCTGAAGAGCTTGCAACTTTACAATGCGCAAATCCGGCCTCACAATGAATACTGTTCTCATCTCTGGGCCTGGGCACCCCAGTGCCAGCTCCTTCCACTTGACCGAATCCAGCGTAGAGCGGTTCGAACCGTCGATGACCGAGTTCTTTCTGATCGGCTCGATACACTGGCACTGCGTAGAGATGTCGCATCTCTTTGCGTATTTTATCGCATTTACCACGGGAAGTGCTCTGAGTAATTGTTCGGACTAATTCCAGCCGCTCAATTTCACCATCGCACATCGCGACGAAACTTGCGATACCATCCATGACACTTGCGATACCACCTGGATTATTGGCGGTGCACCACTGTGCAATTTAGAAGATATTTTCTTCCTCGCACAACTTCCTTGTGGAATAGATTACCACCAGCGATTTTTCCGGACTGATACGACGAAAAAGGAGTAGGATCTATTCTTGAAGGTCCCTAACCTTCAAGAATAGAGCCTACTCCTTTTTAAAAGGCCGGCAACTCATCTGTAATTCCCCTGGTGTTGCGGTTGTTCATGGGCGGCGGTATTCACTTACCATCAGGTGCCTCGTTTGCCTCCTCTTCTATAAAAAAGAGGATGCTGTCTGTTTAGGCGCATTAAGATACTATCGTCATTGACAGTCTGCTGGCTCATGTTGCCGTTCCGAAAGACTTCACAATGCACCGCATCGACATATTGTAAATGAAAAAAGTTTTTAAAAAAAATTATACAAAATAATTTATTAATAAACTTGACACTGGCAAAAGTGCGAGTCCATTAACAAAGAAAAGAAACTGTAACTACAGTCTATCGAAGTCCACTGCTGAACATAGGTCTTCTCATAGAATTTATGAAGTGAATATTTGCCGCAGCTGCTACGTTTAGCAGGCGGTTTGGCAACTGCATTTTTAAAGGAATAAATACTCGTTTATATTTTCTGCTGTGCTAGGCAAGATTATCAAATGTATCATGAAGGTAGTTTTCATACATAAATTTCATTATGATTTCTTATATTTATGCGAAGACTACACATTAAATGCAACGGAATTTTTACGGATTTCATCAGATATATTAAATCCTTAAAAATTTGTTTCATTTAATAAATTCCATTTTTAGGCCAAGTTTATTCCCTAATGGATTCGAACCCGCCTCTCTGCAGCGCTCCAAACAAATAAAACGGCACTGCGTTATCAAGCCGTTAGATTAATTCTGTGTTAAAGAACAATCAAGATCTCAAGCCATGGTTGGGCCGGTCACGCCTTTTCTAAACTAGGTCAACGAATACACTTCTGCTAACTTAATTCGCTACGTCATAGGAGTCTAGGTTACCAAACAATACAAACAAACTTTATTTCTATATATATTTACAGAAGTTGGAAACTTGCAAATAAAGTAATTTACTTGTAGATACTATCAATTAATTTACTAATGGACACACACACACAAATACACACACAGACAGACTAATGCAAGAATTATAAAATTACAAAACCTATGTAAAATTTCAATTTTATAAGGTGACTGGGAGGCTCGCAATTCTAACGACACCCTCATCTCAGGGAGGAAGGAGTTCTTGAAAACCAGCGCTTCGTGGGATCTTTACCCCATGTAAGCAAAAGCTGAGTCAACTCCGATTGCCTAAATTTAAAAATGACTATAATTTGAGAATGAAGTACTTAGATGTGACAATTAAACTTAATTGTAATATTTGTTTATTTGTTTACCAGAGCCCAATAATCGTTTTAGCTGATTTTAAAATAAGGAATTTTGCAATTCGATAGTATGTCTTTGTTGTATTTTTTTATAGAATAAGGGTGAAAAACGAGCACACAAACCACCTGATGGTAAATGGTTGCTGTGGCCCATAGACATCTACATCTATCCTCGACTACACGTCAAAATGCAGATGCGTTATAACACGTGAGGACTAAGACATAATGACAGGTGTCATTGTCAGTAGACGCGTTATTTTTTGCTTTGTATATTTTAATCCAAAAACGGTGTTCAAATTTGTTAGTTATTCAAGTATTATACATTTTTGAAATCAGTGTTTTACCATCTTTAAAATAGTGGTAATATTTTTAGCAGACATTACCCTGTTCATAAACGTATGAAGAAATGACAAGTGAAGTTAGTACTTGTATAAATGAGTATCCAACTGTAGAATGTGGAAATTTTACGCCAATGAGTTATGTGAACACCCAGCGCGGGACTCAACGAAGCTTCTCGCCGGTAGAGATGGATGCAGATTTTGATTTTGTATTGTTGAATGAACTGAGGCAATTTCGCTCCGAAATGACATCTCGTTTGGAAAGTCAAGCAAATGCAATAAAACATCTACAAGATCAATTCTCCCAAACCAAGGCTGACCTTAATCATTTAATAAAATTAATGACGGTAGTAGAGGAAAAAGTAGAGTCGAAATTATCCCAAAATAGTTCGCCACAAATTATAAATAAAGATAGTATTGACCCTCCGTGTACGCTTGCTAAAATAGTCAGCCAAGCCACCAGTACCAATACACTATTGAAAAAGAGAACAAATAGTCGCCATATTTCTTATACGCAAAGTATGAACAGCGATGAAGCCACGAAACCGACTCAACATACGGCCCAGGTGAAACTAATAAGCACACCGATGATTACTGAGTCAATAAGTACGGATTCGATTAACAAAGAGGATCATCAACAAGCTGGTTGGAAGACGGTACAATATAAGAAGACTAATAGATTACATAAAGATGTGAAAATAGGAAAAAATACAGATATAAATGCAATACAGGCTACGGAAAGAAAAAAATATCTGCACGTATGGCGTTTACACCCGAAAACCACCCCAGAAGCGATTACTGACCATATTAAGAGCATATGTGGCTCGGAATTGAATATAAAAATTGAAAAAATCAAACATAAAACAGAGCGAGATTATTCATCTTTTATAATAGGTGTACCTGAACAGTTTTATGAAAATCTGAATAAAGCTGAAGTATGGCCATTAAACGCTGAATTTAATGAATGGATTTGGTTTCGTAGACTCCCCAAGAAAAGTTTTGGTAAATAATAATAAAATAGACATATTTTATCAAAATGTAAGGGGTCTAAGAACTAAATTGGATATTTTTAGGAGTAATATTGTGTCTTCTAATGCGGACTTATACGCGATCACGGAAACAGGTTGTAATGAATCGATACAAGATGCAGAGATCGTACCACAAGGATACAAAATATTGCGTTGTGATCGAACAGACGGTGGGAAGCAGGGCGATGCACTTCTCGTGGCCACACACCGGTTCGAGCTACGGCATGTACTTGTTGCAGACGCTTCTATAGACACCTATGCATTTGAAATGGTTAGTGCGACAGTTCATTTAAATAATAGATTTTTGTTTATGTGCTGTGTGATTTATATACCACCGGGCAGTTCAGAAAATGATTATGTGACTTTGTTTAGAATAATAGAAAAATTTTGTGATAGATATAAGCAGGTTATTGTAATAGGAGATTTTAATTTGTACTCAAGTTCTGTAAATATTAGTAATTATTTTGAGTGCTTCATGTCCTATTGCGAGTTCACTCAGTATAATAAAATACCTAACTGTTTAAATCGTCAGTTGGACTTGGTACTGGGCACGGGCTTTAATGGGTCGGGGTCGGTGTTGGTGGAGGCAGCGGACGAGGAGCTCCTGCTAGTGGACCCGTACCATCCGCCGCTCGCAGTCAGCGTGCACGTCGGGTCCGCGACCCCTCCACCTCCCACATCGCCGCACACACCCTTTGAGGCGAGTGTTTCCAATATTACACCGAAATGGAATTTTTATAAAGCTGACTATCCATCATTATATTCAATGCTAGCTTCCAACGATTGGAGTAAGATATATGAAATGAGTGACGTAGAAGACATTTTAGATTACTTTTATGATACACTTAATAATATTTTAGATAAATGTATACCTAGAAAAAATATAAATAAAAAACAATCACAGTGTGTATACCCAGTATGGTACACGCGCGAAATTATTAATGAAATCAAAAATAAAGCAATACTTCACAAAAAATTTAAAAACACAAAGCTTGACAGTGATTACAGTGAATTCGCTAAGTGTAGAAAACGTATTAAAAAGCCATAGAAATTGCACATAAGGAATATAAAAATAAAATTGAACTTCAATTTGCGAAAGACCCAAAATCGTTTTGGCAATATTTTAAATCCAAAAAAAATAATTTAGATAAGCAGAATATCATAAAAGATGGTAAGGGATGATGAAGCTGTTAAGGAATTTGCAGATTTTTTTGAATCGGTATACAACAAGGATCTGCCGCGATTGGACATACGCGCGGCGGCGGCGTTAGCCGATACCACCTCGGCGACTGTCCACATAGATACTCTGAGTCTTCAGGAAGTAAGAGAGGCACTCGTTCATCTCAAGCCAAAACGCTCGTCGGGTCCGGATGGTATACCAGCTTTTCTTTTTAGGGATTGCAGGAGAATACTGGCAGAACCGCTACATCATATTTTTAACATGTGCTTAAAACATGCAACATTCCCAGCGAGATGGAAGATCACGAGAGTCATTCCGGTTCCGAAAGGTAAGTCAGGTTCTGATGTGAGCAGTTATAGACCTGTGGCTGTACTGTCGACGGCAGCGAAAGTGTTCGAGTCAGCTATCCACCGACGGATGCAGTCACAAATAAGCGCTCATCTCTCCGACGCGCAGCACGGGTTTAGGCCGGACCGCAGTACAGCCACTAATTTGCAGAACTTTATGGCGCATGTAGTACCGGCAGTTGATGCTGGAGTACAAGTAGACATAGCCTACTTTGATTTTAAAAAGGCGTTTGATACGGTGGATCATGATATTTTATTAAAAAAGTTGGCTCAAGTCGGATGTACTTCGTATATGCTCCAGTTCTTCGTCAGCTACATGAAAGATCGACAGCAGTACGTGGAATACAATGGGTATGAATCAAGACTATACTATACACGATCCGGTGTGAGCCAGGGCAGCAATTTTGGGCCTCTTGAATTTTTAATAATGATAAATGACTTACCAGAAGTCGTCAGAGATAGTACTTGTTTATTATTTGCAGATGACCTTAAATTGCTGCTTCCAGCTAGGGTTACATCTGATTGTGAATGTCTGCAGGAGGATATAAACAGAGTGGTTAAGTGGAGCCACGAAAATAAATTGTATTTTAATGTATCCAAATGTTCGGTGTTGTCTTTCACCCGTGCGCGTAAGCCGATGCACTTCGAATACAAGATGGAAGCGACACCGATGACCCGTGTGTCTCGGGTACGAGATCTCGGAATCCATCTCACCTCCGATCTAACGTTTCGCGAACATATTATTAAAACTTGTCAAAGGGCGTATAGAAACCTGGGTTTTGTCCTGAGACAGTCAAGAGATATTAAAAATATTACCACACTGAAAGTACTATACGATGCTCTAGTCAGGAGTCACTTGGAGTACGGTGCTGTTATATGGGCTCCGCATGAAGAAAAGTACAGCCTAATGCTGGAACGTGTGCAAAACAAATTTATGAGGCATATATACTTCAAACTGTATGGCGTATATCCGTTTTACCCTTTGAGGTACCCCACATTGTTCGTGCTCGGGATGGTCGGGTACAACCAGCTCAGAGTAAGACGGGAGTTTGCTCTGGCTGCACAAGTAGTGAAGTTGCTTCGTGGCGCCACATGCAACCCGGGGGTGCTGCGCCACCTGCACCGGACCGGTACGTGTGGAGGCGACGCCGCCCGCCACTGCTCGCGGTGCCCGTGGCCAGGACCAAGTTGCTTAGTAACTCACCTATAGTCCGAACAATCCTTGTAGTGAATAAAGTTCATGAGAGGATTGACATATTTTCGAGTAATCTGAGTGAACTCGCTAGGGTAATTTTATACATAGTTAGTTATGTAAGTTAGTTGTAATACATAGTATATTTAAGTAAATTAGTGACACTATCGTATTGGGTTTGTTTAGCCTGTAAGGATAGTTGTTAAGTGTGTGTGTGTAAATAAAAAAAAAAATTATAAGATAGAATGCCTCGCGTACAGTAAAAAGGGTCTCCGGTTCTCTACACTCATCATACGAAACACAGTATTAAGCTGCTATTTTACGTACTCTGTGAGAGCGTGGTCCTTCCCCGGTCGAGCTGACCTATTCGTGCTACAACTATACTACTGATATAGCTGCAGCATGGATCTACCACGTATGGATTGCGCTAAAACTTTGTCAACTTATTGTTTGCACTTGCGCGAAGGATATAGGCATAGTAAAATTAACTTACAGTAGGTGGCGCGCGTATCGCAATAACAAATTTATTTCATAGTTATATATCGTTCAACTTCAATTAATGTATTCCCAATTAAACAATACAACTCTTCCAAATTTACAACGATATTTCCATAATTATTTTTTTCTGTAGCAGCAACGCACCTGGTACCACCTAGTGTATAATGAATATATAAAGTGTATAAAAGCATTCAAAAAACCCGACTTCAGAATGTATTTTTTTAATTCTTCCTAGTTCACAGATGAACACGATTGATTTTAATCACTCTTATGAACGCCAAAATCTCCTACCGAATCAAAAAGTGTGAACTGACGCGAGACTCGAGAAGAAACGTTTGTCACTGTACTATACACATGAATAAAATTTAAGTGTTTGTCTGTACATTGAATAAAATGTTTAAGGTTTTTATCGCACTTAATTTGCTTATTTTAATTCCTGACGTATCGGGTGCTTTACAGCAACCCATGGTAACGGGGAGGGACTGAGATGTTTGACGTCCCGATGTCATAGTTAGCCCGGCTACATTCAGCTTTTGAATATTAATTTATGGTTAGATCTACGCAGAATGAGGAAGAAGTCGTCTTTTGAAATGCGTACAGCAAAGGAGTGGAATAATTTGCCGGCGTCTATCTTTCCGTCCGAATACAATCTGAGCGTCTTCAAGGCAAGAGTAAATAGGCTTTTGTCACGCTAAGACAGTGCGATTTACCATCTAAGGCTGCATTACCACTTACCACCAGGTGGGATTGTGGTCAAGCACTGGCTTATAATAAGTAAAAAAAGAATGAGTGTACTGTAAGTTCGTAGATCGAAGCAAATATTAATATTAAAAAAATCAAACACTGAAGGTAGTCGAACCACAAAAAAATAAATTAATATTCAAAAATTGAATTTGAAATTTTTTACGTGTTAGAGCCAAGCTGCAGCTATATTAGTAGTATAGTTGTAGCACGAATGGGTCAGCTCGACCGGGGAAGGACCACGCTCTCACAGAATATCAGCGTAAAATAGCAGCTTAACACTGCTGTGTTTCGTATGATGAGTGTAGAGAACCGGAGACCCTTTTTACTGGAATAGAGGCATTCCATCTTAGTCCTCACGGGTGACAACGCATCTACATTTTGATTCGCAAACGAGGATAAATGTATGTCTATGGGCCACAGCAGCCACTTGCCATCAGGTGGACTGTGTGCTCGTTTGTCACCCTATCCTATAAAAAAAACTGAAGAAAGAACTTTCAAAAACTTCTCTGTCTCTAATATTCTTCTATTAAAGGCTTCTATTAAACTCAGGGAATGTTTGCATGCTATTAAGATATATTTCTATCTGTCCGAGCTAATGCTTGGCATTATGATTATGATCAAACTTTACGAAAAGATAATGAGTAAATCGCGGAGCAATCTAGGCAATATTTTATCCGAAAGCCTTAAAGAATTTTTTTCGGGTGAACAGAATGGCTTTTGATTATTTTTTAAATCTAAATGCCACAGTAACGCAGCAAACGTAACCATAAATAGCGGTGTGATGTATTCCACCCAATATTAGTATTTAGTTAATTAATTAACGTCACCTAAAGATCAAAAACCCGTGGTATGAGATCGTTCTTAATAAAGGATCCTCCCGACCAAACCAGCCGCTCTAATCGATATCTATATGTTTAATTCAGTATTTATCAAACGTAACCATAAATAGCGGTGCGATGTATTCCACGCAATATTAATATTTAGTTAATTAATTAACGTCACCTAAAGATCAAAAACCCGTGGTATGACATCGTTCGTAATGAGAATCCTCCCTATCCAAACCAGCCGCCCTAATGAATATTTATGTGTTTAATTACTTATACTTACGATTAAGGGGGCTTAATTTAAACGATATGATACACTTAGATGAAATAATAAAGTTTAATTAATCACTAATTATAATATCGCCAATATACATTCTAAAAAGAATACATAGGAGCACAGTAAAAACATATCTTTATACATAATATTATTATGATATATTATTTATAGACTTTAAACATGAGTTGGGTGGTGACTTAGACTTTAGGACTAGTCAGTTTGAATAGCCTATCATGTAGGCGATGTCATGGGTGTCATGGTTGAATAGGGGCAAAAAGTTCTCATTACACTCCTAGGGGGTCAAAATGGCCAATAATCACAAAAATCTAAATTCTTATTTCGGCTCTTTCGAAGATTCTTACAGTCTTTACTTCCCGCATCCCACTAATCAGATATATTATGCCTTAAGCAAATTCTTTCAAATATTAAATCTTACAGGTGGCGGTAGCATTCGTCTAACTTTAGTTTTTAACACCCGACGAAAAAGAGGGGTATTATATGTTTAACAGGTGTGCCTGTGCATTTGTGTATCTGTGTATGTGTGTGTCTATTTATAGCATCGTAGCTCTCAAACGGATAAACCGATTTAGATTTAGTTTTTTTTTTGAAAGGTGATTTGATTTTTGCTATGAATCAACAAAATCTTTTCAGACGTTTTTGTTTCGTGGGTTCTTAAAGTTTTCATTCTTAGAAAAGAGTAAATAATTCATAATTACACACAGAAAAACATACTTTATCTACAGGGTTATTTTGCAATATACCTGCGGCCAAATTTTCAGAGAAGGTTCAAAATAAGTAATATAGGCGAATGGTGAAGAAAAATTAATAAAAAAATCTCAAATCTACTGTCGTTTTATCTTTTAAATTCAGAATGCATAGCATTTGGCGTATTCAAACTGATTATATTCATAAATATCTAACGCCTACTATTTTACTACGCATGCACACATTCGTAAGGTCGGCGAAAACGTTGTGAATTGAATTGCACAAAGAGGAGTACGCGTAGTGGTTGCCCATAAATCACATTCAATTTGAGATAATTTTTAAAAAAGGTAGAAGCCTTATTTACTCGTATTTTAAAAAAACTGCAATAACGGTATTTCATTATTTGTACATTAGAACTTAAGTATAAAATTTGGCTACTCTTTGAAAAATATGCATCGGTATCAAAGGAAGTGCTCTTAAAATACTTAAATCATACCTATCAAATAGATTGCAAGTGCTGAAGCTGGATAATTTTCAAAATAGTGCCTTACCTGTCACGCATAGCGTGCCACAGGGATCCATACTGGGGCCACTCCTATTTCTAGTCTATGTAAACCACCTCGTAGAACTAGGGCTACATGGTCATATAACTGTGTACGCTGACGATACATGTCTGTTTTATTTCGGATCTTATATACATGATATAGTCTCGCAAGCGCAAGAAGATCTGGAACTATTGTTTGAGTGGTTCCAATACAATTAGCTAACGGTAAACGTTTCTAAAACATGTTACATATACCGATACCGATACGACTTAGGAACCTTCAAGAAAAGAGCTTACACCTTTCTAAAAGTCCGGCAACGCATCTGCAATTCCCCTGGTGTTGCGGTTGTTCATGGGCGGCGGTAGTCACTTACCATCAGGTGAGCCGCATGCTCGTTTGTCCCCTATTCCATAAAAAAAAACAATTTTTAAATCAAAGAACAAAACTATACCATTAAATGACCCACTGGCAATTGATAACATCCCCTTAGAACAAAAAACCTGCGAAAAATACCTAAGCTTAAGAATGGACAACTACTTAACATGGAATAAGCAAATAGATCACATTAAAAATAAACTTTCGGCACTTACTGGATCACTTCACAATATTTCCCATTGCCAACCTAAAAAAAATGCGGTACACTATTTATAACTCATTAGTCAAATTACATTTACTTAATCTTACTGAAATTTGGGGCAACGCTGCTAAAACTAAGTTACAGGAACTTCAAAGGATACAAAATAAAATAATAAAAATACTTTTTCACTATTCGTATCTAACACCAACCTTTAAATTTTTCAAAGAAACAAAACTTATGAACGTTCAGATAAAACCATCCATACTAACTTGTCTATTGTAAAAAATAACAAATTTGTAAACGCAGTCTTCGTCGACCTAGCTTACTTGTACTACTAAAGGTACGAACAAAATACGCATAAAAAAGCATTACTTTTGAAGGAGCACTGATTTATAATAAATTGCCTTGTAATATAAAAAAAACCCGCCAAGTGCGAGTCGGACTCGCGCACCGAGGGTTCCGAACAAATCCGTAGGTTAAAATTATTAAAAATGTTTTTATTATATCATGTAACTAAAAATGTATGTTTTTCGCAATTTTTCCTTTATCTATGCTATAATACGTTGCTTCGTACCAAATTTTAAGATTCTGAGTTCACGGGAAGTACCCTGTAGGTTTTGATTCCCTTGCGGCATAAACGGTTGTATCTTTTGATTGCTTTGGTTTAGAAGTTTGATTTTTTCAAAGCACTAAGGGACAATAGACTTGAGTATTTGATATGAATTTCAGCTTGATACCTTTACGCGTTCCTGAGAAAAAGGGTCTTGACAGACAGACAGACAGACGGACAACAAAGTGATCCTATAAGGGTTCCGTTTTCTCCTTTTGAGGTACGGAACCCTAAAAATGTAAGCTTATTCAGTAGTTTTAAGTCTCAGCTGTCTCAATTTATAACTGAACAGTTTTCACCATTCAATTGAGACTGTGAAGCTATTGAATGAGTGTTTGGGGACCATTAGAATAAAATTACTAAAATGTAATAATTATTTTCATGTAAGTGGCATTGTTTGTCTTTTTGAAAATTAATTCTTTAAACCTAAAATAACCCTAAATAAAATTAAAGTGCCTGTGCGTAATATTGAAATAACTGACTTTCATTAAGTTCAGGGAGCAATTTACATGCCACTAAGACATAAATAACCATTTTTAAATTTTCGTCTGTCTGTGTGTCTGTCCAGGATAATTTTTGGAAACTTAACAAATAGACAGAGAGCACTAAAGGGTTTTAGACTAAATTCCATTCAAAAAAATTAGAAGTCTTTTTTATATAAAAAAAATAAATAAAATCAACGGTCTATGATTACCTTAAATCCAAATGTTGATTTATATTCAATATAATGGTATTCTGTGAGAGCGTGGTCCTTACCCGGACGAGCAGACACATTCGTGCTACGACCACAATATGTAGCTTCAGCTTGGCTCTACCACCTACAGTTTTCAAGTTAGTAGTAAACAGTTTAATTAAGGTTATTTATAAAGCATTAAACAACAAGTTTTTCATTATTCGGATAATTTTCTTCCCTCAGTCCGAAATGCAGCCTCATTTAGAATGCAATTAAGAGTTACTTTGATAATTACAAAGCAACCCTTTGTTTCCCGCTTTTATTCACAATTATTTTAATTGTAGAATGAATGTGCCGTTAAGATAAAAGTATTTATTAAAGCGAGATTTTAGTTAAGAATACGAAATCAAAGAACGTATTCTAAGACTACTTTGCCTTTATGATGTCCTAGTCTCTATGGAGTAATTTATATTGTATCAGTTCTGTTTATTATCATTATTATCATTTCAGATGATCATTATTTTCTACCGAATTCAAAAAGGAGACGGTACTCAATTCGACTATAGGTTTTTTCTTTTTTTTATATGTGTTACCTCATAACTTTTTCTGGGTAAACCGATTTGGACAATTCGTTTTTTAGTTGAAAGCTAGTGCTTCCCGTGTGGTCTATATAAATCTGGTCAAGATCTGACCAATAGTTTTTAAGTTATTCTTAATAATTTATATTGAACTCGGTTGTACAAATTTTTTATTAATTTATCCTATGTTCAGTTGTTACGTGGTAGTGCCATGCTGCAGCTATATAATGGTTGTAGCACGAATGGTTTTCTCGACCAGGGTAGGACCATCGTTACTATTATCTTTACACCCTATTAGAATCCACCATTGAACATAGGCCTCCCCCCTAGATTTTTTTTCTTTTTTTTTATAGGATAAGGGTGACAAACGAGCACACAGTCCACCTGATGGTAAGTGGTTGCTGTGGCCCATAGACATCTATCCTCATTTGCGAATCAAAATGCAGATGCGTTGTCACCCGTGAGGACTAAGATGGAATGCCTTATTTCCAGTTTAATTTTTTTAGATTGCTTCAAAGAGGGGATATTTGCCATTGAAGCCACGATTGGCAAGTGGGTGTGCAATCGCAATTTTTTTTAATGTTTAGTCGTTCTTAAGAAGACGCTGCTACCGATCTCATGATTTGCTTCCCTCTGTCGCCTCTTACGACACCCACGCGATGATATGAGGTAGTGGGTATTCTTACAACACCGTTTCGTATGGTGAGCGCAGAGAACCGAAGACCTTTTTCACTAGAAACGAAGAATTCTATCTAGATACTAAGGGATGACAACGTATCTATATTTTTGATGTAGATATCTATGGACCACAGGATCCACTTACTGGTGGTCTGTGTGCTCGTTTGTCACCCTTAAAAAAATACTTTTACTTTGCCTTTGACTGTTGGTAATGCGTACATAAAAGATCGGAACAATTTGTTAACATATTATATCTTTTCCTCTGATTACAAGGTAGATGTAATCAAGGCAAGGGTGAATTGGCTGTTAATCAAGTCAATGCGCTATATTCTCTACGGGTACATCACAATTTATAAATTTGGGACGTGACTACTATCTCACCTGATGGTGAGTGGTGATTCAGAGATGGTAAAACGTACTGACTTTGTGAGACAACTTTTCATCAGATAGAATAGTAAAGGCATAATAAGTTAAAAAAAATTGGAATAAATCTCGTTTCATAATTTATTACACATTATATATTGGAATAACTAATATAATATAATTATATATTAATTAATAGTACTAATTACTTAGTATCCGTTTGATGCAATATTATGTGGGCCGTCAATCCTGAATGCATTGTAATGTATCATTATTGCGAATAGCACAAGATAGGTTAATTGAATCACAGTCTTTATATGTTTATATTATATATTCTGCTGCTGTAGACTGCTAGGCAAAAAAGGAGCCTTACTGCTTAAAAGGAGAAGTTTCACTTATAGTTATGTGTAGTCACAAAAAATAATTTTTAATTAATAGTAAAAGCCTACCTCAACTAACTATTCTTATATAGGCTGATGAAACCGTGAGGCGAAACATTTTAAATAAATATTGCAAAATATTTTCTTTACCCAAATCACAAAAACGAAACTAAATAAATTAAAATTAAAAATTTTATACAGCCGACTTCAATATTAGTTATTGAAGAATAACTCAAAAACTATTAGTCTGACCTTGATCAAATTCATATGGGACCACACGAGAACTATCAGCTTTCATATAAAAGAAGAATCATCGAAATCGGTTCACACAGTACAAAGTTGTGAGGTAACACACATAAAAAAAAGATACAGTCGAATTGAGTACCGTCTCCTTTTTGGAAGTCGGCAGAAAAAAGACTCGTTTGTCCTTACTTTCATCTGTGTCCGTTTGAACTTATTTTTATAAAATATATGTGTATAAAGAATACATTTTATGTACGTGTTTTTATAGATCACATAATGATGAAAGTTTCCTCCGTGTTACACACGTAGTTTTATAACAAAAACATACATAAAAACGGTCAAATGAAACGGCTCAGCGAGAATTCGTTTTTTGAAGCCATAATTTAAAATTAAAAATTTTGTACAGCCGACTTCAATATAGGTTATTTAAGAATAACTCAATAACCATTGGTCTGACCTTGATCATATGGGACCACACGAGAACTATCAGCTTTCATATAAAAAAGAATCATCGAAATTGGTTCGCCCAGTACAAAGTTATGAGGTAACACACATAAAAAAAAACATACACTCGTATTGAGTACCGTCTCCTTTTTGGAAGTCGGCAGAAAATAAACTATATTAATAATTTTACATTCTGATGTCAGTGCTGAGACACATTATACACGATAATTGAAACCTGGACTCCAGGATTGAAATTATTTTATTATTCTTTTAGGTGTTTAAAGTAGGCTTTTTTCTTTTACCCTTTTGAGTGGACTAACATTTTTAAGATAATTTTTAAGCTTATTAATATCATTAATTATTTTACCACCTTTCGAGATTGAAATTTTTCTGCAAATTTATATTAATTTTTTGTAGCCCAACCCCTGAAATATGACCTACTTAATTTCAAAAGAATCAAAGTTAAAATAACAATTGAAGAAGATATCATGTAACATACATACAATAAACGTGCAGTCAAATTGTTTAATTCCTCCTTTTTATTGAAATCGGCTAAGAATATAAATAAGTGTATATTAAAAAAAACACAAAGTAAAAGACAGGTCTTAGATTAGGATATACAATTAATCACGTAACAAGGTCGAGCTATTTCCTAATAGGTCCAAATGAAACTACGAAACAACTGCTTGCTCGTGCCCTAATACCCAATATTTTGCTCTCAGAGTTTATCCTATGGTTCTCAAGTGATTTACTTCTAGCTTATTTTGATACAGTATCTTTTTATACGGTTTCGGTTGAAAATCCTGTTTCGTTCGGACACTAGTATAATACCTTCTATCTATATTCTGCAATGATTAAAAATTCGTTATAAAAAGGTTTTTGATAAATGTATTCGTAATGTAGGGTGATTGATTTAACTCTTCCGGGCAGTTCTAGGGGATTTCGAAAGAATCGTTAAATCGAGGAATTCGTTAAATTGCAGCCTAGGCTTAAACAGTAATAATATATTTTTTATGAAAATAGATAAATAAATATATAGATACAAAATATCATATTGAACGTATCAATTACTCTATCATTGAAGCCTTTCTTATGATCTATAAGGATCTTATGGCTTCACGTATTTAACTGTCATCTGTCACGTTACTGAAGTGACCTACTTACTTTGTACAACCTCTAAATAGGAGAGAATTATATATAGGCATATATTAAATTTGTTGTGTAGTCTAATGAAGACATAGTAATTAACATATTCCAACGGATCAGTAAGCTGAAGTGGCCTTAAGCCAGTAAAAAAAAATCTTATATTTACGCGAGTACTAAAACAAAATTTACGGATTGTATGGCGTTTAATTTCAACTTTTTTAAATTCCTGAAGTTTCGGGCACTTTACAGCTTCAATTGTCACGGGGAAACGCGAAAAATTCCAAAATTGATATTCCTTAAAAAAATAGCTTAAAACCGATAACCGATGGTTCATGTGTGGCAAACTCGTACCGGTAAGCGAAATGTAGGACTGCCTTCCACTATTCTTGATTTGTTGTTTGTTGATTGAAGCCCTGATGATGATAATAGTAAAATCTAAACGGAATTGACAAATATACACTTATAATTGAAATAAGCAATTCATTGGTGCCGGCGGTGATTGAACACGTATTTTTCGCGTAATAGTGACAAACGAGCATAGATACACCCGCTGGTAAATGGATACTGATTCCTTAGATATTTGAGTAAAGAATCAAAATTCAGATGCGTGATGCGACCTCTGAGAACTAAGGTAGAAGCGTCGGCTCGATCTGGGAAGGATAACGCCCTCACAGAATACCAGCGTAAAATAGCAGTTTAACAGTGCTGTGTTCATATGGTGAGTGTAGAGACCCTTTATATTGGAAAAGAGGTATTCCATCTTAGTCGTCACGGCTGGCAACGCATCTGCATTTCGATTTTTTATTAAGGATAGATTTAGATGTCTATGGGTCACAGCAACCACTTACCACCATATGGACTGTGTGCTCGTATGTCACCCTATTCTACATCAAAAAAAACTTAAGGTAAGAATATTTTCACTCGTAACTTATATCACAGATTATCCAACCGTGTGGCTGTGTGTGTGTGGCTTAACTGCTATAGACTTTGTGATTAACTGTCTCCACGTTATAAAACAAACTTACAAACTCCTTGAACCGTGTTACTTTACGCCCCTGTAGTTTTTAATCTCTTTCGCAAACGTGATAATGTTTCTCTAACTTCCGCGATCTTTTTTTTTGCTCATTTACTATACTTTCGTAGTTGGAGGGAAAAATATTCTGTTTTGTTTTTATTTGCGTTGAGAATGCAAGTCTAATTATAATTTAATAATTTATATCTTTTATTCGATATTTATTCAATAAATTTAGCGTTCATTGTATAATAGTGTCATATGATGGCGAAGTTAGAATATATATGTATCACACATTTAAAATCACTAATAGATAAATAAAATGTTGAAAGTTTTATTGACTTTAAGTAATATTTATATTTCGTGTATGGCGCAAACAGTATCAGTGTAATTAATATACCATTATATTTGCTAAATGTTTCCTTAAATTAAAAAAAAATTGTACAACCTACTTCAATATAAATTATCAAGGATAGCTGAAAAACTATTGGTAAGACCTTGATCAATTTAAGTGGGACCACCTGGGAAGTATACCATTAAAACAAAAATGAATTTTTCAAATCAGTTCTAGCTTCTTCGAGTAAACGGTGAACATACATAAAAAAAGATTCCGACGAATTGAGAACTTTCTCCTTTTTGAAGTCGGTTGATAAAGTACAGGAACATAGCATAGAGTTTAATGTCTATAATATTTAATACACATAACTATAAGATTTTGTGTAAACTTTGCTTAAGATTTAAGTGATTTTTCATTTATATAATGTAAAATTAAAAATTTTGTACAGCCGACTTCAATATAGGTTATTTAAGAATAACTCAATAACCATTGGTCTGACCTTGATCAAATTCATATGGGACCACACGAGAACTATCAGCTTTCATATAAAAGAAAAAATTGTACAACCATCGAAACATCATCAACAATCATCGAAATCGGTTCAGACAGTACAAAGTTGTGAGGTAACACACATAAAAAAAAACATACACTCGAATTGAGTACCGTCTCCTTTTTGGAAGTCGCAGAAAATAGTTACTAAATTATGTCCAGGGAGTGCCTGCGAGTCGACTTATGTATATGTAGCTCCGACAGTAGCTTAAGGAAGTTAATGGCCTTTTTGTTTTAATATTTAATTAAGTATTTTTTGTTTATAAAATTAATGTTTTGCAAGTTGCAGCAATAAATAATTGTGTTCTTTCTTTCTTGCTTTTAAATGAGTTTTTGAACACTGTCACATTAATATTATCATCATTATATAATAAGGGACTCCGACTTAGGAACCTTCAAGAAAAGAGCTTCCTCCTTTCTAAAGGCCGGCAACACACCTTCAATTCCCTTGTTGTTGCAGTTGTTCACGGGCGGCGATAGTCACTTGCTATCAGATGACCCGTATGCTCGTTTGCCCATTGACTATAAAAAAAAATTGTAAAACCTAATTAAACAATATGTTTATATTTTAATCAACTCCTTGTCATGATATTATTTTGTTATATTTACATCATTATCTGAACTAATTTATAAAAAACAATATCATTAGTATTAATTTAAGAAAGCATTATCAGGGTGTTTGGTGGGTGGTCCGACAAACTGAAATGGGAGATAGATGGGTTCGTTAGAAGCATATTTTCTTAGTAAATTTTTTTTCCATCTCTTACCATTTTTTTTTAATTGAATTTTTAAAATTTTTTGTAATTATCCCAATTTTCTAGTATTTTGGTTCAATAACTTCTACTATTTCTAGTTTTCTACCATTTATTTTTATTTTTCCCAAGTATAATGATTTGTATATAACTAAAAAAAAAGATTTAACGCCCAAAAAGCATAAGAAAAAATACTTACGATACATTGAAAGTGAACAAACGAGAAAAATAATTGTAAACCTCTAAGTTTTCTCCAGCCCCAGAAAAATAAATAAAATTGTTGAGTAATTTAAAATGGCCTTAAAAACTTTCCTGATTTACCCTCTTTCTATCGGTATATCATATGTCAAATAAAACTTTAGATTATTTAACAAAATCATTGATAATTGAATGTGAGGGCGGGGGAATTAAAATATTTCCGCTTAGGACCCGCGGGTCAGCTACAGCTACCAGCTCATACGAGCGCCTATTATTGTATTTAATACAAAAAAGTTAATGGTTGTGTCTACACTACACTAACCAGGGTCTTGCTCAATAATAATAAAAAAATAAGTACTAGTAATTTTTTACTAAATTTACAAATTTTGTTCAAAATATCCTCCTACATTATGCAGACACGCTCGATATCTTCGACGTATTTCAGTCGTGGTAGTTTTTAATCGTATTTCTTCTTTCATAATATGAAAAGCAGCATTTATTTTTCCAATCAACTCTTCTTTTGTTTGTATTTCATTTTCGTATACAATTTCCTTTGCTCGGCCCCAGACATAAAAATCCAGTGGAGTCAGATCTGGGGATCTCGCAGGCCATTCGATAGGTCCGAGTCTCCCTATCCACGTGTTCGGAAATACCGCATCTAAATATTCCCTCACGGTTCTGCGATAGTGGGCAGGGCAGCCATCGTTTTGAAATATTATTCTTGTGTCCTCATTCATTATTGGTACCTTGCTCATTAGTTCCGGGAGATCATTTTGTAAAAAATGTAAATAATTATCTCCGTTTAAATTATCAGGTAGATAATGAGGACCGATTAAATATCTTCCGATCACACCTGCCCACACGTTAACACTAAACCGTGTCTGATGCGATATTTGTCTCGTTTTACGTGGGTTTTCATCTTTATCTGACCAATAATGTAAATTATGTTGATTGAAAATGCCTTCTCGTGTAAACTTCGACTCGTCGGTCCATAAAATGCTCTTCAAAAATTGATTATCGTCGACATCTTTGTGCAGTATAAAGCTGCAAAATTCTGTACGCCGTGCAAAATCTCCTTCCACGATACCTAGCACAAAAAATAGTGTAAGTTACTTTACTCACTTTAAAATGTATGAAATAATTAATAATGTATAAGATAAACAGTAATTTTATAAAAAGAAGAAATAATAAGTACCTTGCACTGGGGTGAGGTGAAATGGGTGCTTGCAATGGTTGCGGAGAACCGACCACACTTTCCATACAGAAAAGCCGAGTTCAGTCGCTACTTTTCTAATGCTTATAGTGGGATCATCGTCAAAAGCCGCCAAGATACGCTCATCCACAGCAACATCAAGTGGTCTTCCACGTACTCCTGGTTCCCTGTGTTGCAATTTGCCAGTTTCACGTAGCCTTCTATAAGTATTTGCAAACGTATCATGGCTAGGCAACCTTCTCGTGGGATACAGCTCTCCATAAAGTCTACGTGCTCTGTGGCCGTTATTTAGGGCCCGGCCATAAACCAAAAGCATATCAGCGTATTCCTGGTTAGTAAAATAAGTGCGTTGAGCCATAATCACTGCAGTGTTTTGAATTAAGTTTGAACACTACCGTCCGAAAACAGAAACAAATAATAAACAAAAACTTAACAATCAACGAAACAAAAACTAAACTCAACGAAACTGTTCAACAATGAATGTCGAAAAAGAACTCGCAAGTAGCTTCAGAGACAGTCAAATCACGACTAAATTAAATAACAACAGAAGCAGGTAGCTGATCCGCGCGTCGTAACTTCGCCTGTACCACCAGAAAGAGACAACATCTACCTGGCTCGCACACGCATAAATGAAACCATAAAAATATTTACACGGGTAAAAACCAGTTTAGGGTGCCCTGGCAATTTTTACGGAACTTGTAATATTTTAATTCCCCCGTCCTCACATTTGATTATCAATAATTTTGTTGATAATTTAAAGTTTTATGTAACATGTGATATACCGATAGAAAGAGGATGAAATAGAATTTTTTTTTATGGCCATTTGAAATTACTCAACATATTTGTTTATTTTTTTAAGGGGCTGGAAACTTAAGGGCTTACAATTTTTTTTCTCGTTTGTTCACTTTCAATGTGTCGTAAGTATTTTTTCTTATGCCTTTTAGGCTTTCAATCTTTCTTTTAATTTAAAAAAATATATATTTCTTAGGGAAAATAAAAAAACATGGTAGAAAACTAGAAATAGTAGAAGTTATTGAACCAAAATACTAGAAAATTGGGATAATTACAAAAAAATTTAAAAATTCAATTAAAAAAAAAATGGTAAGAGATAGAAAAAAAATTTACTAAGAAAATATGCTTCTAACGAACCCATCTATCTCCCATTTCAGTTTGTCGGACCACCCACCAAACACCCGGTATTTTTAATTTGTGGCTTTCGTTTATAACAGTTTTCAATTGAGTTAAGCCGAATAATTCCATTTGTAAAAAAATACGAAAAAAAAACAGCACTTTAGCTGTCATCTCACACAGTATATCCCTCCTCTTGATCAGCCCTCATTTTAGCTGACAGATTGTAACACTAGTCCATGTCTGGTATGAATACGAAATGGTTATACTGTTATTTCTTGTATGGAATCTCCGGGTATTTCTTAAAATGCGTTTTGCCAAAATAGCCAAGAGTTGAGAAGGTGATAAGTTGCTAAAAGTTTGATAAAACTACTACATACTTAAAGACAGAGCAATATTCTTAAGAAGTCTAAATTCTGATATTTACAAGAGTTTGTGACAAGTGGTAAAACTAAAAATTTTGTATATATAAATTATTGAGGATAATTAAAAAATTAGTAGTCAAACCTTCATCCAATTTATATGGGACCACATGAGAAGCCAGTTTTCAAATAAAAAAGGAATCATCAAAATCGGTTCACCCAGAAAAAAGTTATGAGGTAACACACACAAAAAATACAGTAGAAATGAGTACCTCCTTCTTTTTGAAGTTGGTTAAAAAACCTAAGTGTAATCCAAATATTGACTGGAACCACAATTTGAATATTGAAGTCATTTATTATAAGACAGTAACCACTCAAGACAAAAACTAAAATTGTTTGTAAAAGAAACTAAACAAATAATACACAGAAGCGAGCAATTGATCTACTTAATACCGATATAGACTCAGAATTAGAAATCGATATCCAATACAGACTAAAGTGGCTCAGTTTATGCCTCGGTACAATTGTTTCTGTTGCTTCAATTTAATATAGCAAGGGCTCTGCTGTTGTTTTTTGAAATTTTTCCTTTATTTCCTATACGAAATAAGAATAGAAATAAGCGATTTTGTTTTTTATATTTTTTTAAAACCCTAATTCATTACTATTCACTAAAGTAAATGTAAAAGAATACTTTTGTCAGTTTAACTTTTAGAGAGGATAAAATAGCTGCATTATATTTTCATAGAATAATATAAATATCTT
Organism: Parnassius glacialis; assembly: GCA_033319125.1. Taxonomy (NCBI): domain Eukaryota; kingdom Metazoa; phylum Arthropoda; class Insecta; order Lepidoptera; family Papilionidae; genus Parnassius; species Parnassius glacialis. Next base: position 31,850,498 of record JAVANC010000008.1, on the reverse strand, counting down.
TATTGTTTTATTGTAAATACTCATTATATCATTTATTACTCGTATATACATTATTACATACCTACTGCATAAATAAAGTTCCCATCCTATTTCATTTCCATTATTTTATTTTATCCTTTTGATAAACTCTTTGTCGAACATAGAAATAAAGCGAACACACTATCCTCGCGGGCGAGTCCAACCTAGGGTTTGGGTCCCGGGATGTCTGATGTCTCGAAGTCCCGGGACTTTTCGTAATTTTTGTTGTCTTGAGTCCCGGGACTTTCGGGTCGAGACTCGAGACGAGACAAGATTGTCGAAATTGTTATGTAATCATTTTTATTTTCAAATAATTGAAGGAGCCTAGCGCCATAATATGTTAGTTTAATGAATAATTACTTGGTCTACTACGTAACTACTGAGTACGCAACATAATAAATTAAATAAATATGTGATTATGAGAATTAACAATGAAATTATAAACAACGATTAGATACTAGAATTACTAGATAATAGTAAAAATATTAAGAATTAATATGATTTTTAACTAAGTTCGTTTCATTTATAGTTATTATTATTATTTATTCATTATTCAGGTAATTACACCCACTTTGTTAGTACACTTAAAACTAGGGGTTAGTAAATTTATTTAAGAATTATTTTATGAATTAACTGCTTAGAAGTGCATCTGTGTGTGGCTAAAAGAAATAAACAAAGCAATTATTAAGACTGGAATTAACGTTAAAGTTATTTATTTTCTGTTTAATTGTTTAATAAATGTTATTTTTACAAAAAATTGTCTCTTTTTTTAATACGTTCCACCAGAAATTAACTGAATTAAAATTCTTCAAAAAAGACTTAGCCATCTTAAAAAAACAAACAAGTTTTTTTTTTTTATAGGATAAGGGTGACAAACGAGCACACAGTCCACCTGATGATAAGTGGTTGCTGCGGCCCATAGACATCTACATCTATCCTCTATTACAATTCAAAATGTAGATGCGTTGTCACCCGTGAGGACTAAGATGGAATGCCTCATTTCCAGTAAAAAGGGCCTCCGGCCACCTGCACTCACCAAGCGAAACGCAGAGGTAAACCTCTACTTTACGCTGGTTTTCTGTGAGGTCGTGGTACCACCCCGGTTCGAGCCGGCCCATCCGTGCGACAGCAAAAGCTGCCGCGGGGCTCTACCACTGTTAAAAAGTTTTTTCATAAAAGTCTTGAAGTCCCGGGAATTCCCGGGACTTTGATTATAGGCTGTCCCGTGTCCTGGGACTTTGAAATTGTCGGGAATTCCCAAACCATAGTCCAACCTCAATGGGCATTGCTAAAAACCAACGCTAGCGCAATCCTACGATAGCATTATGTTGAGTCAGATCACTTTTCAGTATCACATCCCTCATGCAATCGGATCATTTTAAGTCTGTTTCTGTCTTATTTACTTTTATCTTCGAAAGTTTCTAAAAGTTATTATGCGTACATGCGTTCAATAAAATAAAGTGTCTTACCTCGTTTGTTTATCCAAATTATCAAATGTATTTTGTAATTTATGTGAAACTTCAGAATATAATAATTTAAGGTATTGCCGTAGGATTCCGACTATTTTTTTTCGATTTGTCAACCCCATCAGTGCCCCTATGGTAGCAGCGTCGACAAGTTTGGGCTTTCATGTAAGAAAAGTGTTGGTAGGTTTTCACGGCACGGTTCTTTGTACGATGTCATCCGACGGGCTCTTATATCGATAAATGTTCCCTCGGTTTTAGATCCTTGTGGAATATTTAAAGACGATGGCAGGAGACCCGACGGTATGATATTGGTCCCTTGGGAGAGAGCTAAAGCCCTAGTGTGGGATGCTACTTGCGTAGACATTGGCGGCCTCTCATCTCAGGGGTATCTCGTTTAGAGCAAGGGCAGCATCAGAGGCAGCTGAACTGAGTAAGTGGCGCAAATATGAGTCTCTCGGAGATACATATTTGTGCCATTTGCTGTAGAGACTATTGGTCCGGTGGGTCCACGTGCGGTGAAGTTCCTAAAGGAACTCCATCCGCGACTGATCGATAAGAGGTTCTTTTTTCGCTCAAATACTAATTATAGCCATTCTGCGTGGAAACGCAGCCAGCGTTTTTGGCACGATACCGCGGGGAATAAGACTGTATGATAATTAACTTACTAGTTGAATTTTTTTTATTATAGTTCTTAATATTATAATTAATAAAATATTTAAAATGGATTATTAAATTATCTATATTGCAAAACCAACGACGACACTCCTCATTAAGCCAAATGTTCTGAGCTTTAGATATAGCAACATTGACCGCACGACTGTTTGTGCCGGACCGTATTTGGATGTAATTGGGAACAACATGATGTTATTTGCACTGCTGATTGAACCAAACATTTTGGGTAGCATTACGATGGAGCTGCAAACTAGATAACTAGGTAACATTAGTACAAACTAGGTAAGACACATCACTTTATTTTATTTAAAAAGTCCAGTAGGTGTTTCTTGCTGGTTTTTCCCAGGACAGGGTTTTTTTTCTGAACCAGTGGTAAATCTTAAATGATTTTCAATAAGTTTTCTTGTAATTTATATTAAATAAAAATTATTATATGTCATTGATCAACCAGTGAAATTCACAGCTGGAGAAGAACCTTTATCGTTGCAGGGAGGATTTTCATCGTCAAGATTAGTTAGGAAGATTGATGACTTTATACAAGGCCGTGTAGTATCGGTGTTAGAATATTTACTATCCCATATCATACCATGGGTGTCGTAAGAGGTGACAGAGGCAACAGAGGGAAACAAATCAGATGGGCAGGCTCATTTTAATAACGACTAAAAATAAAACTGCCATTGCCAACCCGCTTGCCTATGAGGCACGATTTTTACGTGGTAGAGCCATGCTGCAGCTATATTAGTAGTATAGTTGTAGCACGTATAGGTCAACTCGGCTGAGCAAGGACCACGCTCTCACAGAATACCGGCGTGAAATAGCTGCTCAATGCTGCTGTGTTTCGTATAGTAAGTGTAGATAACCAGAGACCCTTTACACTGAAAACAAGACATTCCACCTTAGTCGTTAGGGATAGCAACGAATCGGCATTTTGATTATTAATCAAATGATAGACGTAAATGTCTATAGGCCACAGCGGCCACTTACCATCAGGTGGACTGTGTGCTTATTTGTCACCCATATGTAATAAAAAAAATCACAACGCCAAATTTTACATATTATTTTCAAAATGTAACGTAGTTTAAAACGTTATTAATAATAAAGTACTAAACGTTGCCGAACGTCACGTTCGAGCAAGAGCGGCAGAGTCAAGCGTTGCCGCACTCAGCATTTGGCGTGATGAACGAGAGCCGCTGTTTTTCAGTGTGGTACGTCTTTTTAGAGTAGTTTGAACAGTCTATCTTAATAAATTTTAAATAAATCGTAACAAAAAAACAATAAACATAATACTAGACTAGACTCGAACTAGAAACACAGCAGTAGTGAGCTTTTATTTCACGCTGGTATTCAGTGAGAGCGTGGTCCTTCCCCAGCCGAGTCGACCTACTATACGTGCTAAAACTATACTACTAATATAGCTGCAAGCGGGTTGGAAACGGCAGTTTTATTTTTAGTCATTATTAAGAATCCTTCACTGCTGGCCGTATGAGGAAGCTCAAGGTCGCTCAGCGAGCTATGGAGAGGGCTATGCTCGGAGTTTCTCTGCATGATAAACTTAGGAATGAGGATATCCGCAGTAGAACCAGAGTAACCGACATAGCCCAAAGGATTAGTAAGCTGAAGTGGCAGTGGGCCGGCCATATAGCTCGAAGAACCGACAACCGATGGGGAAGAAAGGTTCTCGAGTAGCAGCCTCGTACCGGTAGGCGAAGTGTAGGGCGTCCCCCCACAAGATGGAGTGACGACCTGGTAAGACATGCAGGAAGTCGATGGATACAGGTGGCTCAGGACCGTGCTTTGTGGCATTCTTTGGGGGAGGCCTATGTTCAGCAGTGGACTTGTGAAGGGCTGTAATGTTGATGATGATGATGATGATGATTAAGAAGACGCTGCCCATCTGATTTGTTCCCTCTGTCGCCTCTTACGACACCCATGATATGATAAGAGATAGTTAATATTCTAACACCGATACTATACTGCCTTGTACAAAATCATGAATTTTCCTACTAATCTTGACGTTGAAAAATCCTCCCTGCAACGATAAAGCCTCTTCTTCAGCTGTGGAATTTCACAGATTGATGAATGAAATCTTCTATTCTAATTTTATACTATATAATATTGTATTTTACTATATAGAACCTCCTCATTTTTGACTGTTAAAAATAAAGATTTTTCTAGAACAGTTGTATAATTTATTCACGCAGCCAACCGAAACACTTTATGTTGCGGCCTACATGTTTCACCCTTAACCTTTACACCCGGCTTATTGTTACCTAAGGTATATTCTAAATTCTAAGGGCATCATTTGTTAAGATCTTCCCTCTATCCTTACAAAATAAGGCACCGGTGGGATAAAGGTGTGATAGGAAGACATAAAGCCTAATGCCTTCCGACGACACGGAACATTTTTGTATAAATTTAAGGAAGTGGAAAGATTTTTTGTATTTACTCATGTATAAATTTAATATAGTTCAAATAAAGCTAAATTTTCACTTTTACAATTCCCGACATTCGGGCACTTTACAGCACCAATCCCACGGGGTAATCATGTTTAGTTCTAATGATTTCTTATGTTTACGCGAACACTACACATCTAAATGAAACAAAATTTTACGGATTTGATCGCATATATTAGCTTATTTTATATACCCGACGTTTCGATATGGGTGCCGTTATATAGTTATATAATTACTATTTAAAATTATATGTTTACTCATGGAGTGTGAGACGCTTTTAATTTTTTTTTTAATTCTTTATAGAAAAACTTTACCCACTGATTGGGATTTTCCACTGTATTGTGGAGGCAGTTTACAAACACAAATTGCACAAGGACAAACATCCAGACCCGCATCAATTATTTATAGGCCATACAAATACTTGTTCCGTGCGGGATTCGATTTCGCGGCCCCCAGCGCAGCAACTCATTGCTAAGCCACTGCTCCACAGAGCCGTCATGTTCATTGCATGTATATTTAAACTGATTCTCTAGTGGTCAGAACACCACACCAAGACGGACTGATTGTAGACTCAGAATTCAAAGTACAGCCTGATTTTTAGCATAAAGAGATCCTTATGTGGTAGAGCCACGCTGTAGCTATATATTATGGTTATTGCACGAATGGATCGACTCGATGTAGGACCACGCTCTCATAGAGTACCAGCGTATAATAGCAGCATAATACAGCTGTATTTTATAAGACGAGTGTAGAGAATCGGAGACCCTTTTTACCGGAAACGAGGCATTCCATCTTAGGCCTCAGGGATGACAACGCATCTTTATTTTGATACTTAATTGAAAATAGATGTAGATGTCTATGGTCCACTGCATCCAGGTACTATTAGGTGGACTGTGTGCTCGTTTGTTACGCACATTCTATTAAAAATACGTGGAGATAGGAAGACGCTGCTCTACCTAATAGAAATTTTAAAAAAAGCTGTGGTTGCCAATCGGCCTACGGAGCATGGCAACTATAGAGGTATTTGTTCAGCAAAGGACTTTGGTAATGAGAAAAATACATTTTGTCGCGTTATACATTGACTTTATGTTTCTTAGTGTTACCAAAATTAAATCTAATCAAATAAATAAAATTGAAGTGTTTGTTTTTAATGTCAAAATAACAGCTTTTTACTAAATTCATATGAAATTATATACGGTACTTATAACAAAAACACAATATTTTAAATTTTGGTCTGTTTTTCTGTCGGTCTGTCTGTTGCTAATCTCTAAAACGGCTGGACCGATTTTGTAGTAAGGAGAATGTTGTACACATTGACTTCTTTATTCTTAGTATTACCAAAATTGAATCGGCTCCGTGGCGCAGTGGCTTAGCAATGAGTTGCTGCGCTCGGGCCGCGGGTTTGAATCCCACACGGAACAAGTATTTGTATGGCCTACAAATAATTGTTCCGGGTCTGGATGTTTGTCCTTGTGCAATTTGTGTTTGTAAACTGCCGTCACGATACAGGAGAAAATCTTAGTGTGGGGGTAACGTTTTTTAAGAAAAATCTATACAAATAAGTAAAATTGAAGTGTCTCTTTGTGATGTCAAAATAACAACTTTTTACTAAATACATATGAAAGTATATACGATACTTATAGCTAAAACACAATTTTTTTAATTTTTGCCTGTCTGTTTGTTTGTTCCGGCTAATCCCCGAAATGTGTGGACTGATTTTGACAGAACTTTCACTGACAGGTAGGTAGATCGTATAAGAAGTAACTAAGGACACTTTTATTTTAGAAAAATAATTAGGGTTCCGCGCAAAAATGTATGGAATCCAGTCGTAATCAATAAAACGCGGCAATCGCGGGGAACAGCTAGTCTAAAATGCAAGTTGCCAAGGTTACTCCTTATAACATCAGCTACCTGCCAGTGAAATTCCCGTCACAATCGGTCAAGCCGTTTCGGAGATTACACAAAAAATTTTTTTTGTTTGTTATAAGTACGGTATATACTTTCATATGCATTTAGTAGAAAGCTGTTATTTTGACATTACAAACAGACACTTCAATTTTATTTCTTTGTATGGGTTTACTTAAATAATAACTAAGTCACAAAAACATATTATTTATTCCTATTCCCTACTTAACCACTAAATACTTATAATATATTAAAAGCAGCACAAAGCTTCTCTAAAACTAGCAATTCACCGTTTTCATGAATATTTGAAATAGAAACGAGTCCCGATGTCCCCAAACGAAACAGCCTTCAATGGTTTGCTCCAATTTCGCGACTGTGTTATTGATTTGTAACTCCACAACACACAAACAGTATATAATTTATTCACATTCGGGTTCTATTTGATAGTTAAAACGAAAAATTTTGTAGCTAAGTATAAAATTGTCAAAGTAAAGTAGTAATAATTTAAAATTAAACCTTTTGTACAACGGACTTCAATAAAATTTATTCAGAAAACTCAAAAACTATTGGTCAGACCTTGATCAAATTTATATGGGACCACATGACGAGCACCAGCTTTCAAATAAAAGGACAATGATCGAAATTGGTCCACCTAGAAAAAAGTTATGAAGTAACACACATAAAAAAGAACATACAGTCGAATTGAGTACCTGCTCCTTTTGAAGTCAATAGAAAATAAGTCCCATTGGGTTTTTGGGTGGTTCTTCTCAGGACAGAGTTTTTTCCGAACCCTTGGTAAAATCAAACCATGAATTTCAGTAAGAAATACTTATAATCTGTCTTTAACAAAAAATATCTAAAAATAATAAAATATAAAAAATTAAGGTGGAAGAATATTGTCCCGTGGGTGTCAGTGTAGGCGACAGAGGGAATCTGAAACAGGAAATGAGCAGCGGCATCTTCCTGATAATAACTCAAAATAATTAAAAACTGCGGTTGCCAACCCACCTGCCAAGCGTGGCAACTGTGAGGCCATTAGTGAGGTAGGCCTATGTTCGGCAGTGGACATAGGATATTTTTACGCAGCTATTCTGTTAGAGAGTGGTCCTACCCCGGTCGAGTCAACCCATTCGTGCTACAACCTTAATATAGCTGCAGCATGGCTCTACCACGTAAGGATTAAAGTAATTAGAATATTTTTTGCATTCTCTTAGAAAAAAGAAAACTAAGGGAGGGCTTAATGTCTGTAGGCATTCTCTACCAGTCAACCCAAGAAGTAGAGTGAATTTGAAGTAAGTTTAAACGTTTTATTAAAGAAAATTGTGCAAAAGGGGTTGTTATTATATCATAGAATACATAAATAAAAATAAGCCCTGGGAAGGAGGTAATCGCCACCATACTAATTCTATTAAAATTCATTTAAAAATTGTACAAACAAAATTATTACGAAGTGAAATATGTTTAAACAAAGGCCCGCTGGGTTCCTTGCTGTTTCTTCCCAGGATAGAGGTATTTTACGAAAGAGTGATAGTTAAAAAATTACTTTCAATAAGTATCTTGTAATAATCTATCATCATCATCATCATCATCATACAGACATTAAGTCCACTGCTGAACATAGGCCTCCCCCTAGGAATGCCACAAAGCACGGTCCTGAGCCACCTGCATCCATCAACTTCCTGCATGCCTTACCAGGTCGTCACTCCATCTCGTGGGGGGTCGCCCTACACTTCGCCTACCGGTACGAGGCTGCCACTCGAAAACCTTTCTTCCCCATCGGTTGTCGGTTCTTCGAGCTATATGGCCGACCCACTGCCACTTCAGCTTACTAATCCGTTAGGCTATGTCGGTTATTCTGGTTCTACTGCGGATATACTCATTTCTAAGTTTATCACGCAGAGAAACCCCGAGCATAGCCCTCTCCATAGCTCGCTGAGCTACCTTGAGCTTCCTTATACGGCCAGCAGTGAAGGACCACGTCTCAGATCCGTAAGTCATCACTGGCAACACGCACTGGTTGAACAATTTCGTTTTCAGGTTTTGAGGTATGTCTAACGAGAAGATGTGTCGTAGTTTCCCGAACACTGCCCAACCGAGTTTAATCCGTTGATTGACCTCTCGGTCGAAGTTGGACTTACCTAGTTAGACTATTTGTCCCAGGTAAACATACTCGTCAACAACTTCGAGCTTAGTGCTCCCAACAACTACCGGCATAGGTGTGACATGGACATTAAACATAATCTTTGTTTTGTCCATGTTTATCTTAAGACTTATCCGTTGGGAGACACTATTGAAGTCATTGAGCATAGTGCTTAGATCCTCCAACAATTCTGCCATAAGAACTATATCGTCGGCAAATCGAAGGTGAGTGATGTACTCGCCATTGATGATAATACCGTATCCTTTCCAGTCCAGAAGCTTGAAAACGTCTTCCAATGCAGCGGTGAAGAGTTTCGGGGATATAACGTCACCCTGTCTTACTTCTCTCTGCAATTGGATAGGTTTCGTACTCTGGTTCTGTACTCGGATAGCCATCGTAGCCCTACTGTACAAGCACTTCAGCACTTCGATATATCGACAGTCAACTTGGCACCGCTGAAGAGGCTGCAGCACCGCGCAAATTTCGACGGAATCAAAGGCTTTCTCATAGTCCACATACGCCAGGCATAGTGGCAAATTGTACTCTTCGGACTTCTGTACAATTTGCCGAAGGGTATGTATGTGGTCTATGGTGCTAAAGCCCTTTCGGAAACCGGCTTGTTCGAGAGGCTGGAAGTCGTCAAGTCTGCGCGCGAGATGATTCGTAATAACTCTCGAAAACAGCACGTAGACGCGGCTCAGAAGGGAAATCGGTCTGTAGTTCTTCAAGAGAGCGTTGTCACCTTTCTTCAAGAACAAGACCACCGCACTCCGGTGTAATGCCACCATGGAGGACGGAATTAAAGAGCCTCTGAAGGACTTCAAGTGCCGGTTTTCCACCCGCTTTCAGAAGCTCCGCTGTAATTCCATACTCGCCTGGGGCCTTGCCGTTTTTAAGTTGCTGGAGAGCCATTCTAATCTCGCTCAGACTGACGTCCGGGAGATCTTCGGAATAGTGTCGGATAAGACTCGCTCTTGGATCGTTACTCACACTTGCGTGTGGCTCCACCGATGACGTGTACAACTGTCTATAGAACCTCTCAATCTCACTCAAAATCTCAGGTGCCCCAGAAGCGATGCTGCCACACTCGGTCCTCAGCTTTGACAGTTGGCTCTTTCTGACAGACAGATATCTGGCAAAGACTTTGGAGCCTTGGTTCCGCTCGATCGCTTCTTCAATACAAGCTGTATTGAAGTTGCGTAAGTCCCGCCGCATGCATTTGGAGATCTGTTTGTTCTGTTGCCTGTATGCTGTCAAATATATTGAAGAATGTAGCTTCATCTTCCGTCTAACAGCCATGAGATTAAGTGTGTGATCGGAGAGTCTTTGTGTTCTTCTGCGGCGGGTCTTGTAGAACTTAGCTCCGACCACATGGACAGTTTCCACGAGCTTGTCATTCATATCGTCCACTTCATTGCAGTCTTCTAGGCACTGAAAACGGTTTTGTAACTCGAGCTGAAAGGTTTTAGGACTTTGGAACAGAGCACGAGGGGGATGGAGCGTAGACTTCATTAGACGAAAACTCTCCAACTTAAAGTTTAGGTTCAGTGTGCCTCTAACCATTCGGTGATCGCTACCAGTTTTCACCCTCGCGATCACGGAGACATCACTGAACAGTTGTCATCTTGTCGTCATAATGAAGTCAATCTCATTTTTTTGTCGAACCGTCGAGGCTCGACCAGGTCCACTTCCTGTGGGGCCGCTTCTGGAAGAAAGAGTTCATTATAAAGAATCCCTGTTTCTCCATGAAGTCGGCCAGCTGCTGGCCCCTTGGGTTCCGTTGCCCTGTTCCAAATTTCCCTACTTTCAGCGCACCGTTCTCTCTTATGCATAGTTTTGCATTTAAGTCTCCCATTAACACCGTATATTGGGCTTTGGAGGAATGCATGGCTCTAGAGATATCCTTATACATTTCTTCCACCTCCTCATCGGGATGTGCCGAGGTTGGTGCGTAAACCTCTATGACCTTCAGCGAATACCGTTTGGTGATTCTGAGTATAAGGTACGCAACCCTCGTCGACACACTCTCGATCTTTACAACGTTGTTAACGAGAGACTTGTGGACGATAAATCCGACACCCCCTTGGGACAGATGGTCGCCCTCCCGGTGATAGAGCAAAATGCCGGATTCGAGGATTACCGTGTCCTCGCCCTCTCTTCGGTCTTCGGATAATCCTATAATATGCCAGCGTAACTTGTCTATCTCTTCTTCCAGCTCCACGATCTTCTTGTCAGTCCTCAGGGTGCGTGTTTTGTACGTTGCCAGGTCGAGTCGTCTAAGGTGGCAACCGAACCACCACCGGAGATTCTTAGCACCCCCTGCCCCGCCGTTACCATGGTCGCCACCGTAGCCAGGAATAGCGGGGCCGCCGGGGACTGGGGGCCGTCTCTTTGTTACTCTCTTCATTGTTGCCACGCTTGGCAAGGGGGTTGGCAACCGCAGTTTTTTTATTGTAATTTTGGCTACTATCAGGAAGATGCTGCTGCCCATTACCTGCCTGTTTCCCTTTGTCGCCTTTTACGACACCCACGGGAAGATATGGGGTAGTGGATATTCTTGACCACCACTACACGGTAATAATCTATATTGAATAAAAATTATTCTATTTTATTCTATTCGAAGATGTAGCAATTAAAAAAGAAAAAATATAATCTAAAATTAAATATACATTAATAATCAACATAACTTATTAACTTGTAACTTTGCATATTTTTGAATTTGATAAAAATATTCGTGATGGTCAAGCTTGGTTGGCGATGTCTGCAATACTCTGTTAGATCTCAAATATATTCCTTGCATATTACGAGTAAAGGTCCACATATGAATATTTTCTTGAAACGTCTTATAAAATATTTTCTCGAAGTTCTTTTGAGTCGAGTAATATCTAGTTTCTTTAAAATACTACGACCCGTTTTAAATCTGAATTCAGAGTCAATTTTTATTTCATTGACGGTTCCGTGGCGCATTGGTTTAACAATGAGTAGCAGCGCTAAGGGCCGCAAGTTTGAATCCCGCACGGAAGAAGTATTTGTATGGCCTACAAATAATTGTACCCGCTCTGGTACAGGATAAAATACTAGTGGGCAATGTCAGTAACTTTTTTTAATACGAGTAGAACTAGAACTGGTCATAAAATTAATACGCGCAAATTGTTGAATGGTCCCCATCATATAGAGTGATGTCCTTATGAAACACGGAGATTGGCGATGATTACAGGTGGCTCAACACCATATTTTGTAGGAATCCATGGAGACCTATATTCAACAGTGGACATGTGAGGTGATCTAGTGATGGTGTTAATGAAAATTAAAGTTTTAATATTTAAAGGAGACAATTTCTTTTTGTATGAATGGGCCCACCACGAATTTCAGAGAACTTTAATGAAATATATGTCGATTTATTCCTTATAATCTATAGATTACAAAATTAATATTAGTTTTATCGTATCTAATGGGAATTCTGAGAAATAAACTGATTTGTGAGATATGCGAAAAGCAGCTTATAGATTTTGAAATACTACACATATCTATAGTAAATAAAAAACATGGAGATACTACAAATAAATAACTAATAAATATTTGTATTTTATTTCATATTGTCACATATTAATTATTTAACAAAGGTACCTATTTAAAAATGCTTTAGCTAAGGTAATCGCTACTCTTGACTCGAGTGATAAACTTCAATCGATGTAGGGAATGTAAAAAGACAACTCGAATAACTCAAAAACTCGAATTCAGTTAGAGTGGCATGATCACAGAACACAATTACTCTTTATCAAGAGGGCATGATAAAACTCGAGTGACTTTGAGTCACAAAATTCTACTCGAGTCACATTTTTATCTTACGATCAATGCAGTGTCTGACTACAATTTAGTGATGAACTTGACTTACTAATTCGAGCAATTTATTGATGTATTATGTAATGGTAATAATCTGATTAAGTATAATTCGTGATAGTTAAATTATTAATAACATTAACTTTACGCTACGTCATAAAGTTAGTGATATTATTTTATGAAGATTGTCTATACGCAAACCAATAATATATAACTACCTATTAAGTTAAGTAATAATAATTATTATCTTGGATGGAAGAACAAATATAAAAATAATTTGTAACAAACTGACACAGTTTCGTTCCGCCAAATCGAGTTGCCTAACTCGAGTAGTATTCGATTACGTGAATTTCAACTGAAGTTAACTCGACTCAAGTTTCTTCCGAGTTGGCACATCTCTATTATAATTGTTTTTAATATTATTACTTTATCTGAACCAATGACATGAACATAAATATCAAAACAACTCTTTTTTTTTAGATTTCTTGATTTCGTTTAGATTTTCATAAAATCTTTATGTTATTTACAATAATAAATTCGTATCTTTTTTATATATAATACCATTGCTGTCCGCGAAAATTTCCAGTGGGCCCAAAAACGACTGACTCCTTTAAATTTTAAAAAAACCCTGTTCAAACGGCTGAACAGATTTGCTTGAATCAAAGCTAAGAACACTCTCGATATAGGCCTTTTTAAAAATTCGGATCATACGTTCAGCAGCTATTATGCCACACAGATATACAGATACACACTAACAACCCTCTGTCTTAGGCGCTGCGAAAAACGAAAACACTTTTATGTCTTGTGTGGGGTACAAGCTACCAATGAGTATTTTATTTTCATGTAATCAATATGAAATCGGCCATTCCCTGCGCAGACGCTGACACTTTATGTGTCCAGTTACTTCCACTTGACACATAACGACCGCCAATCAAAAAGTGTCCGGTGTAAGTATCTGGAAACTCGGTGGGAAGATATAGTCCATAGAAGAATTCAAATCCCTTTAAAATATGAAACTATTTTATTTTTTAGGCATTTGATGTCGGCTTTTACATTTAATAAAAGGTTTTTTACCCTTTTGGGTGGACTAAGTAATACTACAATTTAAATGTGATATAAATCTTTATATATAAAAATTAATGTTTGTTGTGTGTCATATAAAAATTAATGTTTGTTGTGTATTATATAAAAATTAATGTTTGTTGTGTATCATATAGCGCTGCCGTACCGTTCATCGTTTGCGGTAAAACTGTCGACATATTGCTTCCACTTCCACGAAGGTTATAGTTTTTTTTATGTTACGAGTATGTTATGAATGTATTATCATTCCTATTTAAATAATATATGACTCTTTCAAATTTAAAATGACTCTTGACAAGAAAACTTAACGTGGTAAATCTTTTACCACGTTAAGTCCTTATAAAAAAAGAACCACACATAAAAAAGACACACTCGTGCTGCATCCATATACAGCTGATAACAACAGTTAATTATAATAATAACTATTTCTTATATTCAATCCTCAGTTCCCCCGCGACCATGGGTGCTGTAAAGCACTCGTGACGTCAGGGATTAAAAAGCTGAAATTAAACGGTATTAAATCCGTAAAACACGCCTGTCACCCTGAGGGTTAGGCAGATACTACAGACTTCCCTTTTTTCACAATCCTGCGACACCTCTCTCGCTGAGACACATCCATATCCTATGCATACATGCTCGTCGGATAAGGGTACTCTTAAGATGGCCAGAATCTGCAATATATCGTGAATTTGGTCGATAAATTTTCGTCTAAGGCGTTCCTCCTAAATATGCTTTGTCACTCTTTCGTCGTTCATTATTTGTATATGAACAAACCACCGAAGCATTCCTTTTTTAATCCTGGTCAAAACATCATCTTGCAAAGCACACCTTTCTGTAATCACACTATTTCTCACCATGTCTTTCAAATTCAACTCTAGCATTATCTTCTTAATTTTGATTTAATATAATAATAATAATAACAATTCTAAATGAAAATAAAAACTTATCTCGCTACGAGATAAGGAAATATTTTATTAAATACGTTCTATTCTACAAGTAATGGAAGAGAGGATTCTGTTGTTTAAAAAGGAAAAATTCTTTACTCAGAATATAAGGATATAGTCATTTATGTCGAAACAGATGGAGTCCCTATTGACTTAGCTATCCTATCTATTTCGATCGTGTCTCCAGGGAACCAAAGCATTATGTCTTTACATGGCTTGTATAGTTTGTTCACTCTGCTAAGTCATTTGAATTTTTATCTTTTTATTTTTCTTTTCTATGTCACAATTTTTTATAATAGTTTTAGTCCACCTGATGGTAAGTAGTTGCTATGGCCCATAGACATCTACATCTATCCTCGATGATGAATCAAAATGCAGATGCGTTGTTACCCGTGAGGACTAAGATAGAATGCCTCGTTTCCAGTAAAAAGGGTATCCGGTTCTCTAACTCACCATACGAAACACAGTAGCGTTAAGCTGCTATTTTACGCTGGTATTCTGTGAGAGCGTGGTCCTTCCCCGGTCGAGCTGACCCATTCGTGCTACAACTATACCAGTAATATATCTGCAGTATAGCTCTACCACGTTCAAAATGGACGATCAGTATTTGTTCAGTTGGCCTTGCATCTAATCTTTACCGTGTGGTGGCGGGGCAATGTAATCTCTTTTTATGTTTTTAATTAAAATTACGTAATCCTTTGTAGAAAAGAATTATTTGCGTAAAAAGGTTGTCACGACAAACCCTTTTATTGTAGAGATCGTCTAATTTAAAACTGTACTCGCCTCCCTTGTGTAGCCTTGCTTCCCTTGGTAGATGTTGTCCGTTTACCGTATTCAGTATTACGAAATGTAAATCTTCGCACCCTTTCTAGTGTGCTTTAGCCGACTTTTGCATTTTTGCTATATTTGACAAGATAAAAGTGATATAATCTGCTAAAATACAAGATTGGCGCGTGCAGTTTTGAATAAGACTATCTCTACTTTCTTAACGTATATGTTACGGCTAAAAGCCGAAGTGCGGATACACCTAGGTTTAGCATTATATATTATCTTAGCAATCTTAGCCTTACAGACAAAATTTTAGAAATAGATTTTTTGTTGTTACAATCGTATATACTTTCATAAGCATTTAGTAAAAACGTGTTATTTTAACACTATAAACAGGCACTTAAATTTTAATTATTTATATATATATAGATATACAACATGTCCCAAAATTCAACGATAAGCAAACACCGGAGGATAGCCCAGCCCCGGACTAATCGGGGAAAAAAGAAAAAAAAATATATCCCAATTATATTTTAAGTTATTTAAAAAAATGAAATTCTTCAGAAATTGAGACCGTTTATGATATTTTTCACTACCATGACCACAATTTTTTAAATATTTTTTCTTTTTTTTTATATGCAACCTGAATAGTACTGCTATCTACCAAAATTCTTAAAAACTCCAGAATAACTCTTGTTTTATCACGAAAATTAATGAAACTTATTTTATTCCCTCAATTTTTTGAAGACTTTTAACCAAATTTAACTTATCGTGGTGTAAAAAAAAGTATGAACACTAGTATGGCAAGTTTTTTTAAAAATTAACGCAACTAACCAACATTCCAAAATGGTATAATACTCTAGGAAAACAAGTTATAAAAAAATATGGGCCTATTATTTCTTAACTGGAGCCAAATGACGGTCGGGTGTAATAAAAGTATTAGTTCTTGAAAAATGTTTAATATTTCAAAACAAATGGTACAAACAGTTTCACGTGTAATTTATTAAGATATTAACATTATAGCAAATGTTCGAACTATTTGCCACCAGCATTAATACATGCACGACATCGCCTTAAAAATGATCGTTTTATTTGTCTTGCATATCTTCTGCTATTAATGTAATCAGCAGCCTGAGTGATATTTCGACGAAGCTCGTCCAATGTCACAATGGGTTTTGAGTAGACCCTGTTTTTAAGACAACCCCAATAGAAGAAGTCCAGGGGGTTCAAATCGGGTGAACGGGGTGGCCATAAGATAGGAACAAGTCGCCCGATCCAACGCCCTGGATACTCTTGATTTAAATATTCTCGCACAGGAAGGGCATAATGTGCTGGGCAACCATCATTTTGGAACCACATGCTTTGAAGATCACTTAAGGGCACGTCGTTTAACAATTCTTGCAAGTCATTTTGTAAAAAGTTTAAATAACTATTGCCATCTAAGTTTCCTTGTAACCTCAAAGGGCTCAATTACTTTCCCATTTAATATGCCGGTCCATAGGTTAACCTTGAATTGATATTGGGATTTGTCTTGTCTCATCAAGTGTGGATTTTCATTACTCCAACTATGTAGGTTGTGAAGATTTAAATACCCATCTTTCTTGCACGTTGTTTCATCCGACCATAGAATTTTGTCTAGGAAGTGGGGATCTTCACTGTGCCTTTGCAGCATTACACGGTAAAATGTGACCCGTAGCGGATAGTCCCGCGGTAATAACGTCTGCACACGCCTGTAGTGATATGGATGAAGCTTGTTACGTTTTAATATTCGATGTGCAGAACTTTTTGGGATTCCTGTAGCTTCTTCTATGGCACGTACCGAAGTAGTCGTGTCATTTTCTATCTCATTGAGAACTTCTTCATCACGATCCAATCTAGGTCTTCCAGCACTTCTCCTATTGGATGGCATACGACCCTGCGAAAACGCTTGATGCACATTAATAAACACTCGATAATCAGGATATTTTTGAGCATTTGGGTATCTTTCTCGATACAGTCTCCTAGCAGCGTTAGCATTACATCGGCATTCTCCGTAGATTAAATGCATATTAGCGTATTCCTGTGGTGTGTATGGTTGCGGCATGTTAAACGCCAAACAGTCCAAAATGCGCCAGAACTCTTAATCACAGAACACACAATCGTAGTCCAAGATAATGCCATGTCAGTTTAGTTTGCAGATCACTTCCAGTCCAAATAATGCCAGGTCAGTTAAGTTTGCAGGTCAATTCCAGTCCAAAAAGCCAAGCCAAAAGTCGATAGTATGTACGAGGGCCACGTAAGTTGAATTGGGAACGGTGCGCAGTAAACAAAGGAGCAGAGCGTACTGAACCGACTTGCTGAGAATAATAACAGCTTCTCTACCTGCCCTGTTGTTGTCTCTTTTTAACGTAAATATCTCTATCTATCTATCTCTCTCTAACATCTAAGGTATTAATGCCCCATTCGAATTCCTAGAAATTGTAACAGGAACCTATTTTGGGCATGTAGTAAAAGTGGTTCCTGACAATTACAATTTAAGGAAATTGGCCCCTGTTTAGAAATAATAGGCCCATATTTTTTTATAACTTGTTTTCCTAGAGTATTATACCATTTTGGAATGTTGGTTAGTTGCGTCAATTTTTAAAAAAACTTGCCATACTAGTGTTCATACTTTTTTTTACACCACGATAAGTTAAATTTGGTTAAAAGTAAAAGTCTTCAAAAAACGTGGGGAATAAAATAAGTTTCATTAATTTTCGTGATAAAACAAGAGTTATTCTGGAGTTTTTAAGAATTGTGGTAGATAGCAGTGCTATTCAGGTTGCCTATAAAAAAAAATATTTAAAAAATTGTGGTCATGGTAGTGAAAAATATCATAAACGGTCTCAATTTCTGAAGAATTTCATTTTTTTTTATATAACTTTAAATGCTGGCGTATCGTTGAATTTTGGGACACGTTGTATATATTTACTTAGCAGCTAATATATATCTATCAGCAGATCATGAATCCACCGATTATACACATATATCTATCTAATCCATCGATTATACATATAATACTATATATAATATTATAATACTAATACATTTCATCTGCGAAATTATTCTTATTAAGATCTTGACACAGTCACATGAGTAAGAAATTGTACAGAAACAAAGTTCTAAGGAGCTGTCAAAATTTTTACTTAATTTGGTAGGGTTGGTACAAGAGGATCTTACTAAATAAGCAGAGAGTTTATTAGTACTTTAATTGATACTTAAGATATAATATTTTTTTATAAACTACGTATTCTTTTATAACTATTGTTCTGCAACAATTAGTTGTGACTTTTAATTAAATGGTAAATTCTAAATTTTATGTAACTTTATTAAATATTATTGGATATTGGAAAGTACTCGCATTTCATAAGAAATATAAAATCTTGCACACGTTTTAATATTGCAGTGCCAATATTTACAATTTTTATTTCAAATTTTTGCTCAAGCAATCCAAGAAACGTGATAAAATTGTCAGGAAGAATTATTAAAAACCTTTTCTGGTAAATCAAATAGATAATCATTTTCCTACTGTTAACACAGGGGCAGTAACATTGGTTTCATAATTAACATATTATGAAAATCGTATTCACAATTAATATTTGAAGGTTTCCCTAATAGTCCAGTAACTTTATACATCACAGCATGTGTCAGGCGACTTATTTATGATGTTGGCCCAATGAATAATCCAAGTTTGTGACCTCGAGCGCCGAACGCAACTTTGTCGAAAATCGAAAAAACTGCGAAAAAATAGTTTTTTTTTTTCAACTTAGCTATACTACTACTACTTGATTATAACCCTAAAGGACTAGTTTTTTAAAGTGGACTAAATTTTTCACAATATGATACTAGAACTATCTCTGTAGACCCAATAGTTTCCGTGATTAAGTCTTTTAAAATTGATCATTTTTTTCAAATTTCGCAATTTTTTGCAATTCTGTCGTTCTGAATGAATTTTGACCCTGATTATACTATCTCAGCCCTGTACTTTTATGATGGAATGTTAATAAAAAAAGAGAAGTGTGGACGATGATGTTTAAGCTAAGCTACGAATAATGAAATAAAAAAGATAAGTACAACAAAATTTAATAAATTTATTTGTTAGGAAATTGAGTAATATTCAAAATCAAAAAATTTAATTAATTTAGCCCTCTTGGAACGTCCCGGTTGAGGTTCTTCCGTATCTGGATCGATGTATTGGGATGGCATATCCCCATCAAGGGATGGTGATGAATCGTCGCCGTCTTGTGCCCACAAGTCATCCTCCATTTCAACATCGGACAGATCTTCGCCTTCTGGGATATCTACTACTGCAACATCAAGTATATTGTCACAAGAGACCCCGCTGCAGTGCCTGCAGACTGAAGAATATTGTAATCCTGTCTTCCTGCAGCTGCACGCGTTCCCACAACCCTTCGTGCAGCCACAAGAAATCATCCACAAAAGATGTTGTGGGGCTGCATCTCTGGTCATCTTTTTGGGGTTGACGCCATGTGGCGTGGATATCCACCCCCAAGAGAGAGGGTTCAATGTGACTCCCAACCATGCTTGAAAAACTCTGGTTTCAAAGAGGATTTTGAAGAAGATATCCTGGAACACATGACATCTGATGCTTTGCCTCTTCCACATTTATTGTAAAAAAAATCACGTTGGTTTGAGATCGCATTAAGAATGATCAGCAAGTCAATGTCCTCACCAACGACTACCACTATATCATAGATAGAGGCAGCAGTTACAGCTGTAGTAATGATGAGCCTATCAGCATCTTCCTCTGCTTGGAGTACTTGAATGTTGTGATTTCCCATTTTTGTTACCAGCAGCTTTATGAAACGAATCTTGTTTTTGTCATTTGACAAGAATTTCTGTTGAAGAACCTGTGCCATGATTTTCTCATCAACGATTACCTCTCGCGATGAGTGTGACTTGGCTCTTCGAAGTCTTTGTGTTTTTCTGTACAGCATCTACGGGGTAACCATCGCAAACTACTGCCACGTTTGAGCCATAGTGAGCAGTAATGTACAGTTTGTATCTGTCAGCTATCGCACCAAATGATGACCTTCGAGGCCACACAACTTTGTGAAGTAGATGCCCTTTAAGGTTACAGGTTAAAATACTGAATACAAGGTGGATTCGTGCTCTTTCTCATTTCCTCTTCAGAGAACAATGACATTGGGATTGGTGACAGTTCTTAAGTGAAAAACTCTCGCAATTCTTCATACGATTATTTTAAGACAAACGACCTCTGAGACAATGTTAGACGATCAACAGTTATCTGTTTATTGCCAACAGTAATAGTTCGTACAGCTGAAGAAAGGGACATCACATTCTAACGTCTAAAATATTGCAAAAAAATTGCGAGGTTCGAAAAAAATGATAAACTTTGAAAGGTTTAATCTCGGAAACTATTGAATCTACAGAGACAGTTCTAATATTATATTGTAGCAAATTTAGTCTTCTTTAAAAACGTCTTTAAAAAGTTTTTTCGAAAACTTGTCTTTTAGGATTATAAACGCCAAAATTTAAAAAAAAAAACTATATTTTCGAGGATTTTTCGATTTTGACAAAGTTGCGTTCGGCGCTCGAGATCACAGACTTGAATTTTTCATTAGGCCAACATCATAAACAAGTCTGCAAAAAATCAGAACTACCGGATTTGACGCATACTATCAGGCTACAAAGTTACTGGACTATAAGATATTGGTTATAAACATCTTATTGAAAACAAGTATAAAAAGGCCAGCGTGGGCCTTTAAAATCAGTACAAATACTAAAAGTAAATAAGATATTATATGCGTTTCGGCCTAGTCTCGTTTTAGCGAGCGATCCAGGCAGCCAACTTCAATTGTCAATTATGTTTAGACAATACAAACTAGACGACATGTTGCTTCCTGGCAATTACCACCCGCCTGTCTGACTTTTCTAAAGAAATTTTCGAGACAATCTTGATTGAGACATCTCGTAAATAAAAATTAATTTTATTACTTCTGATTTTAATTCTTCATGAAGTTTTATTAAAGATTTTATATACACTTGAAATCCGTGAATGAAATTCATGCTATTTGTAATGTATTTCTGCCTATCAGTTATTATTGATTTTAAGTACCATAAAAATGTTAGCATTTCTTCTAAAAGCTCTTTAATATATATTAGGGGATCGCAGTGTACTTGAATTTAAGAAATAAAACAAATTATTAATTTTATTTACTAAATCAGCGGCATCTCTTGCGGCTACCTCGACAAGATTTAACCATATTAACACTTTTTGTACTTCATTTGACACGAATAATTTTTTAAAAAAGAAAATTTGACACTTATTATTTTTACACAACCCCGAGTTTGAGCACTGGCCAAACCGGTTTAAATCAGTTTCTCTCTGTATGTGACGATCCGCTAGTGCTCACGCACACACGCGTCTTTAGCTTGTAAAAGTATACCCATCACAGCGCGGTTGTATGAAGCTTTGCCTCTGTAGGGTACGGTTTCTTTACTCATGTGACACAGTTTCGAGAAAATCAAGGCCCTCTAATTGGTTTTCTTTTCAAGAACGCTACACCACACTGTTGTCGGTAATGAGGGCATCCACGACTTTTTCTGCCACCAGGGCGGCGCCACTTTACAGTGAAGTAAAATATTTGAAAGATTTCATAGCGGGGATGATAATTTCTTAGGAAAATGTAATCTTTAAGGTTTCTTTCTGTATTATTAGTTATATTTTATATTAATTACATTAGAAATTAATAAACCAAACTATAAAATATAACTAAACACCGATTTTTTTTAAAAAAGAGTTATAAAGTGCAAAAAAATAAAAAAAACACTGACGCATTGTGTTGTGTATTAATATAATATTCTAGATAGTGATAACCTATTATTTAAAACTAATTTCTCAATTAGCTGACATTGTGTAACAAAAAACTTTACCTCAGTCGTAACTAGCGACATCTGGTGAGTGGAAGATTATTAGCCCTCATTGACAAACGACCTTTCCACCTGATAATAAGTAGCTGCTACAGTCTTAGCTTAGGCCACCTGCAGCCAACTTCAAACAAATAGTCTACCAATGCGTTGTCACCTGAGGACTAAGATAGAATGCCTCAAGGTTCAAATTATACTGGCTGTATATACTCTGTGCATGCACTAATATTTGGCGGCATAAATATTTAAAAGGGTGGTGCGTATTATATTGTTAAAAGTAAAGTAAAGTTACAGTCTATATACGTCCTACTGACGGGCACAGGCTCTCATTTCTGAGAGGATTTTTATTTAGTATTATATTGTTAGGTTGTTACAAGTAGTTTGTTTATTTAACTAGCTGGTACCCGGCGCGTTGCTGCCACAGAAGAAATAATTGTGGATATATCGTCTTTTTGAAAAACATTTTGAAAAACCTTCAACATTTTTATACGTTTTATTATTAACATTGCACTATTATAACAGAGAATATCGATAAAAACTATTAGACAGTCGCTCGTTTGAGATTTTAGGTTATAGGGAGGTTGCCGTTTGATTGTTAATTTCTCAGCATTCCCTTTAGATATGGTAATACTAATATTACTATAGTAATCTAGAGAGAATAAGGAATAAATCTACATACATTTCGTTAAGTGTCGTCACAATGTTTCGTGGGCCCATTCTCAATACAAAAAGAAATTGTCTCCTTTGCAAAATTTATAATGTTTAACTAGGAATTAGGAATGATAATAAATTTATTGACATTAAATGATACAAAACTTTAAAAAAAAATTGTCAGTACGATACGCACGCCACCTACTGCAAGTTAATTGTACTATGCCTATAACCTTCGCGCAAGTGTAAGCAATAAGTTGTAAAATAAAATACGAATAAACAAACATTAACTTTTATATATTTAATAAATATATTTTTTGCGTTTTAGATATGCTAAGAACTGATGTTGTAGTCTATATGCGTTCCACTGTTTAGCACAGACTTCCCCCATCTCTGAGAAAGTTGTGGATCATTAAGTAGACAGCTCTGCTCTTCAAAGACCGAAACACAGAAGTGCAAGCACTGCTATAAGGCGCTAGAAATGGGTGGAACTATATAACCAGTAATTATAGTAATAGTATAGGGCAAGTTGCCTCGTTCCCTAGTGATCGTAAACGTGGTTGCTGAACATTTGGTCCCGGGTTCGAATCCCGGGTGGAACCAAAAAAACAGTTATTGGGTTTTTCTGCTAAGAAATTCGCCAAGTTTTAGCCTCACAGAAATCTAAATGATAAGGCAATATTATTAAGATTTGTGTGAGTAGCCCTGAGTCTGAAAATTGGCGGTGTTTCACCCCCGTGCCTCAGGAAGCACGTATAGCCATTGGTCGTGCGCCTGATTCTCTCTTTTTTTATAGTTAAGGGTGACAAACGAGCACACAGTCCACCTGATGGTAAGTGGTTGCTGTGGCCCATAGACATCTACATCTATCCTCGTTTGCGAATCAAAACGCAGGTGCGTTGTCACCCCTGAGGACTAAGATGGAATGCCTCTTTTTCAGTAAAAAGGGTCTCCGGTTCTCTACACTCACCATACAAAACACAGTGTTAAGCTGCTATTTTACGCTGGTATTCTGTGAGAGCGTAGTTCTTCCCCGGTCGAGCCGACCCATTCGTGCTTAAACTATATATATAGCTGCAGCATGTCTCTACGACGTAACAAACACTCTCCGGTCGTGTCGGGTTACCGTCCCATGGGGTTATGAGAGTGAGGGAATACAGAGTGAATCTGTGCTTGCGCATACATTCGTGCACTACAATCCTGTCCTGCACAGATGGCTAGTCTCCTTTGAGACAGGTCACCGTGACCCAAATTTACTCTGGAGGCCATTATTATTAATAGCATTAGGCAAACGACGATTCGTCCTTATATACTTCAAAGTGGATTTTCTTTCAGCCGATAGAGTCTTGTGTTAGCACACATGACGTAACACAAACGAAGGCTCGAGTAGATTGTTTGATCTATTTATATTCGTTGATATCGACATGTCTCACGCTATATAGACCATTGCTTAACATTCATGTAGTAAATTATATGATGTTATATATGTATACAAACTCATTAGAGTGGAGAGGGCACTGAACAAGATTAAATATTAAGCTACATTTATTTGTTTAAATTTACTGATACTAAATAAGCAAAAGTTTAACTGCCGCGCGAATGTCTCGGCTCAACCGGAAAAGTTGAACGTTCGCGCAGAATTAACGCAACAGCGTTCATTACAGAACAATGTTGCTGTGTTTTGTACATTAAGTGACGAGAATCGGAAACTCCTTTTTCTTGTAAGATATCACACATACATCAGCATTTTAATTCTTAAACAAGAAAGGAATGAGTTTGTTTTTGAATTAATAAATGTATAATACCATTAACTCAATAATACTTTAAAATAACCCGATCGCAGTCAGACTAAGACTAAATTATTATACGCCGATGGCCAGTTCAATCTCCTCAACTCGTCGGTATAGTGGCGGGTCAGCTTGACTCTGGGATCGTTGCAATTAGGGTCAGGTTGTGACTTGTGTGAAGCATATAATTTATTATAATAGTCTTCGATTTTAGAGGGAACCTCAGTCTTTGACGTGAGGATTTTGTCATCATGCGTCTGCAGTCTTGCGATGTGACTTCTCCCAAGCTACTGAGAAAAGACTTTGGATCCCTTATTTCGCCCTATTGCGGCTTGTATCGCTTTTTTACATGGTAAAGCCGTGCTGCAGCTACATTAGTAGTATAGTTGTAGCACGAATAGGTCGGCTCGACCGGGGTAGGACCACGCTTTCACAGAATACCAGCGTAAAATAGCAGTTTAATACTGCTGTATTTCGTATGGTGAGTGTAGAAACCCGGAAACCCTTTTTACTGGAAAAGAGGCATTCCATCTTAGTCCACACGGGTGACAACGCATCTGCATTTTGATTCGCAAACGAGAATAGATGTAGATGTCTATGGGCCGCAGCGACCACTTACCATCAGGTGGACTGTGTGCTCGCTTGTCACCCTATACTATAAAAGTCGCATTAGAGCGACGCGACGCAGGTCCTGCATCACAGCTTTTCTCACATGTTTGGTTAAATTCCGATGGCGTTTCTGTTGTTAACTCACGCCTTATTTTCATAAGCTGAAGTGTCTTATCTGAGAACTTCAACTTTTGGCGCGTATGTTGCTTGCCACAAAATATGTTGCCTTCATCCCTTAAGATCTGGAACACGCTGATATGGTCCTCGTCAATATCCAACGTTGGTCTCAAGACATCGAATTGGTTTTTAAGTTCTAGCTGGAAGCGTTGGGAGCCGGTCACGGTTTGAATCAGATTTGGTCAATGAATGGACTTCGTCAATCGGGACCTTTCAAGCGTGAAATCGATATTTAGAGTGCCTCAGACAAGGTGGTGATCACTTCCGACATTGTATTTGCTGATCACTGAGACATCTCTGAATATGTGACTTTTGTCCGTCATGATGAAGTCAATCTTATTTTTTGTTTTATTATCGAGACTGCGCCAGGTCCACTTCCTTTGGAGCTTCTTCTCGAAAAATTAATTCATCAGAAATAGCCCCTTTTTCTCGAGAAAGTTGACCAGCATTTGTCCTCTGTGATTTTTGCTTCCAAAACCGTGAGGTTCTAAAATCGACTCGACGCCCGTGTGCTTACCCACCTTGGCATTAAAATCCCCTATAACAACATTGTTGTGGACCTTAGTGGTGTTATGTAAGGCCGTAGAAATGTATTCATAAACAGTTTCAACTTCATTATCCGAATGTGCCGAGATTGGGTCATAAACTTGTACGATCTTCAGAGAATATCTCTTTGATAGCTTCAGTACAAGATATGCTACCCGTGTCGACACACTGGAGATTTCTACAATGCTGTTAGTGAGGATCCTGTGAACGAGGATACCTACTCCGCCTTGGGAAAGGCCGTCTCCCTCCCGAAAATAGAGCAGATGGCCGAATTGCAGGGTAAGTGTGTCCTCCCCCTCTCTTCGGACTTCACTTAACCTTTTTTCATCTTGCCGCAGATTCCGTCCATTATACGTTGCCAAGTACAGTTTTTGGTGGTAACCTGTCCTCTCCCGGGGATTCTTTGCACCCCCTGCCCGGGCCATGACCGCCACCACGGTCAGGATTAATGATGTGACCAGGAACTGGGGGTTGTGTTTTTGTGGTGCTGTTCATGGGAGGATTTGCCCTTAATCACCACGCTGGGCAAGCGGGTGGGCGATCACAGTACTAGACACATCGCAATTGTAATGCTGCTTCCCATCACAGGCCTGGGCATTTTTGGTCTGCCGATTACTGGAATGGTTATGCCGCTATCCGTCGGAAGCCTAAAGGTCTCCTTTTTTAATGGCATTTCCCTATGTCGGCTGGTACGACATCCACAGGATGAGAGGGTGTGGCAGCATTCTAGGCCACTGCCACACAGCACAATACAATTGTGTCCGTGCGTAGCTAAATAGTAAGCATTAGATATTTATTAATAACGATCAGTTAAAATAATGCATTACCTCGCATTCTGAACTTTAAAAATAAAAAGATCAGAATGTTTGATATTTCTTTAATTAATTTTTCTTCATTATTCACCTATATTACTTATTTTGAACTATCATTGCAAATTTGGCCGTAAATTGCAAAACAGCCCTGTATAAATATGAAATAAAAGTTGTTCTACACTATATAAGAGATAAAATTATCTAAAAATGTAACAAGCCTACAATAGAAAATAGCTACAGTCGCTCGGACGAAACTTAACCTAATATTATTTACCTTACGAGAATGGAATCGATCCGGCGACCCAATATTCGCTGGCTCGGCGCCAAAACATTAGGATATTGAATTGTTCCGGCGAAAAGGTTCTTGCCCTTCATTACGTAAGCACTAGAACTTTACGCCTTGTATTATGTTAGGGTTTGTGCGGGTAATGTAGAGGAAAGGAGACATGAGCTAGAGTATTTGTGGAGGCAAATAACGCCAAATATATTGTCACCGCCATTTTAGATGTTTCACTGGATTTATCCATGGTCATAGCAACAGACACAACTGTTTTAGTAAGAAAATTATTTGTCTTACATTTTGTTACACTCAAGATTCTGTGAGTAGTACTCGTAGATTACACTCATCTGTTAGAATTAAGATCAGTTTTCTCATTATAATATATTACTTATGTTAATAATATTACTATTGTATATTAGTATATTCGCAATTTATTTATATAAAAAAATACTTCGTTTTTCTATATGTTAGTGTGCGTTAGTTATTTTATGGAAAGTGGGTACTGTTGCCCATTGACATCTACATATACTCTTGAATAAGAATCAAAATCTAGATGTGCGGTCAACACAGAGGAATGAGAATGCCTCGTTTCCATTAAGAAGGGTCTCCGGTTCTCTTTAGTGCCACTATAATTACAGTTTATCGGGCATTCCATCAGTCCTCAGATATGGAAATGCATCTTTGAGGACTAATATGCCTGTAGTATTCTTTGTTAGAAGTTGGCTGCAGTTGTCTGCAATAGCCACTTACCATTGGAAAGACTGTGAGTTCGTTTTTCACTTCTATTTTAATTTAAAAAATATACTTGTGACGACAACAGTTGAAGCCAGTTTGTAATAAAAAAACGTTCAAGTGCACAGTCTTCACAAATTGTGTTCCCGTGCCATCAGCTCTCAAGCGCCTCGCCTCCTTCCCACTTGAATTATGTATGGCATTGTTAACAGGAATTGGGGACAGCAATTTTTAAGTATTCCCCTCGAAAAATGTTTACAAATTATTGCGTATAAATTTATGCACGGTTGTAGTAAAACTTATTAATAATTACTGTTTTTTTTTAGTTTAAATAATAAGTTATTATCAGTATTAGGAAATATTATAAGTGAGTAATTATTTCTGTTGTGCATTTATTTTTATTGTTATTACATTTCATTTGTTATTATATAATATAACTTATTCTTTTGTACATGTGTTTGTCACTGCACTCCTCCTAAATAATTGAACCGATTTTGATGATTTTTTGTACGTATTCGAGCGGGTCTTTGAATGTTTTATATTGACAACTGGACTTGGTAGCTGGCGCTGGTATCCAGAAAATGTATCCAGGAAAAAACGAAGCCGGTGCGGGTCACTAGTTAAAATGTATTTATCAATCAAATTAATATGAATGTGTCATGTGCACACATCTTGAGAAAATAATTTGATTATATCGCCTCTAGAAAACCCCATGGCGAAAGTTGAAGATGGATAAAACAAAAGTCAAGTGTAACTTCCATGTCACATCTTTGCCGGTAGTTGCTAGGAGCACTAATCTCAAAGTTGTTGACGAGTATGTTTACCTGGGACAAATAATCCGACAATATAAATCCAACTTCGACCGAGAGGTCAATCGAAAGATTTAACTCGGCTGGGCAGTATTCGGGAGATTAAGACATATCTCGTCAGGCGTACCTCAAACACTTCAAAACAGTACAACCACTGGAAGTTTCCTGTGGATGTAGGACGTGGTTCTTCACTGCTAGCAGTATGAGGAAGCTCAAGGTCGCTCAACGAGCTATTTATACGGCTATACTCTAGGGTTCTCTGTGTGATATGACTTAAAAACGAGAATATCCGCAGTAGAACCTAAGTGACCGACATAGCCCAACGGATTAGTAAGCTGAAGTGGTAATCGGCGGCCATATAACTCGAAGAACCGACAACCGATGTGAAAGAAAGGTTCTAGATTGCTAGCCTCGTACCGGCAGGCAAAGGCTTGCCCCCACCAAATGGAATGACGACCTGGTAAGACATGCAGCAAATCGATGGATGTAGGTGGCTCAAGACCGTGTTTGTGGCATTCCTTTGGGGAGGCTCATGTTCAGCAGTAGGCTTGTAAAGGGCTGTCATGATTGAATGAATATCGCTAGAAACTAAAAATCTTTTGTTTCGATTCACTAGCAGTAAAATATGATTTATTATTAACGTCAATAATTATCATATCATTTTCAAATGTCGCATTTTTAAATATTAGGTATGTACGAACATAATTCACCGGAAATGTTATATACAGGTTGTCTATCTCGCCAGTGTTGTACGAGTGCGTAGATTCTGGTTAGACACGATCGGTTAGCCGCAGCTTCGTTCCAAATCCCATTTCATCTGTAATTAATGCGGTTTTGTTGGAAGCAGTAAAATGAGGCGTGGGAATCCTACAATATTCGTAGCGACCATCCACATTAAAGTCGTCCGTTTTCAGCACGAAAACAATGTTTTTTACTGGTAGTAATTTCATTATTAAAACGTACATTTTTAAAATAGGATAGTAAATTAGGATGTATTTTATTGGTTACATCAAATTAGGCATGCGGCTATTAATTTCAATTTTATTGAAATTAAATTAATGGCCACGTGCCTGCCATTGTTACCCTCGAGGACTAAGATGGAATGCCTCGTTTCCAGTTAAAAGAGTGTCCGGTTCTCTACACTTACATTATGAAACACAGCAGATTGAAGCTGATATTTTACGCTGATATTCTGTGAAATCGTGGCCTTCCTCAGTCGCATTGACCCATAAGTGCTACAACGTAATATAGCTGCAAGTGGCTCTACCACGTGAAGTTGGAGGACAAATGTAGATGTTTAGTGGTGGTGGACTGTGTGCTCGTTTGTCAATCTTAATCTATAATTATCTTTAAATCAGGTTTAATATCACCTTTATAAAATACTTGGCTTACTTATATCATCATCATCGTAAATGCTCTTCTCCACAACTGAATTTGAGCTACTCATATACTTCGACTTCCTACAACACTTATAAAAAGATAAGGGATTCCAAAAATTACTTTCTTAAACACTTTTTAATCACGGGAAATACAAAATCCCTTTAACGCAGCAACCCACAAGAATTTCTTCTCGTGTTTATAATTAAAATTGGATGAAAACTTCAAATACTAATTATTTGAGAGGGGTGCTTGTTAACAATTTTTTTTCTCGTCCTGTAATAATTATTTTACTTTACTTTTAAAGAATTAACGAGTTAATTAAAGTGGTGTTTAGAATTATAGTATTGATTTTTATGTTTCCATTATTTACTTCCTTATCAGCCCATAAATCAGGCATTTCTTTGCGAAAATCCATTATACTAAAGATTATTGCCCGTGACGCAATCTATGGGTGAGGCCTATGGTCAGCAGTGGACTTTTATAGGCTATAGAAGATGGAATGGTAATAAATAAATGGAAATGGAGTGGTTGACGAAATGGCTGTTGTAATGGTTAAACTAATTGCTCACTAACCATTTCAGAAATGAGGGGAGGCCTACTTAAACTTCACTTTGACTGCACCGTTACCATTATACCAAAGTTCACTGCCGAACTTCAAACTTTCCCCAGAGGGACAATATTTGCCATAGTTCCCACACCTGGCAAGAAGATTGACAATCGCATTGTTTTACATTCATTTATTATCAGAAAGATGCTGGCGCTCATCTTCTGCTTCAGTTTCCTTTTGTCGCGTCTTACGACAACCACGCGATGATGTAATAGTGAGTACTCTTACACTGCCACTAAACGGTAATGTATGGCAACTATCGCAGTTTATTTTTATTTTATCTTTGCCCTTTTCCTTATATTAAATCGTAAAACTTTTCAAATCTAATTAAGGTTGGTTCGCGTCAGTTACATCTTGGCTCTACGCTAAGTTTAAGTGGGTTAATCTCAGGTTCCGTCGGAACTTGCCTCTGTAAAAAGTTTTAGCTGACGTAGTCAAACGACTTTCATTCAAAATTTTCATCAACTTATTTCCCAGAGGTCTTAACGTAAAATTGTTAATGGCCTTTGTGATCCAACTTTTTTTTCTATATTAGTAATATTATGAAGGGGTAAATTTTAAAAGGATTTCCCCTTATATTGTGGAGGCAACCTGCATACATTAATTGCACATGGATAAACATAAAAACCGGAGCAGCAGTTTGGAAACATATAAGTTTGTTTGGAGGAAACCCTGGAACTTCTGATCCGGATCTGAAAATTCTTTGACTGACAGAGAAATATCAAAAAATCAGTATTACTTCAAATTAAATTACAAAATTTATCTTTACAGTACTAAAGAGAAGAAATGAGCAATATTAACTTCCGTTTATCAGGGTGAGTTCTAATCACATAAAACTAATAAACGAATTTTTCGGATTTTATCGCGTTCAATATATAATTTAACATATTTTTAATTCGCGACGTTCCGGTGCTTTATAGTACCCATTGCCACGGGGTCTCCCCAATAAAAATTGTGTTAATCAATGTCTAGTATTAGTTTAAATACATACAAGAAATCATTAGACTGAGTACTCGTATCTAATGTTAACCCGGAATACCTTCGGTTTTTTTTATTATTTATTTTCGTCCGATCTACGCGGAATGAGCTAACAGTATCTTGAAAACTTGCAGTGGTATGCTAGGATTTTATTTTAATTTGATTAATTACAGGATCCCGAGGATTACCCACGAATGAGTTGGCTCAACCGGGGTATTATAGTATTCGTGTGAATATAAGAAATCATTAGAGTGAGTGAGTACTCTATCTAAAGTTACGCAAATACTTTAGTAATGGTAAACCAGTAAAATGTTGTCAAATTAAAAGTTGTACGCTAAGGTTTTTGGTAATCTAGAGTGAAGATCCAAAATAAATGCAGCTCATATGCCCATATCTGACTTCATTTTAAGGATTGTGATCTCCTTCTGTAAGTTTATAAAAACTTCTTTGTCACGTTCCCCTTTACCAGAAGTAGTAAATGGAACGTTGGTGTATGGTACACCAACGTTCAATTTATAATTTCTTTTTGTAGTTTTTCCTTTTTTATTTATAATTTCTTCGGTGTAGAAATGTTGACTTCTTCTTCTTCATTTTGGTCATTTACACAATTTCCCTCAGATACACAAGGTCTACTTTGTAGTCCTACTTGAGATCGAAGCATACGACTAGGATTATTTTCATAGTTTTCAATCCCACTGTCTTCGTCAGTTAGCATACCATCATCAGGAGGAAATAAAATAATATTTCCTGCGTTCTCCCCGGCCTGCAACTGCTTGACAATTTCATCTAACTTCAACCTATAAAACGTAAACATGCTTCAAAATCTACCACTATAACGCAACAAAGGATACCAATAGTTGTGATAATAAACAATGCTCAGAGTCCCCTACAAGTGACACATCGTATTTTGAGAGTTGTAGTTATATAGTTGTAGTTAGATGAAAAAAAAAATTATCTTATGGTAGAAAAAAATATTTAATTTTCAGTATGAAATCAATATATTTATAACAATCCAGACTGAGATAAATGGGCTGGTTTATCGACGTGTTCTGTTCGAACAGTTTTATATAAATGAACACAATGTATTGTAATGTAACATCTGGACCCGACATACAGTTAGCACAACCCTTTTCTCCGAGGCACTACCAAGAAAAATAACTTCGCTCTTACTCGAATTTCACGCGAGCAACGCCTTCCGCGTCGGTTACTGTTATAATATGTTACTAAAAATTAAACTTCATATGTATTGTTTTGTTTGTAGGCTAACGTTCGATATAAATTTTATTTGCAATTATCCTAATCATTTTACTCCAAGTCTTTAGCAGACTAATAGGACGAAGTTCTCAATTAGACTGTATGTTTTTTGTATGAACGTTACGCAGTATCTTCGTAACTTTTCGGTTATTTTTTTAAATAGTTTATACTTCAGAGGGTCTCATATAAACTTGGGCACCAGATGCCATCCCTAAAAGTGGTTTTATAGAGGATGATTTTTTTAATATAACTGCTTATCCATCACTAAGATTGTAATATTCCTTACATCTCTCAAAAGAATTAAAAATTAAGTTTTATAAAAGTAAAAGTCGACTTTAAAAACTGAAAACTTCATTGAATATAATAATTACACATTCAGAAGTCGGAGCTATATTTCTTCTATATACTATATGTTAGCAGCGACTTCAGAATGTAAAATTCTTTTATTTTATTTAATTCTTTGAAGTCGAATTTTTATTTGGCCTGTGTGCTCGTTTGTCATCTTTATCCTATAAAAAAAAATTAAGTTAATTTTCTGCTTAGCAGTCTCTCTGGCTAGTGCCTGCACTGGTGTGTTCAGGTCGGAAGGTAATAAAGAACCATTATAATTTGGTGCTGTGAGGCATCCACCTTAGTCCTCAGAGGTGACAACGCATCAGTAGCCTTCTTTGTTTGAATTTAGCTGCAGGTGTCCATGGACTGCAGTAAACAATTCGCATCATGGGTACTGTAAGATTTTTTATAGGATAAGGGTGACAAACAGCACACAGTCTACCTGATGGTAAGTGGTTGCTGCAGCCCATAGACATCTACATCTATCGTCGATTGCAAATCAAAATGCAGACGCGTTGTCACCCGTGAGGACTAAGATGGAATGCCTCATTTCGTTTCGTTCAGTCGTTTGTCGCTTCAATTTAATAAATAATGCCTCCACTGCGTGACCTGAAAACAATTAGTGGGTTTAAAATCAAATACAGGTTACACTTACTTTCGGAACAAAAAAATACCGATCTATAAAAAAAAAAACTGGTTAAGGTCTTTCAACACGTCAGTAATCTCAGTCCCAATAATTATGTAGATATTTTAATTTTCACTTTATATAATATATAAAACTATTTTATTTAAATATTTGTATAATAAATTTATTTTTTCTGACATTCATTTTTTACCTTTATTCTTTAGCCAACGTTTATTCCGCATTCTTAATAAATAAAATTGATATATTTAGAAGGAAAACGTTAATTTTATTTTGTATTTACCTTCATTAGACTAATGATATCCACTATTTATGTTAATAAAAAATTTAAAAACACATATTTTTTATATATTCTGCGTCGCATTATAGCAAGTGCACTGAGGCAGCCGTCCGCAGCCGAGAGTTACCTCGGAGTGCGGGCCGGACTGAAAACCAGTGTCGGGATCAGAGCAATTCGTGTTTCTGTATCTTGATTTTTACTGAGTCATGTCCATTTCACGGTCTTATGCTGCTACACAGACTCATTTTATATTATTTTTACATTTTTGTTAATTTAGGGAAATATTGCTTTATTTTCTGTTTAAACCAATTTTTTACTTTGTTTTGTATCTATTGTGATTAGACCGTCAATAAATGTTTTTTTATTTCTTTCTTTCTTTCTATTATTTACACTATAATTTAAAATTAAAAATTTTGTACAGCCGACTTCAATATAAGCGACTTCAATATAGGTTATTTAAGAATAACTCAATAACCATTGGTCTGACGTTGATCAAATTCATATGGGACCACACGAAAACTATCAGCTTGCATATAAAAAAAGATTCATCGAAATCGGTTCACCCAGTACAAAGTTATGAGGTAACACACATAAAAAAAACCGGTCAAGTGCGAGTCGGACTCGCGCACCGAGGGTTCCGATTAAATCCGTAGGTATATGAGTTTAAAATTATTAAAAATATTTTTATTATATGATGTAACTAAAAATTTATGCTTTTCGCAATTTTTCCTTTATCTGTGCTATAATACGTTGCTTCGTGCCAAATTTTAAGATTCTCAGTTCACGGGAAGTACCCTGTAGGTTTTGACTTTTGATTCCCTTGCGAATATCGAAAATTTGCGGCATAAACGGCTGTATCTTTTGATTGCGTTGGCTTAGAAGGTTGATTTTTTCACAGCCCCAATGGACAGTAGACTTGAGTATTTGATATAAATTTCAGCTTGATACCTCTACGCGTTCCTGAGAAAAAGGGTCTTGACAGACAGACAGACAGACAGACAGACAGACAGACAGACGGACAACAAAGTGATCCTATAAGGGTTCCGTTTTTCCTTTTGGGGTACGGAACCCTAAAAATAAACATACACTCGAATTGAGTACCGTCTCCTTTTTGGAAGTCGACAGAAAAATTAGCTACACCATAAAGTCTTATTACATCGTAGAGCCACGCTACAGCAAGTTGTAGCACGAACAGGTCAACCTTACTGGACATGCTCTTTACTCTAATGGAATACTAGCGTATGTTTGTAATTATTTTTATAATTACTTTGATAGTTAACAAATAATATTATTATTTATTTAATAAATAATGCCTATTATTGACACTAAAATTAGCTACACCATAAAATCTTATTACGTCGTAGAGACACTCTACAGCAAGTTGTAGCACGAACAGGTCACCTTACTGGACATGCTCTTTACTCTCATGGAATACTAGCGTATGTTTATAATTACTTTTATAAATACTTTGATAGTTAACACATAATATTATTATTAATTTAATAAATAATGCCTATTATTTGCACTAAAATTAGCTACACCATAAAATCTTATTACGTCGTAGAGACACTCTACAGCAAGTTGTAGCACGAACAGGTCGACCTGACCGGGAATGATCTTTACTCTCACGGAATACTAGTGTATAATTGTAATTATTTTTATAAATATTTTAATGGTTAACAAATGATATTATTATTAATTTAATAAATAATGCCTATTATTTGCACTAAAATTAGCTACACCATAAAGTCTTACTACGTCGTAGAGCCACGCTACAACAAATTGTAGCACGAACAGGTTGACCTGACCGGAAATGCTCTTTACTCTTATGAAACTAGTATTCCGTATGATTGTAACTATTTTTATAAATATTTTAATAGTTAAATTTTTTAGTGATATTATTATTAATTTAATAAATAATGCCTCTTATTTACACTAAAATTAGCTACACCATAAAGCAGAGCCACGCTACAGTTATTATATGGTTGTAGCACGAACGGGTCGGCCTGACCGGGGAAATAACATGGTTTCACAGGATACCAGTATATTTTGTTTTCATTAAAAACGTAACCTCCACCCTAGAATTTCCTACTGTAACGTTAAAGCGGTTAACATACATAAATTGCTCAAGGAAAACATCCAGACCTGGTACAATTAGGCCAGGCTATACAAATACTTGTTCCGTGCGGGATTCGAACCATGAGCTTCAACGCTGCAACTCATTGCTAAGCCAGTGCGCCACGGAGCCATAACATAGATGTCCATGGACTTCACTAGAACTTACTGATAGCGGACAGTTTATTTGTCACATCAATTTCATAAAAAAGTCTATCATTTATTATTTCTTATATTTAGCCGTATCATAATGTCAAAGTTAATTAACAATTTGAGTTCGAGATATAATATTATATATGCAAATATGTACAGATTCGTTATTATTATCTCTATACGCGGATAAACAATGCGGTCGTTATCAAAGGCGTCTGCCTCAGGGTAAATTACTGAGAACCTATTTAAATATTCATTCCGTAATTGTCTTTATTTGAATATAAGCAAGGTTTCTATTTGAATGGTATAAAATGAAAGGTCCCGGGGTAAAACAAACCGTTCATGATTTATAATTTTCAGACCACAATATCCTTGGTGATATTAATATGGTTAGGATTATCATTTAATGTTCGTTCATAACATATGATACTCGTTCCTGGCATATGAAATGCGTTACGTATTTCCACATACTTTAATTTTGAATAATATATAGGTAGTAAAAAAGCAGTGAAAACTGAGGACATCTCTTGTTTGCTTTATTCTTTACTACCGCTTCACTCCGACTTCGTCTGGTTAGGATCAATTAATGTGGCGCTATTTAGATTTAAGATAATAAAAAACTATTATTTTTATGAATTATTCATTGATAAAATACTAGAGCCCAATGACTTCGTCAATCTTACTTAGCGGTAAACCATGTAGCGACATCTATGGAAATGTATTAAATAAAGAACGATGTATTTAGCGCGTCAAATTTTCATATCGATATACATCGCAACCGCTTCCGTAGATAGATAATAGATGGCGCTAGAGTAGTCAAGTGAGCTCGGCCACGGTCCTTATGGCTTTGTAAGAGAGATAGCGAGCGAGATAAAATATAGATTCCTCCTACCATCGCTCACTATCTGTTCGTAAAGTTTCATTAAAATCTGTTCAGCCATTCTAAACAGTAGGCCGAAGAGATAGACCGAAAAAAATTTAAAAAAAATGTTATTTATTTCCTAATTGCATGTAAGTAAACCGTTTATACAGACAAACACTCTTATTTATATGTATAGGTAATTTTATTGCGATTAGAATAAAATAGACAATGGGGATGGTCCATTTTTTTTTCAATTGCTATTTGCTACAGAAGAAGTGGCAGAATCGGCAAGGAACATCCTATATGTGGGCCTTTACCGAACAAATTGATGATGGGCTAATTAACAGTGCTCTCAACCGACGAGCATGTACACTTGGATAATTGAATCAACATAACACCGTAGTGTTATGTTGATTCAATTAAATAATAATTCACCGTACTTACCGTTACCTTACTTTGGTCGTTACCCGTTGGTCGAAATTTCATAGGTCTAATCTGGACGGCATCATCTACAAAATACTATTAGTATTACGAAGAATCCCGTGAGGCAATGGCTGTGGGCCGGCTGTGCGTACAATATACCTCCTTTAGCAGTTGCTGAGGTGTTTTTTTCCTGTGTGCTGGACTTTGTTTACCTAGTCCTTTCTCGATTCTGGAATGGCATGGAATTTATATTACGTTTTCTACCATATGTCGATCGTCAGAACCTCTTTTGTTAGTAGGGAGCGGCACACACGTGAAATTGACAAAAAGTTGATATATTTCCCCTTATACTCCAAGAGTTGAAAAAGTTGGTAATATCCCTTAATTCCCAAGAACGGTAATAATCTACAAATTCAGAAATCTTCTAAGGCAGTTGTTACTTTGTTGAGATTTATCACGGGGACCACAGCGCACTCTCCAAGACTAATCGCTCTTGTTGGAGCTTTGAATTCCCATTACTCTGGATATAAATTTGCTTCCTTTACTAATCCTTCGACGGGCGGGCGAGATAATTTCACCGGCCCATGGGAGCTCTTATTTACTGTAACTAGAAATTTGGAAATTTTTGTTTGAACTACTCGCAACGGCTTTTAATTCAAAATAATGTTTTAGAAGGATTATCCATTACAATAAATATAATCAGGCGTACTTTGCAGAAATAAATTATAAAAGATGATAAAAATTAATTAGCTAAGATACACATATAAAGTTTGAAGGGCACTTCTTACCCGGCGGATATCTGCGGTGTTTGAGTTCCTGATGTCATAGTTAAACACGCCTACCTTCAACTTTTAAATGTTAATATTTTGTCCGATCTACGCAGAATGAGCTTACAGTATAATAAATTCTTGCAGTAGTATGCTTGGTCTTGAATTTCATTTTATCAGTTATGGGATCCCAAACAGATGCCTTCCTCTCTCATCTCTCCCAGGCAACCAAAGGTGCAAAAAGCAAAGATATATATATATATATATATATATATATATATATATATATATATATATATATATATATATATATATCTTTATATATAAAAAGTACGTGTCACGTTGTTTGTCCGCGATAGACTCCTAAACTACTGAACTGATTTCAATGAAATTTTTGGTCAATGTGCAATTTGGTCCAACTTAAAAGATAGGATAGCTTACTTCTCAATTTATAGTCGCAATACAATATTATTTTATTGAAAATTATTTATCTATTATTTGACAGTCACAATTATCTGTTAGCTCTAAACGATTCTGTCAGATGACGATATCTGTTGACTGAATTGAGTAAATATTTAATAGATGGCGCTATGTTAAAAATACAAACGTTTAATATAAGCTACAATTTAGTAGTATAACCACCATGTGTTGCTGTAAGTATTCAACAGATAGAACCGATTTCAAAAAAAATTTGCAGACTGTATGCAGTTTGGTCCAACTTGAGACAGAGGATAGTTTTTATCCCGATAAGTGACCCTCAATTTTTTTATTGCTAATTTCAGGAGTTTTTTTGGGAAAGCAAATGGTTATTCGGAAAGGGCAGAACAACGTCTGCCTGGTCAGCAACATATATATATATACTAGCTGACCAGGCAGACGTTGTTCTGCCCTTTCCGACGACCATGTGTCCTAAAAAAACATCATTAAATTCACAATAAAAAAAAATTTGGGTCACTTATCGGAATAAAAACTATCCTATCTCTCAAGTTGGACCAAACTGCACACATTGTGAAACAGTTCATTGAAATCAGTTCAGTAGTTTAGGAGTCCATCGCGGACAAACAATGTGACACGTAATTTTATATGTAAAGATATAGTATTTATGAATATATATTGTTGTTATTTCATTTTTAGGTATTATTTAGATATGTCTGTTTAAGTGGTTTCTAATATATTTAGTAGTCACGGTACCTATTTCTTGTTAGTTAAGCCTATACAGCCTACATATGTATGTATACACACACACACACACACACACACACACATATATATATATATATATATATATATTTAGTAGTTATTTATGTAGTTATACGTGGTAGAGCCATGCTGCAGCTATATTAATAGTATAGTTGTAGCACGAATGGGTCGGCTCGACCGGGGAAAGACCACGCTCTCACAGAATACTAGCGTAAAATAGCAGCTTATCGCTGCTGTGTTTCGTATGGTGAGTGTAGAGAACCGGAGACCCATTTTACTGGAAAAGAGGCATTCCATCTTAGTCCTCACGGCTGAACGCATTTGCATTTAAATTCGCAAACGAAGATAAATGCAGATGTCTATGGGCCACAGCAACCACTTACCATCAGGTGCACTGTGTGCTCGTTTGTCACCCTTATTCTATAAAAAAAATATACAAATAACGATAATATTTATATAATTGTAAATTATCTTTCAAAAATATATGTATATGTGTAAATAAATCTATACAAATAAATAAAATTGAAGTGTCTGTTTGTAGTGTTAAAATAACAGCTTTTTACTAAATGCTTATGAAAGTATATATGATAGTAACAACAAGAAAACAATTTCTACAATTATATCTGTCTGTCTTTTTGTTCTGGCTAATCTCCGATACGGCTGGACTGATTTTGATGGGAGTTTTAGTGGCAGATAGCTGATGTTATAAGGAGTTACATAGGATACTTTTATTTCAGAAAAAGAATCAGGGTTCCGCACAGAAAAATTAACACCCATGAAATCGTAGAAAATTCCACGCGTGCGAAGTCGCGGGGGACAGCTAGTGTGTATATATAATTCTTCTGTACATGTGCTTGTCACTGAACTGTGTGACCCTGGATGGTTTAGATTCACAATGGACCCGGTAGATGGCGCTGCTGTTGAGAACCAGAAATCACCCGTGCAAAGCCGGGTTGTATCACTAAATAATATATTGTTCGGAGTGAGAGTAAAAAAATAAAAGGAAATACCAACAAATGAACATACACAGGCGACTAAGAGGCATCCGTTGGTAATTCTAAGAGTGTCACTGTCGTTACTATGCCTGTTGTGGTATTCTACTAGTGTAGGCAAGGAAGGTAGTGTTGCTGAGAGGCTGCCCTGTGTTAAATTGAGATGGGTAGTGCTGCTGTTGGTTTGCATACTTTGGTGTTATCATGTAATTGTAGTCATGATAGTAAGCAGGGTTTGTTACCGAGTAGTGTTCTTTTATTTAAATACTTTTGAGAATAATTTCTAACATCACAAGTGGAATAGTTTCTTAAAATATATAATGGGATGTAATAAATATATCCGTATGTTTAATGCAGGGCACTGACCCCATAATATTTGCTGTTTCATATTTGCGTACTTTGTGAATTTAAATGGCAAAGCCGGGCCGCTGGGGCGGCATATTTCATCACAACCTGATGAAGCACAATCTGTTTGAGAGAGTGTCACTAATAACGTTATAAATATTATTTTGTCATATTTGTAAGCAGAGTACTAACTTTATAAACTGATTTTTTTCGTTAGTAATAATTTTTAGATATTTTTGAATTTATCTTTACAGCCCACCAAACGTCAACAGCAAAAGGGTTTATTTTGCCATATTTGTCAAGTATGGCTGGCGAGTTGGCATACCTCAGTTGTTATTTTCAGTTGTTATCAGGAAGACGCTGCTGCCCATCTTCGGTTTCATTTTCCCTCTATCGCCTCTCGTAAGAGGTGGTAAGGTATCGTAACACCCACGTTACGATATTCTAACAGCAACACTTTTTTTAACAGTGGTAGAGCCACGCGGCAGCTTTTGCTGTCGCACGGATGGGCCGGCTCGAACCGGGGTGGTACCACGACCTCACAGAATACCAGCGTGAAGTAGAGATTTACCTCTGCGTTTCGCTTGGTGAGTGCAGGTGGCCGGAGGCCCTTTTTACTGGAAATGAGGCATTCCATCTTGGTCCTCACGGGTGGCGGCGCATCTACATTTTGATTTGTAATAGAGGATAGATGTAGATGTCTATGGGCCGCAGCAACCACTTACCATCAGGTGGACTGTGTGCTCGTTTGTCACCCTTATCCTATAAAAAAAACACTACACGGTTAATCTTAGAATTTAGCTTTTGAAAAATATCGTTTTGAATAAAACTATTTTCTACCGACTTCCAAAAAGACTGTATGTTTTTTTTGTGTGTGTTACCTCATAACTTTGTACTGGGTGAACCGATTTAGATGATTCTTTTTTTTATATGAAAGCTGATAGTTTTCGTGTGGTCCCATATGAATTTGATCAAGGTCAGACCAATGGTTTTTGAGTAATTCTTAAATAACTTACATTGAAGTCGGCTGTACAAA
The DNA here is from genome assembly GCA_033319125.1 of Parnassius glacialis. NCBI lineage: Eukaryota > Metazoa > Arthropoda > Insecta > Lepidoptera > Papilionidae > Parnassius > Parnassius glacialis. The sequence continues at coordinate 31,808,511 of JAVANC010000008.1, read as the reverse complement.
ATTTTTAATTTTAAATTATAACCTTTTATTATTATTTAGTTCCTGGCGTAGTACAAACTACTACAAGGCTTCATATATATATATATATTTGGTACAGTCTAAGCAGAAATTGCTAACAGAGAGAGAGAGAGAGAGAGAGAGAGAGGTAGTGATAGATAGATAGATTTTAGTGCAGTATACAGTATACTTAAATTAATTTTTATTCTTATTTATCACTTCTCAATCAATACTATTTATTATTATTATCTTAATAACAAATATTATAAAGCAAAATAATAAATTAATATCAATATTTATTAATATAATTTTAATATTTATTGATCTCTTAAAATATAAAAAAGAATAATCTTTGTTTGTTCGTATTTTGTGCGCTGCCATACCGTAGGTACATCAAATTGCGCTAAAACTTATTGTTGGTCAAATTATTGTTTGCAATTGCGGCAAGGTTATAGGCATAGTACAATTAACTTACACTAGGTGGCGTGCGCATCGTATTAACAAATTTATTTGAAAGTTATATATCATTAAACTTCAAGTAATGTAAATTAATTAATTCCTATTTAAACAAAATAACTCTTCCATATTTAAAACGATATATACACAATGATTTCTTTTGTAACTGCAACGCGTATTATATAAATATTTATTAATAATTATATATATATTAATACTAATAATTTGTACATTAACCGCGCGAAAGGTAACACACAATTTTTTTTTAATTTCCTAAACATCGGAAAGAGGCTACGGTTCCATTCCCTTTTAAAATTACTTTGAGGTGACAGAAATAAATTTTCTTTTCTCCACCTTTTTAAACGCTATATATAAATGAAAAAAAAAATAAATGAAGCCTCGTTTTTCATTAGATCGTTTACGCTCGTTTCACATCAAAGGTCGCCATTATTGATTCTATTCTATAAACATCAAAACGTTTGTGAATTTACGCGACAACCGGGCCGCCGATAAGTTGCGACGGCTTGGCACATTTCATTTATAACTTCCTGAAGCATTAAATTGTTTGACAGTGTATCTCTATTGGTGCTGTATTACAGCAGTTTTAATATACTGTGGCATAAATGCTATATAAAATTATTTCACGAAAATTGTATTTCTTTTGTTAATAATTTATTTTATTTTTTATTTTAATCAATGATACATAAAACATATAACAATAGTGCATAGTACCATCAAACCGCAAAACGGTTTATATTGGTGCTTGCAGACATCTATACGCATAAATATATTATTTTAATAGCTACCATCGTAAAATTGGTAAAATTAAGGATAGTAACAACTAACAACCTGTTCATAAGCTGGCCTTGCTCAAGTTCACGGACTCGCTGTTCAACTGCACACAGTCTTGTTTCCATATTTTTATTAGCGTTGGTAAGTATGGCATTTTTCCTTTCTAATTCAATTATTATTTGTTGAAATGCTTCGATATTCTCGCATATTTCATCCATTTTGTCAGTCAAAGGCTCTAGCGCCTTTGTAACTGTTTTATCAACCTCTTTAGAGATATCCTTCATTACTTTTTCTGCCGACTTCCAAAAAGAAGACGGTGCTCAATTCGAGTGTATGTTTTTTTTATGTGTGTTACCTCATAACTTTGTACTGGGCGAACCGATTTCGATGATTCTTCTTTTATATGAAAGCTGATAGTTCTCGTGTGGTCCCATATGAATTTCATCAAGGTCAGTCCAATGGTTATTGAGTTATTCTTAAATAACCTATATTGACGTCGCTTATATTGAAGTCGGCTGTACAAAATTTTTAATTTTAAATTATTTAATATCAATAGTATGCAAGGTAGTTTGGGATCCTGGGGTACCAGCTACGAGGTGTGAGTAGCTGGCTGGTACTTTTCTCTCCTCCTCCTCCTACTCTGGTTCTATAAAAGAGCTGTTGTGTGTACGAATTTTCAGGCAGTCTTTAAATGTCCAGTCTAAGCTGACTTGAGCTCGTAGCGCGGTTATTTGTTTGATAGTTAGAGCTACACAAGGTGTTGTAGCATGAACCACTTTTTATATACCATACACTCAAGGCCTGGCGCCTTTTTCGTAATTATTTTGTTGCACGTATAACATTTTGGAATTGGTGCCATAACGACGTTTGTTAGACAATAATTGTTCATATTTTCGCAAGACACACAACTGATGTTTATGAGACGAGCGTGTATAGACGATTGTGAATTATAGAATTATAGCGTTTAACTTTACAGTGGTAGAGCCACGCGGCAGCTTTTGCTGTCGCACGGATGGGCCGGCTCGAACCGGGGTGGTACCACGACCTCACAGAATACCAGCGTGAAGTATCTCTGCGTTTCGCTTGGTGAATGCAGGTGGCCGGAGACCCTTTTTACTGGAAATGAGGCATTCCATCTTAGTCCTCACGGGTGACAACGCATCTACATTTTGATTTGTAATATAGGATAGATGTAGATGTCTATGGGCCGCAGCAACCACTTACCATCAGGTGGACTGCGTGCTCGTTTGTCACCCTTATCCTATAAAAAAAGCGTTATATGCGATATTGTAATTATAGAAAAGAATAGACTAGAATAGAATAGTTTTTATTCAATAAAGATTAATACCTAATACTTATTGAAAATCATTTTTTTCTAGTTTGGAAGATACCTCCGTCCTGGGAAGAACCAGCAAAAAACGCAGCGGGACTTTTTTAAACATTTTATAACAACATATTAAACATAGGTCGCTTTACAATAATATTGTTTGTACAATTTTTAAATTAATTTTTAATTTTTTTTAAAAAACAGATTGTTGGCTACCACCTCATTCCCAGGGGTTAGTGTCATTCATGTATTATTTGATATTATTTATAACCCTTCTTATACAATTTTTTTTAAAAACTTTGAAAGTTGTGTTTATTAACAAATTTTGTACATTTCCCGATATTTTGTTGTAAAAACGTATACATTATTGCCCCATAAATTAATTACTAATTCTGTAGAGTCTTGTAACTGGTATTACAAGCCTATGTTTGTTCTTAGTACTTAAAGTATGAACGTCTTTATTGTTATCAAAGTTATTTATGCTTTTATGTACATACATTACATTTTCATAAAAATATATCACGATGCCTAAGTTAATATGTTTATTTCTTTAAGGTTTTATCTAAGGGGACTCTTTACAATTTAAGTTATAAATCACCCGTACGGCTCTCTTTTGAAAATCAAATATGGCTTCGGTATCAGTCGCAGTACCCTATAGCAAAATTCCATGAGACATTACACTATGAAGGTAACTAAATTTTTTTTTTATAGGATAAGGGTGACAAACGAGCACACAGTCCACCTGATGGTAAGTAGTTACTGCGGCCCATAGACATCTACATCTATCCTCTATTACAAATCAAAATGTAGATGCGTTGTCACCCGTGAGGACTAAGATGGAATGCCTTATTTCCAGTAAAAAGGGCCTCCGGCCACCTGCACTCACCAAGCGAAACGCAGAGGTAAATCTCTACTTCACGCTGGTTTTCTGTGAGGTCGTGGTACCACCCCGGTTCGAGCCGGCCCATCCGTGCGACAGCAAAAGCTGCCGCGTGGCTCTACCACTGTTATAAACTTATCTGTCTGTCTCAACTTTGGAGAGACTTCTAATCCCTCTTACAGCATATGCTGCAAAACTAAATATGTCTGCTAATTTAAATATATAAGGGCTTTGCGTCAGTAGTATTACCAAAAAAACTCAACTTCTCCCCATTTTAGAGCACACTGGTATTCGAATGTTTAACATTAGGTATTGTAAATTTAATACATTTAGTCTTATTGCTGTTTAAAAGCAAATTGTTGGTATTAAACCAATGTACTAATTGCAATAGAATTCTTTTTTACATTGTCAAAATTAATTGATTGTCGTTTATGTTTGAAAATTAAAGAGGTATCGTCATGAAACGATACCATATCGTGATTGTCCCCTTAAAGATAAGGTAAGTCATCAATATAGATTAAGTACAATAATGGGCCAATAATCTAGCCCTGAGCAACGCCCATTGATACTACCGGTTCGGAGGAACCTTTACCATTTATAACGGTTTTTGTGTTTTATTATTTAAATATGAAATAATAAGTCTAAGCACAATATTTTTGATTCCGTAATGTTGTGGGTTCCTGATTAATATCTTATGATGAACACCATTGCAAGCCTTAAAATATCACAAAAAATACCTAAGGCATCTTGTGGATTCTCCCAGGCAATTAAAATATATTTATTTAGCTCAACACCTGCGTCAGTCGTCGAGCGAGTTCTTGTAAAACCAAATTGATTTCTTTGGAGTAATTTATTTGTATTTAAAAAATAACAATTGATCTTAAATTAGCGGAGTCCAATTTACTACCAGATATGAATAAAGGTATTACTTTATTATGTCTCAATAAATCAGGAAACACCACAACAACATTCGATACTAGTATTAAAAATAACAGCAAGATGCTATTATGAACGCAGTAACTGTAACGGAAATTCATTATAAATCTGCGGATTTTTTTTCTATCAAGGGTTTTAGAATATTTTACAATATCTTGTGGTAATAGTTTTTCAAATCTACATTCTTTTAAACAGGTAATTCTGTTTGCGTAATGACTCGCCGACATTTGGAGAAGTATTCAATGACTGTTACCAAGATAGGAAAATCAGTGAAATATTTCTCAAACACCGCTGCGACTTTTTGATTTAATATAGTATATCACATCTAACACAAACCCTCTAATTCCCGCTAAGTGCGTTGTTGGAATCAGTATTCAAACCTATAACTATTTACCTACAAAATGAAATATAATTTCATTTTTTTTGGTCTAGTTCATATTTGTAAATTAAATGTGGCTGTATTATATCTGCATTAGCTTGGAAATAAGAATACTGTCAAAAACCCCAATTTACTGAAGCGCGAGGCAGTTAGTTCAGGTATGAATAGCAAAAACTTGAAAAACATTATCCTACTTTTGTGTCAGTCGGGTAAAAAAATATGCCAATTCATCAAATATCAAATCCATCGATACATCGGAGAATTAAGTTGATAATTTTTTCGCTGGTATTAAGCAAAGTATTGTACGTGGTAAAGCCACGCCGCAGCTTTATTATGATTGCAGTATGAATGGATCGGTTCGACCGGGTTAGGACCACACTCTTAAAGAATATCGGCGTAAAATAGCAGTTCAATGCTGCTGTGTTTCGTATGGTGAGTGTAGAGAACCGGAGACACTTTTTACTGGAAACGAGGCATTCTATCTTAGTCCTCAGGTGTAACAATGCACTTGTATTTTGATTCTTTGATGAGATGTCTATAGGCCACAGTATCTCCTTACCATCAGGTGGGCTGTGTGCTTGCGTGTCACCCTTATTCTAAAAAAGCTACGATGAAGACCTGTTTGCTTACATATAATTATATTCATTATTGTAGAATAAAGACTATATTCAAAGTATTTCGTTCTTTGTTTCAGGTAATGAATGGAGAAAGCAGCAACGCAATTTTTAAACATATGATTAAAATTAATTCAAATATTAAAGGTCTAATTTTAAAAACTATATATAAAAAATCATCAAGATTATACTACACAAACTTCTTTGTAGACGACTTTAAAACAGGGAGGGGGTCAACAATGTAACTGTATGGTTTTTATAGGATATGTGAAGTTCTCCAGACTGCTTTTTAATCCTCTCACGGTTCATAATCTTATCAGAAATGAGAGGACCTATATCCAGTAATGGGGCTGCTATTTAGGCCGTTAATTAATTTACTAATATAATAGCTGGAAATACCTAAACTAGAAACATAATTAATGTAATTTTTCGCTCGGTTTATTACTCCACATCTAGTATTCCTTATTCGAGAATTCGTAGCACGTATACACGAGAAATTCTTGCCTGGAGCGCTGCCAAACCAATGCAGGTTAGTCCCCCCAGCTCCCCCTGTCTCATTGTTTGATGATAACTTATGCCCACGTTTAAGCTTCTGGAATGTACTCCAAACTGAAAAGCCATTAAACAGGTCGTACTGAACCGATCTTCAGTGTAATTACGTAGCCGAATATTTACAAGGGCTTAAATCTAGTTTAAGAAAAGTTATTACGAAAAGTAGTTTATAATTAGTTTCAGATTTAAACTAGTCTGGTTCAATAATTCCGGAAGAATATGCGAAACAAAATATAAAATTTGTGCGTCTGTAACACTGCGGCATATACCGGCTTTCTTTATTTAAAAAAGGTTTTACGAGCCGTTTTGTAGTGAATGAAGTGCATGAAAACCCCTTTTCTGCCGACTTCAAAAAGGAGGAGGTATTCAACCATACTGTAACTATGATTTGTTTTTATGTGTGTTACCCCATAACTTTTTTCTAAGTGAACCGATATTGATTAATTTATCGGTTCACCCAGCGATAGTGATTCTATCGCTGGGTGAACTACATGAAAAGCAGTTCTAGACTACATGAAAAGCACCTAGAAAAGCTGGTGCTTTTCATGTAGACCCATATAAATTTCATCAAAGTCTGACAAATAGTTTTTGAGTTATCCTTAGTAATTTATATTAAAGTCAGATGTACATTTTTTTATTTTATTTTAATTGCTTAAAACGAAATACTAGTTCAACTCAAACGTAAAATTTATGAACCGTTTAGTTTTTTCTGCAGACTTCAAAAAGGAGACGGTATTCCATTCCACTGTATGTTTTTTATGTGTCTATAACTTTTTACTGGGTGAACCGATTACGATGGTAAGTAGTTGCTGTGGCCCATAGACATCTACATCTATCTTCAATTACGAATCAAAATGCAGATGCGTTGTCACCCGTGAAGACTAAGATGGAATGCCTCGTTTCCAGTAAAAAAGGTATCCAGTTCTCTACACTCACCATACGAAACACAGCACCGTTAAGCTGCTATTTTTCGCTGGTATTCTGTGAGAGCGTGGTCTTTCCCTGGTCGAGCCGACCCATTCATGCTACAACCATAATATAGCTGCAGCATAGCTCTACCACGTAAAAAATATTGAGGTCGGCTGTACAAAATGTTTAATTTTAAATTGTCTTATTTTCATTTCAAGTCATCCTAAGTGCCTGAGTGAATAATTTGGAATATAAACTGTTTTTAATCCCCAACACAGACAGAGGGGTGTCATTTAACGTGTGGATCTAAGTATCTATGTACTTGTATATCTGATGAACCGATCTAGATTTCGCTTTTTTTTGTTAGAAAGGTGACTTGATTGGGAGTGTTTCAGCTATGATTCAAGCAAATATTTTCAGCCATTTGAGGATCATCAATTCTTTTTGTTTCTGGGGTTATTAAAAAATTTAATTTAAGTTATTACACACATCTCGTACGCTATAAAAGTGATCGCTACGGAAAACGAAACGTTTATTAAATATAGGAATAGGGTATAAGTTAGCTTCTATGCTCTTTCAAGATGTCGTTTTTACTGTATTCTGTTTGCCAAAAATATTTTTAGACGTGAATTATGCTTGTAATGGGTATAATATTTTACCATACTCGAAGAGCTTAAATGGGACAAGCTATTTGGCTCAGCGGTGCCTGGTGTGTGCCAAGCGACTACCATTAGTGCTGTGCGACTCGCGTTACTTCAGTCTGAATCTGTTATTACTCCAGTTCGGGTCTATATCCTTTTAGTATTTTAAGTAAAACTGTGTCTACTTTGCCTTAGTTTACAGTGCATCAAAGTTCACGCTCTGCTAAGTTTTTGTTCTGGGTGAGTTCTGTTTACAGTACATTTTAGGTTCCATTGCAGCATAAGCTTTTATTATTGTTTCATAATTATATTTATTTACTATCTGTTCCCCGCGACTTCGTCCGCGTGTAATTTACTACGGTTTCATGGGTTTTACTTTTTTTGCGCGGAATCCTATTTCTTTTTCTAAAATAAAAGTATTCTTAGTTACTCCATATAACATCAGCTATCTGCCAGTGAAAATCCCGTCAAAACTGGTCCAGCCGTTTCCGAGATAAACCGGAACAAACAGAGAGCCAGACAGGCAAAATTTTTAAAAATTATTTTTTTTATTAGTACCGTATATACTCTCATGTGCATTTAGTAAAAAGCAGTTATTGTAACATTACAAACAGACACTTCAATTTTATTTATTTGTATAGATTTATTTACACATATACAAATATTTACTTAAAGGAACTTTACAATTATATGAATATTACCGTTATAACTTCATTATTTACTTGATAGAACTATGCTGCAGACATATTATGGTTGTAGCACGAATGGGTCAGCTCGACCGGGGAAAGACCACGCTCTTACAGAACATTACTTCTTTTGAACACCCCCACCAATGATGTTAAGAATGCAACAAATAAAAACTCCTTAAAATTATTTCTACGACAACATGACCTGAAGGCAATTACTAACTGACAATTTGTTTTTTATTTTTTTTTCTTCATTTATTTATTTATTTATATATTCATACGGATATTTATTTACAATGTTTATAAGCATGTATAAACATTACATATATGTATGTATGTATTATTGTATGTAAATATGTGTTATATATGTATGTACTATGTATATATTATATTTTAATATATGTACACTTTATTTAAGTATTATATTTCGCACCTGCCAACAATTGTCTTTGGCACCCAGGATTGACTGGCAGAGAATGAATACCTTTACCTTAAGGTGTTACATTTCAGTTTTTAAATAATTAAATCAATAAGTAAAGTAAAATACCAGCGTAAAACAGCAGCTCAATGCTATAGTGTTTCGTATGTATTGTAGAGTGTGTGATCTAGAGTGAGAGGCCTATGTTCAGAAATGGATTTTTGACAGGGTCTAATGATTGAATAAATGAATTCGATTCATATGTTTGTAATTATAGTATGTCCCTCCGAGAGTTTTTTAAACAAAATACGAGTAATTCAACTCGGATTTTGAATAATATAGATGATGATTATTTTTGACTGTTACCCTTTTTATCATGATGAGGATGAGATCATCCTCATCAGCGCGATAACAGCCTACTAGACTTAAGGCCTCCCTATATTAGGCAGCGTACGGAATCTTGTAGTTTTCTTAAATTCGGTGGCAGGGCTTGAAATGTTCTGAAATTATTATTTTGTGAACTCTAACTTTGATTTGCAAAATCATTGGGTAGGAATATGAGACCTATGTTTAACGAACTTATGATGAACTGACTGATCAAGACCCTTTTAACCGGCAAGGATTAATTCCATCTTAGTCCTCAATTGTGACAGTGGAAATGCAGGTATGCTTAGTCGAAGATAGATGTAGATGTCTATAGGGCACAGCATTCACTTACCATCAGGTGGATTGTGTGCACATTTGTCACTCTTATTCTACTATAAAAAATCAGCAAATTCATAGAATAACTCGTAGGTGGATATTTGTGACGCTTGGCAGGTGGTTTGTCAACCGAAGGTTTTTAAATATTATTGAATTATTATGCTGTTGTGTATGAATTATGATATAAGTAGGATAGATAGTTATTTACGTGGTAGAACCATGCTGCAGTTATATTAGTTGTATAGTTGTAGCTCGAATGGGTCGGCTCGACCGGCGAAGGACTACCTGATAGATGGAATGCCTGTTTTCCAGTAAAATGGACCTCCGGTTCTCTACACTCACCATACGAAACACAGCAGCGTTAAGCTGCTATTTTACGCTGGTTTTCTGTGAGAGCGTGGTCCTTCTCCGGTCGTGCCGCACTACACTACAACTATACTACTAATATAGTTACAGCATGACTCTACCACGTATAAAAGATGATGGGCATACACACATAAAACAGGCACTTTTACAGTGGTAGAGCCACGCGGCAGCTTTTGCTGTCGCACGGATGGGCCGGCTCGACCCGGGGGTGGTACCACGACCTCACAGAAAACCAGCGTGAAGTAGAGGTTTACCTCTGCGTTTCGCTTGGTGAGTGCAGGTGGCCGGAGGCACTTTTTGCTGGAAATGAGGCATTCCATCTTAGTCCTCACGGGTGACAACGCATCTACATTTTGGATAGATCTAGATGTCTATGGGCCGCAGCAACCACTTACCATCAGGTGGGCTGTGTGCTCGTTTGTCACCCTTATCCTATAAAAAAAAGAACACAACTCACTCAAATACTTTGATGTAACGAAGTCTAATATTGACGTAAATACTCTTTTCATATTTAAACATTAAATGCTAGGTAGTAGAATTCGTATTCGACAGTCCATCTGGGTTTATTTCTGCTGACGAATAGCAGTGCCTGTCCTGCTGTGTTCCGGTATTAGTATTATTACGTAGAATTCCATACAGCATTCCGTTTAGCCTCAGGTGACAACGCATCCCGTTGTATGTCCGTTGACTGTTAATACCATACCAACGGATTGTTAATTAGTTTGCCACTTCAATTATATTTAAAAAAAAAACTTCAATAATTTCGTAAATAAACGTTAAAGCAATTGTTCGAAGAAAGAGTAAACAATGTTAATAAGGAAGCACTGTAAGTTACTAGTAGCCGGTATGGTCGGCTCTCTGCAAAACAACTTGAACATTACAATTTCAGCTCCTTTAATAATTCGCTTTTTGTGCGCCCTCGTAAAGTACTTAGGAGAAGCAGTAAAAGTCCATTGTTTTTTCTTACTCGAATATTTTTTAAAGGACCAATGTAACAAACGAGCACACGTTCCACCTGATGGTAAATTGATGCTGTTGTCCATAGACGTCGTTTGGTTTATCATCCCTGAGGTCTAAAATAAAATACCTTGTTTCCAATAAAATAGATCTCCAGTTCTCAACACTCACCATGCGAGACACAGCAGTATTAAGCTGCTATTTTACGCTTGTATTCTGTGAGAGCGTGGTCAATACCCGGTTGAGCCGAACCATCCGTGCTTCAACTATAATATAGCTGCAGCGAGGCTCCACCACGTATACAACCACCAATCACATAAGGCGAATTTTAGAAAAAAGAAACGTGTGGATAATAGACGAGTAAACAGTCCACCTGATAGATAGTGAATATTGTGGCTACATCCAACTTCAATTAACAAACGAATTATATAAAGCTTATAATATAAAGTAAAAGCTGTCTTAAAATGAAATCAAATCAAAATAAAAAAAAAATTATTTCTATAACTATGACAGTTGTTTTATTACAATCAATGGATAGGGCCAAACCTTGTAAGTATTATGTATACTTGTGCCAGAAGACCCCGCTCTTCCATATCTAAATTTGATCTTTCTAAAATTGGAAAAAGTAAATAAAGAAAAAAAAAACAACAATCTCAATATAGCCTTAACCTGTGTGTAAGACTGCGGAGTGTGTGTGTGTGTGTGTGTGTGTGTGTGTGTTTATGTGTGTGTTTATGTATGCGTTCGTGTCTGTGCATGTGCGTGCGCGCGTATGTATGTGTGCGTGCGTTTTTAATTTTTACTTTAACTTCTATTTTATTAAACTTGTTGAAAGATACCGTACCGTTACAGCTCATTAAAGTTGAATATAGGCCTCCCCCATAGATTGCATAATACGGGATATTATCTATAGTTACCACGCTTTTATATTTAGTTGTTACTGGAAAGATGCTGATGTATATCTCCTCTTTCGGGATGATATGGTGTAGTAGAAATTCTTACATTGAAAGACACATGTTTACTCAAATATATGTATTTATTAACCAATATCTGTCATGCATGTATGTAACTTCAAAATATGTATATTATGCTTGAATAACATGCACTCTGAAAGCACATGCTTGGATCGTTGCCAAAGTGTTTCAGGTGACACAACATCGTCTCGTTATTTGAGTCTTACCCTACGACATTATTAACGTAAACTATGCATCTCTTGCTACCGGCACATATGAGATAATGTTATGTCTTTATTAGACATAATGTGGTTTAACCCAACTATCCAATGTGCTTGCATCAAACCAACCAGGTGAGAGATGGGTGCTAACGCAACGCCTCATTCAACTGCCATTCTCCACCCTATAAATAAATAAATAAAATAAAAAAGCCTTTTATTTCTTGCTTCAAAGTAGAAATTTACAATTTTAAAACAGTGTGCATGCAAAAAAAAATTAATCTAGTGTTACAAAAAAACTTAGTTTTTTGGTATATATTACTTTTAATAGTTAGGAATATAACGTTTATTTAGTAAGGAATATACTTAATTTTGATAGATAGGTATGTAATAGAATAATATAGAACAAGATAATTTATCTTCTTACTTCTAGTAGTTAGACAATTAGACAATTATAACAATGCATAATGAAAGTCTTTTTTTGTACAATTGCAAGAACCCCTCTCAACGGAGGGTAAAGGCCTCCTCCAGAGATGACCATTGTTTTCTGTCCTCTGCTACTCGCATCCAGTGGGTACCTGCTATTTTTATAATGTCGTCTGCCTAGCGCGCAATTGGCCTACCCCTTTTCCTTTGGCCCAATGGTCCTACCCATGATGTGATCTTTATGGTCCAGCGATTGTCAGTAAGTCTGGCTACATGTCCAGCCCATCGCCATTTTAGCTTCTGTGAGTAGCTGAGAGCGTCAATGGCTTTTGTTTTCTGTCTTATGGTAGTGTGGTGGATTTGTTTGATCTTCTTAATCTTCAAAATGCTTCTTTCCATACTTCTTTGACTTGTTATGATCTTATTTTTTATTTTCCTAGTTTATTTCCATGTTTGACAGGCCTATGTTAGTGAGGGAAGTAGACAGTTGTTCATGACTTTGCTTTTTAGCCTTATGGGCAAGTTGCTTTTTAGAATCTCTTTGAGGCTCCAGAACTTCTTCCAAGTAATGTTGACTCTTCTCTCTACTTCTTGTTCGTTGTTGTGTTGGTTAAATGAAATTTGTTTACCCAGATAAATGTATGTATCAACATAGGTTAAAGGCAGATTTTTGAGATATATAGGTATTTTAGTGTGATTTGTCATGATATTAGCTTTAATTAAGTTGATTTCTAAGCCTACTTTACTACTTTCTTCATGTAGAGAGTTTATCATCACTTGTAGTTGGTTTGTGCTTTCTGATAGCAGAACTATATCGTCAGCAAATCTGAGATGACTCAGGTAACAACCGTTTACGTTTATGCTGACTTTCTCCCAGTTTAGTTTGCGAATGATGAATAGAATAGAATAGAATAGAATAATTTTTTTATTCAATATAGATCACATGTGTAATTCTTATTGAAAGTCATTTTTTACTTTACCACTGGTTCGAAAAAAAAAACTTCTGTCCTGGGAAGAACCAGCAAGAAACCCAGCAGGACTTTTTTTTAAGCAAATTTTACAATAATGGTTGTACTTACTATATAAGTACAAAATTTATTTTAGAAACAGCTTGGAAGCGATCACCTCATTCCCAGGGGTTATTATCAACCATATATTCATTTATACTATAATAACCCTTTTTATACAGTTTCAACTTAACAAAACATTTAAACTTGCTAATGGAGAGAGCCTGTACACATTCCGGGACCTTGTTGTAATAGCGTATACATTGACCCAAGAATGAATTACTGACTCTGTGGAGTCGAGAAACTGGTATCACTAGCTTGTGTTTGTTCCTAGTATTTACAGAATGTACATCACTTTTTTTACTAAAACTACCTTTGTTTTTGTGAACATACATTAAATTTTCGTAAATATACTGAGAGGCCAAAGTTAATATATTTATTTCTTTAAATTTATCTCTAAGAGACTCTCTCAGTTTTAGGTTGTAAATAGCTCTAATGACACTCTTCTGTAAAATAAAAATAGTTTCTGAATCAGCCGCATTTCCCCATAGCAAAAATCCCATAAGACATTATGCTATGGAAATAACTGAAATAAACTAATCTAGCTGTCTCGACACTAGTGAGACCTCTAATCTTTTTTACAGCATAGGCTGCAGAACTTAGTCTGCTTGCTAATTTGGATATATGGGGGCCCCACTGAAGCTTTGCGTCGAGAGTGATGCCAAGAAAAACAGTGGATTCAACAGGGCTCAGTTCTTCCCCATTTAAAAACACATTGGTACTCAGATGTCTAACATTCGTAGTTGTAAATTTAATACTTTTAGTTTTATTTCCGTTTAAATGTAAATTATTAACGTTAAACCAATGCACTAATTTTGATATAGCATTATTCACTTCGTCACATTTAAATGATTGACGTTTAAGTTTAAAAATCAAAGAAGTATCATCAGCAAATAATACTATATCATGATTATCCTCTACAATAGAAGGTAAGTCATTAATATACACTAGAAACAGGAATGGGCCGAGAATTGAGCCCTGAGGGACACCCATTAGTACAGGTGAGCCGGAAGAACTTTTACCATTGATAATAACTTTCTGCATTCTATTACTTAAATATGAAATTATAAGTTTAAGCGCTGTGTTCTTGACACCATAGTACTGTAGCTTCCTGATTAATGTCTCATGGTGAACGCAGTCGAAGGCCTCGGAAAGGTCACAAAATATACCCAAAGCATCCTCTGAATTCTCCCATGCACAAAAAATATGTTTAATAAGCTCAACTCCAGCGTCAGTTGTTGAGCGACCCCTTGTAAAACCGAATTTATTTATATGTAGCAATTTATTAATATTAAAGAAACTTAACATTTGATTTAAATTATTTTTTCAAAAATTTTACTAAATGTTGGTAGTACAGAAATTGGTCTAAAATTGGCGGGGCCTAATGTACTACCAGATTTAAACAAATGTATGACTTTACTAAGTTTCATTAAATCAGGAAACACACCAGATTCGACGCTTGTATTAAATATAGTGGCTAGATAAGGTGCTATTATTTCTATTATAGATAAAATAACTTTAATGGAAATCCCCCATAAATCTGCCGTTTTCTTAACATCAATAGTTTTAAAATATTTAACGATATCTTTTGGCAGTACTCTATGGAATTTAAAAGTATTTGAACAAGCTTTTACATTTTGTTTGAGCAATGATTCGGCGACAGTAGGAGAAGAGTTTAATGATTTAGTTGTCAAAAAAGGAACATCAGTAAAATGTTTCTCAAAAGCCATGGCAACTTCTTGATCAGATTGATAGACTCTAGCACTGCTATAAAGATTGTTGGTGAGACTGGGTCTCCTTGCCTTACAACTCTTTTTATTTGTATGATTGGCCCAGTGGTCTCCAACTTCACTCTGCTATTACTGTTATCATAGATGTTTTTTAGGATTTGTATGTAGTCCAATGCCACTTCTTGAGAGAGTAGAGCTTCCCAAATCGATGAGTGGAGTAGAGTATCGAAGGTTTTTTGGTAATCAATAAAGACAGCATAGAGTGGTCTGTTGAACTCTTGGAATTTTTCTATTATCATCTCTAGCGAATGTATATGGTCAACAGTGGAAAAACCTTGTCTGAAGCCCGCCTGTTCTATAGGTTGGAAGTTTTCTGTGGTTTCTTTTATTTTTTTCTCAATTATGGAGGAGAAAAGTTTGTATAGTGAAGGTAGCAGGCTTATTGGTCTGTAATTACTAATATTGTTTGGGTCTCCTTTTTTGTAGAGCAAAATTATTTCCGACTCTGACCATTGACGTGGGGTGTTTTTGCAATTCAGTATCATGTTGAACAGTCTGGTTAGAGGTTTAACTAGATACTTGTGTCCTGTTTTTATAGCCTCGTTGATGATTCTGTCGGGCCCTGGGCTATACTACTCTCCACCCTATATTCACTCTTAACTCTGTCAATATGTGTCTAAAAAAGAAAAGTATGGCTAAACAGCGATTGCAAGTTGCAATATTCAAAGATGGCACTCTAACCTCAGCGCAGTCGATCACCATCTTGAGACTGAGACGCCGCACCTACTTTTCTTGGCGGAGATCCAAATTTGATGTCCTTTGAATGCGGCGTACCTTGACTATCTTGGATTCTCCCTGGAGCATTAATTCCATCTACGTGCTGGAGCCTGTGTGTACGTCCGCAATCACATCTGCTTCTAGCCTTTCCATCACCTTGAAGACCCCACTTTATCGACAATCTGGTTTTTTTATAGGATATGGTGACAAACGAGCACACAGTCCACTTAATGGTAAGTGGCCCATAGACATCTATATTTATCCTCGTTTGCGAATCAAAATGCAGATGCGTTGTCACCCGCGAGGACTAAGATGAAATGCCTCTTTTCCAGTAAAAAGGGTCTTCGGTTCTCTACACTCACCATACGAAACACAGCAGTGTTAAGCTGCTATTTTACGCTGATATTCTGTGAGAGCGTGGTCCTTCCCCGATCGAGCTGACCAATTCGTGCTACAACTATACTACTAATATAGCTGCAGCATGGCTCTACCACGTGTGATGTAAACATTGCTATATATATATATATATACTAGCTGATCAGGCAGACGTTGTTCTGCCCTTTCCGAACGACCATTTGCTTTCCCAAAAAATCTCCTGAAATTAGCAATAAAAAAATTGGTTCCATCTGATGAATACTTACAGCAACACGTGGTGGTTATACTACTAAATTGTAGCTTATATTAAACGTTTGTATTTTTAACATAGCGCCATCTATTGAATATTTAATCAATCCAGTCAACGGATATCATCATCTGACAGAATCGTTGGGAGCTAACAGATAATTGTGACTGTCAAATAATAGACAAATAATTTGCAATGAAATAATATTGTATTGCGACTATAAATTGAGATGTAAGCTATCCTATCTTTTAAGTTGGACCAAACTGCACATTGACCAAAAATTTTATTGAAATCAGTTCAGTAATTTAGGAGTCCATCGCGGACAAACAACGTGACACGTAATTTTTATATATAAAGATATTATATATATATATATATATATATATATATATATATATATATATAATAAAGACTATATATAAAAAAATTCGTTTGTCAACTCGTCTGCCAAGCGTGGCAACTATGGCAAATATCCCCCTCATGAGGCAATCTATGGGAGGCCTATGTTCAGCAGCGAATTTTAAGAGGCTGTAAAGATACCAGTTGTCTCGCACTCTCTACGTTAATTTTACCCAAATAATCTCGAACACAGTTAGAAAAAGATAAAAGCAAGTATTTTAAACAAATGATAAGGAATTTTCGTTCACGAGTAACACAGAAAGGATCTAAAGGAACATCGGGAAACAACGTAAATATTTAAGGAGCTTACGATAACTTCTTCTGTTCGAGATAACTTTAAGATTGTGGTTTATATTTATTCGTAGGGCTGTCGTTTAATACTGACGTGAAGGTTGTCGATATTTTTGAATTTATTATTTAAACTTGGGATTGTAGTCACTTGGTGAAACTCCAGCTTCATTTTTAGGGTTCCGTAGCCGAATGGCAAAAAACGGAACCCTTATGGATTCGTCATGTCTTTCTGTCTGTCCGTCTGTATGTCACAGCCACTTTTTTCCGAAACTATAAGAACTATGCTGTTGAAACTTGGTAAGTAGATATTATATTCTGTGAACCACATTAAGATTTTTACACAAAAATAGAAAAAAAAACATTCAATTTTGGAGTTTCCTCATACTTAGAACTGAAAGTGAAAAAAATTTTTTCATCAAACCCATACGTGTGGGATATCTATGGATAGGTCATTAAAAATGATATTAAGGTTTTTAATATCATTTTTTTCTAAACTGAATAGTTTGCGCGAGAGACACTTCTACTTACTTACTTACTTTTGGTACTTGAGGGTTTTCCGGCCTTTACCTTGCCGCCTGTTTAGAAAACCCACTGTACGTATTGGGTATTAAAGTTCTGTATACTATAGCTTACTCTATCTGGTAAGTGAAGTGGAAGATGGCCCCCCACTAAGTGGAATGATGACCTGGTTAGAGATGCAGGCAGCTCTGGACCGTTCTGTCAAGGGCTGTAATGATGATGATCTAACTCTTTATAACATCTTCAAAACAGAGCAGTTTCTTTAAAATGTTATAAATATGTTTGCTCAATTTACTTCTATTCAAAGAATTTTTCAAACAAGTTCTGAACAATAATACGAGCTTTACAAAGAATAAGCTTAAAGCTCGAGCATTGTAAGGGAGAAAACTTCAGAAAACAATGTTATTATTATAGCGGCGCGCTTTTTCTAATTTGGTGTTTCCTGAAAAAGTTACAGATTGTTGCATCCAATACCACTTGGAACTTTTCTATTTAATCATTTGGATTGTTTTTTTTTATAAAACGAAAGTGACACACGAAACTACTGTACACTAGATGATAAGTGGCTCTAGCAGTCCATGGACATCTGCCGCTACCTTTAAACAAGGAAAGCGACTCCTCGTTTAGGCACTCTTTATTTTTATTAGATAAATATTAAGCTTATGTAAAATTTTTGTTATTGACTGCCAAAATAAAGAGAAAAAATATACACTGTCGTTTTCCAGTGTACTAAAATTGGAGCGGAAGTCGCTATTAATTAAAATCTAAAAGGATGCTTCACTCTATCCCGAGGGAGTGGATTTGGCTCGGTAGTGCGTATCGGATGCCAAGCACAGGGACGTTAGCGACGCAGCTCGAGTGGCTTCAGTCTGCAATTCGGGGTGCCCTAGTTCGCTCGAGAACACAACTTTGGTGAATTAATTTCAAATTTGAAACGAGCGGTTACTAGTCGAGAACGTGCTCATAATTATATTGTTCTTATTGTGACGTGTCTAATAAATTTGTTATAGATACAAGAAGATCAAAACGGATTCGACAGTGCTAACAAGTAAGTCACTTAGAAAAACACCATAGACCTTAGATCTCATGAAACACTACTAAATGTACATTCATAAACTATACTACATGCACATATACAAGTACCTTTACCGTTACAGCCTATTAAAGTCCACTGTTGAACATAGGCCTCCCCAATACATTAATCATTAGTGAGGATATTTGCCGTAGTTGCCCACGCTTGACAAATGGGTTGGCATCCGCAGTTTTATTTTTCTTTTTATTTGTTATTAGGAAGACCCTGCTGCCAATCTCTTGATTCGTTTCCCTCTGTTGCCTCTTACAACACCCACGGGATGATAATAGTGGCACGGGATGATGGTAGGGGATATTTTCCATCGCCAATACACTGTAAATATATATACGAGTACGTTAATTCTTAAATCTTTGTCAAAATATCATATTGCGTACCACACTTGTCTCAGCACACAATTGTTCACCCTGTCATTCAGATTTAGCCCTAACATAGCCCTTAAAGACTGACTTTTAACAGCATTTACTCTACTCTCGTGCTTCTTCTGCCACACCCAACTTTCACTACTATACATAAAAGTAGGGACTAACACAGCATTGTGAATGGACATATTCTGTCTTCCCACAATAGTTTAATATATAATAACATAACAAGTTAACACTAAAACTAAAGTTTGGGTCTTGTTATGTTCTGACAGGAAAACTATGTAACGTAATAAACTCTTGAACTGAGCGAGTCCTACACTTGGTGTCGTCTCTATATGAATTTCTTTATTTTTTTGGTTTTAAGCTTTTTAACCCTTTCGCTGTGCACTACATATAGATCATAGCTATTGTGTCTAACCGGACATTGAAAGTTTTAATACAGTTAGCCCATTGCCACTTCATTTTATGCGTGGTAGATCCATGCTGCAGCTAAATTATGGTTGTACGACCTAACCAGGGTAGGACCGCTGTCTTGCAGAATACCAGCGTAAAATAATACCTAAATGCTGCTGCGTTTTGTATGGTGAGTGTAGAGTACCGGCGACCCTTTTTACTGGAAATGAGGTGTTCTATTTCAGTCGCCAAGGATGAAAACGGATCTGCATTATGATTCTTAATCGAGGATAAATGTAGATGTCTATGAGCAACAGCATCTATTTACTATCAGGTGGACTGTGTGCTCGTAGGACAGCGACATCGGACGTCGAAGTGTGACAACCTTATGCTATAAATTTACTGATTCGTTGGGCTGTTAGTCGTTACTCAGTTTCTCTGACTCTTCTCTTCTTCTTCTAACTGCCACGTTAGCCTAGTAGTCGTAAACATGGTAGCTGATCATGAGTTCCAGGGTTCGAATTCCTGGTCGGGCTAAAGTTGTTAGTTTTTCCGTCAGTATATACACTGTAGCAGCCCGGTGTCAGTAAGTTAACGATGACGCCATATCTCTCTCCGATCGTGTGGGATTAACGTCTCATTGGCTACGAGAGTTAGGGAATAGAGAGTGCTCCAGTGTTTGGGTAAACGTTCGGGCCCAGCGAAGATGGCCAGTCTCCTTTGAGAGTGACCGCCGTGATCGATATTCGGTCTAGAAAACATTATTATTACTCTGTTTCTACTGTGGATATCATTTTTATGGATTATTTCACGTTTATACTATTATATATATATATATACTAGCTGACCAGGCAGACGTTGTTCTGCCCTTTCCGAATAACCATTTGCGTTCCCAAAAAAACTCCTGAAATTAGCAATAAAAAATTGAGGGTCACTTATCGGGATAAAAACTGTCCTATCTCTCAAGTTGGACCAATCTGCACACAGTCTGCAAAATTTTTTTGAAATCGGTTCTATCTGTTCAATACTTACAGCAACACGTGGTGGTTATACTACTAAATTGTAGCTTATATTAAACGTTTGTATTTTTAACATAGCGCCGTCTACTAAATATTTACTCAATCCAGTCAACAGATATCGTCATCTGACAGAATCGTTTGGAGCTAACAGATAATTGTGCCTGTCAAATAATAGGCAAATAATTTTCAATAAAATAATATTGTATTGCGACTATAAATTGAGATGTAAGCTATCCTATCTTTTAAGTTCGACCAAACTGCACATTGACCAAAAATTTCATTGAAATCAGTTCAGTTGTTGAGGAGTCCATCGCGGACAAACAACGTGACACGTACTTTTTATATATAAAGATATATATATATCATACAATTAACACATGTCCGAATATAAATTAGGGGTGTACAAAGCATTGTGATTCGTAAATCGTAATAGGGTTGTCGCGATTTGTCATTCAGGAGACTAAGCAATCCCTTTTAAACTAATGACTCTTGTTGTACCCTCTCTTATAACTTTGGCAATAATTTCACTAGAAATCTTGACAACACGACAAGATTAGCTATTAATTTATCCCTCCCCTTTGTGGTCACGGGCAGATAGGTCTCTTCCTAATATTACGATTAAGGTATAGGCATAGACTAACAAAGAAAGAGAACATTATGTACATTTCAAGTAAATTGGAAACCATACTCGACTAATTGTAAGAACACGCACTTTGAACACATATGGACCTAAAATCATTGTGTTATATTTAAAAAAAAGTTATGTTCTCCTGTATCTTAGAGGTCTGTATTATATTCACATCTGAACTAACTGACACGCGCATCGGTGAAGCGGGGTCTAAAAATACTCCTACTCCCAGGCCAATGCAGATGTAATAAACCTACATACAATTTGCAAATAAAAATTTATCTTTTGTTTTATTTTATATTTTTTGGTCGATTTTTCTGAAGTAATGCTATTTCTATACGTTCGAATCGGTATTCACAGGGTTTTTGTTACATGTTGTATACATAAATTGCATATTAACGAATATCCAAATAAGGATTTTATTGAGTGGTAGAGCCATGCTGTAGCTATATTAGTAGTATAGCTGTAAGCACGAATGGGTCGGCTCGACCGGGGAAGGACCACGCTTTCACAGAATACCAGCGTAAAATAGCAGCTTAATGCTAACTGTGTTTCGTATGGTGAGTGTAGAGACGTGGAGACCCATTTTACTGGAAAAGAGGCATTCCATCTTAGTCCTCACGGGTGATGACGCATCTGCATTTTGATTCTTTATTTAGGATAAATGTAGATGTCTATGGGTCACAGCAAGCACTTACTATCAGGTGGACTGTGTGCTCGTTTGTCACTCTATCTTATAAAAAAGGAACAAGTACTAGAAGAGTATACAAACACTTGTGCTGTGTGGAATTAGAGCCCCCGGTCCCACAGAATAGCAAGCCAAACCCTTATACCCTACTGTATTCAAGAAACTAACCGTTCCGTAATGATCTGTTTTATAAAAACAGTTTATATTACTAACTATTCATTCGTCAATTTAGGATCACTTAAAATGAAATAAATTTTTCGTTAATATTTTAACTGGTATTTTGTATTATAAAATGGATATTTTATGCACTTCATTTTCTACAAAACGACTCGTAAAAGAAACCGAAGCCTTTTAAATATCATAAGCCATTGAGTTACTTAGCCGTCAACCGTAAATTAACACACTTTTATTAGCTTGGTATGTATCTGTGTAACGGAATTTTTGAATGTGATTTTCATCCGCTTCAAAATGTCGGATTGATTTGAAACTTTGAACACTTTACTAGTATATAGTTGTAGCACGAATAGGTCGGCTCGACCGGGGACGGACCACACTCTCTCAGAATACCAGCGTGAAATAGCAGCTTAATGCTGCTCTGTTTCGTATGGTGAGTGTGGAGAACCGGATACCCTTTTTACTGGAAATGAGGCATTCCATCTTAGTCCTCATGGGTGACAACGCATCTACATTTTGAATGTAGATGTCTATGGGCAGCAAGCACTTACCATCAGGTGGTCTGTGTGCTCGTTTGTCACCCTTATCCTATAAAATAATGACAAGGCAATAATTGAAATAGTTTGTCCCATTATCCTTGTCAGGATCCTCAGGATTTCTGCCAGTTCAATCAACTGAAAGCCGTGTTAAAAAACTATGTTCCAAAAAACACGCTTTTGTAGTTAGCCGGACTAAAAAATAGTAAATAAATAATAGTTTAAAAACTAAAAAAATACTCTTCTGTAGATAGCCGGACTAAAAAGCAGAAAATATTTTTCAATAAGTATAAAATAAGAAAATAGTGATAAACATATAAAAATCATTTTATTGTAAAAAATACGTGATGTACTCAAGGTCAATTGTTATTAATATTTTTGTGGATAATTGTAAAATTAGCGTCATCATAAAAATATTTGCAAAAGCACCCCACGCTTTTTTGCAATAAAACGATTTTTTATGTTAATCACTATTTTTTTATTTTAAACATTAAAAATTATTAATTTTTGTTCTGATCTACGCAGTATGAACTTACAGTATCTTGAAGTCTTGCAGTTGTATGCTTGGGTTTGGATTTAATTTTATTAATAATTATGGGATCCCAAGATGGTAGCACCGAGCCATCTTCTTTATTGAAATTAGGATGTTTTTTTGATTTCAATAGCCTCGAATCGGTGTTCTTTAGCGAGCATTTGTTGTCTATCAAATCTAATGTAGTGACGGGGCGATTCTGTACGTGTTCACAGACTGCAGACTTCCCGGAGCGTCGATTCTTCACATCAGCTATGTTTTCTTTAACGCGGTACTTAACATGTATTTGTTCCTAATGTTATTATAGATTATGGGTGACAAACCTGCACGCAGTCAACATACAAATAGTAAGGGGATGCTTAAAAATGAGTGTTTGGGAATGAAAATATACTTTCATTGTCACCCCTGAAAACTAATATTTTATAATACCTAGTCCTAATAAAAAGGGGCTCCGATTTTCTACACCCACAATATAAAACACCAGTATTAAGCTTTTATTTCAGACTGATATTCTGTGAGAGCGTGGTCCCTGCCCATTCGAGCCGACCCATTCGTGCTACAGCTATATTACAGTTCCATGGTCATGGTTGGTACAGAATAATGGTGGCAAACGAGCACACACCACCTCGTAATAAGTGAAGCTTGTATCCCATAGATATCTACATCCATTGCCACTTTCACATTTAACAGTGGTAGAGCCACGCGGCAGCTTTTGCTGTCGCACGGATGGGCCGGCTCGAACCGGAGTGGTACCACGACCTCACAGAAAACCAGCGTTAAGTAGAGATTTACCTCTGCGTTTCGCTTGGTGAGTGCAGGTGACCGGAGGCCCTTTTTACTAGAAATGAGGCATTCCAACTTAGTCCTCACGGGTGACAACGCATCTACATTTTGATTTGTAATAGAGGATAGATGTAGATGTCTATAAGCCGCAGCAACCACTTACCATCAGGTGGACTGTGTGCTCGTTTGTCACCCTTATCGTATAAAAAAAACCCTCGTGGTCTAAGAAGATGGAATGCCGCGTCACCATTAAAAATGCTGTCCGGTTCTCTTTATTCACAACAATGGTAAGCTGCTATTTTTATGCTTTTATTCGATGAGACCTTGGTTCATCTTCGGTCAAGCCAACCCATTCATGATATAAACATAATATTCTATTCATCCATTATAGTCTATAAAGTCCACCGCTGAACATAGACCTCTTCCATAGATTGCCTAATAGGGCAGGATAGTTCTCATAGTTTCCTGCTTTACAAATTTTGGCAACCGCAGTATTTTATTTTTTAACCTCTGACGCAAAAAGAGGGGTGTTATAAATTTGACGGCTATGTGTGTTTATCAATCTGTCTGTGGACCTGAGCTCTTAAACGAGTGAACCGATTGGGTGCGTTTTTTTGTTTGAAAGGTGACTTCTTCGAAAGTGTTCTTAGCTATGACTCAAGAAAATCTTTTCGGTAGTTTGAAGATCATCAGCTCTTTTAGTTCCGGGGTTTTAGATATTTTCAATTTCATATTATATTCAGTTGTTATCGGGAAGATCCTGCTGCCCATCTTCCGGTTCATCTACCTCCTGTCGCCTCATACGACAACCACGGGATTATAAATACTCTAGTGCATATTCCTACACCATGTATTATATATATAGATATATTTCTGGCTTCTTTCATTGCTAAGAGGGCAAGGATATTTTGTGTACATTTATAAATAATTAAATTGTTTATACCCTTAAGTGTCAATGTCACAGAATTCATATTATGTTACCTCAAGGGGAGATGGAGTTTTATGGAGAGAAATATTTAAGTAACATTTTAGCCATACATCGCCCCTATCAATTTCTGAACATGACTCGTTCTACGTAACAGT
Source organism: Parnassius glacialis (assembly GCA_033319125.1). Taxonomy (NCBI): domain Eukaryota; kingdom Metazoa; phylum Arthropoda; class Insecta; order Lepidoptera; family Papilionidae; genus Parnassius; species Parnassius glacialis. The sequence goes on along the minus strand of JAVANC010000008.1, from coordinate 31,783,606 downwards.
ATGATATTGTCAACAAAATAGATGTAACGGGAAATATTTCGTTTAGTTCAACGTCCCAATCCGGATTACAGGGAAATGTGCTCGACGTTCAACATTTTTATAAAACATCTTTTGAAAAAGTTAAGCTGCCCGTATTTTATACAAGCTTTCACAAAGATTTAGTTCTGTGGAAACCATATAAATGTAAATTTATTTAAAACTGTGACTTCTTATATTTACACGAATAAAACGCAATGAATAGAAAATATTTTTTCTTTATGGCCCATAAGATATTTCAGTAAATTATGTAATAAGTAGAACTTTTGTACGAATTCACTGTATGATTGTTTCTGTGTCTTGTTGTGTGTACATGTATAAATAAAATAAGAACTCCATTTAAACATTATTTAATTAAGCTCAGAATTATTCGAAAAATTTAATTAAGTTAAAATTAAGCGTAGGGAAGTGCCTAATTTTAATTTAATTAAAATTTCAAGTTTGCCGTGTATTGGTGGCATTGAAGTCTCACTTTCTAGCTCCGAAGAAATTTTTAGTTACAGAAAGTACACACATCTTGGATTTATATGTTATATTTCGTAGATTTACAGATCTTTCTTGAGAAACTAGGTATTCTGAATTATTTACTTCAGTCAATATGTTAATTTTTACTTTATCTAAAACATGCATGATTTTGCAATAACTAAAAAGGCCCTGGTCATTATCTATATACATGTTTTAATGTACTGTGCTATGAATCGAAACATTTTGAGTAGTAATTTGTAAATTTCCTGTATGTACATTACATAGGTTCTTCTATAGAAACAAATACAGAAACTTTTTATTCAATATAGATTATAAATAATACTTATTGAAAGTCACTCTTTTGTTTAATTTAAAATAACAGCTAAGTCCATAACTAATAACAGTATATGCCAGGGTCGTATAAAGTAATCGTAGTATTTTATATGGTAGCTTACATTATAAAACATAAAGCTTACTCAACACAGAGCGAAGTTTTGCACACACGTGATCTTTATGCGCTCTCAAGAAGATTTTTTTTAATATAGATTAAAGGTGACAAACAAGCACACAGTCCACCTGATGGTAAGTAGTTGCTGCGACCCATAGACATCTACATCTATCCTCGTTTGCAGATGCGTTGTCAGCCGTGAGGACTAAAATTAAATGCCTCATTTCCAGTAAAAGTTTTTTTACGCTGGTATTCTGTGAGAGCGTGGTCTTTCCCCGGTCGAGCCGACCCATTCGTGTTAAAACTGTAAAAAAGTATAAGAATATTTAGAGGCGAATATAGGAAAAACTAGAAATATCTTATGGCTGTTCCGTGCGAGCTTTGAGACGAAATGCTCACTTTGAATACCCGCCGAAACTATTGAAATAGTTGTTTGCTGTGTTCGTGTGTTAAGTGCTGATTTCTGATGATGAATCCTCCATGTTTGAGAAATAAAACATTTTAAGGAAATGTAAACTCGTCCCTCTAACATGACATTATTTTTAATCAGTAATAGATTAAGATATTTTGTACGTGGTAGAACCAAACAATAGCAGCTTAATGATACTCTGTTACGTATGGTAAGTTTAGAGAACCGGAGACCCTTTTTACTGGTAAAGAACGAGGCATTCCATTTTTTATTTTTATGTATTAAATATTCTTTATTGCACACCATACAACAATTACAGAAATTATATATATAAAAGAAATACGCAATGGGCGGTCTTATTACTGACAGCAATTTCTTCCAGACAAACAATGAATGAAGGATTGCAAGAATATGACAGGGGTAAGGCAAATTATATAACAGTGGTAGAGCCACGCGGCAGCTTTTGCTGTCGTACGGATGGGCCGGCTCGAACCGTGGTGGTACCACGACCTCACAGAAAACCAGTGTGAAGTAAAGGTTTACCTCTGCGTTTCGCTTGGCGAGTGCAGGTGGCCGGAGGCCCTTTTTACTGGAAATGAGGCATTCCATCTTAGTCCTCACGGGTGACAACACATCTAGTTTTTGATGAGTAATAGAGGATAGATGTAGATGTCTATAGGCCGCAGCAACCACTTACCATCAGGTGGACTGTGTGCTCTTTTGTCACCCTTATCCTATAAAAAAAATTGGTGTGATTGAAAAAAAAGAGGTAAAGAAGATTAAACATATGCTATAAGTATCTACTATAATGTATACATACAAAATAAAAAATACATGTATATTGAATTATTTAATTAATTAAATGCAATCGATATGCTACATATAATATTATATTTAATGGCTAGTGTGGAAGCAAAGTTGCAAAAAGTGCGAGGTAATGATTCTTGACTAGTTTTTTAAATATCGGGACGGTGCGCTTTTTACTGCCAATGGGAATTCATTCCATAAATGAACGGCCTGTACCGTAAAATACTTGTCCATAAATTTTCTAATGTATAGTGGCAAACTCAACGTCAATCTCTCTGCTGATCTCAAGTTACGCGAATGGGAATCACGAAGAAACTCAAAACGATTTTTGAGGTAAGAAGGATTAAAGAGAACACTACTGAGAAGATGAAGTATGTGAGTTGAGCTTACTACGAAAAATTGAGATATGGTCATATTTGCGCAATCCAAAAATATGCGGCTGATTTAGAAACTATTTTTGTTTTGCAGAAGAGGGTCATAAGAGCTATTTACAACCTTATACCGAGAGAGTCTCTTAGAGAAAATTTTAAAGAAATAAATATATTAACTTTGGCCTCTCATTTACGAAAATTTAATATATGTTCACAAAAAAAAGATAGTTTCATTAATTAAATTGATATACACTGTGTAAACACTAGGAACAATCACAAGCTAGTGATACCACTGGTACCAGTCTCTCGATTCCACAGAGTCCGTAATTCATTATTGGGGCAATGCATACGCTATTACAACAAAGTCTCAGTAAATATACAAGATATCTCTATTACTAAGTTTAAATATTTAATTAAACAAAAACTGTATAAAAAGGGTTATTATAATATAAATGAATACATGGTTGATAATAACCCCTGGGAATGAGGTGGTCGCTTCCAAATTGTTTCAAAAATAAATTTTATAAATAGTTTGTAATCATTTATATTGTAAAATTTATTTTAAAAAAGTCCCGCTGGGTTTCTTGCTGGTTCTTCCCAGGACAGAGGATTTTTCCGAACCAGTGGTAAAGTAAAAAAATGACTTTCAATAAGAATTACTTGTAATCAATATTGAATAAAAATTATTCTATTCTATTCTATTCTAAACTTTACGCAATAATTCTGAACTCGCTCGAGTTTATCAAGCTGAGTTTCGGTGAGATTCCATCTTAGTTTTTAGGGGTGACAACGCAATTGAATTTTGATTCTTGTTCGATGATAGGTGTAAATGTCCATGGGCGTAGGACTAGCTGATATTCGATCCGAAATATTTCTTGATAGATGTAAAATATCAAGAAATATTTTTTTTGATGGGACTATCGTAAAATCCATTCTTAGTAAGCGTTGACATTGCGAAGTGAATAACTATACTGAATTTCAATTCAATCGAGTGTATATTTTTACAGATCTCGTGATGGAGTCAGTGGTATTTCGCTTATATATTATTTTACATTATATATCTTGAAACCTTTTGTATTGAGCAACGTAATTTAATCGAAGAAGACAAACAAGTGAACGCTTAATACGAGTAGGTACGTTTGTAGTCCGGCTTCCCCTACATATAATGGAGAATCGATACATCTATACAAACATATAAATAAAATTGAAGTATCTGTATTTAATATCAAAATAACTGGCTTCAATACAGCTCAGGGGGCTTTATGCATGTTATTAAGATATGAATAACATTTTTTTTTAATATTATAGATGTTAAAAAGTAATTAGCTAATATACCCGTAATATAATAAAATTATATATCTTACCTAATTTAAAGAGCATTTTTTCACTTCCCTTAATTGCGTGCATTATCCCTGTTACCACTAACCCCAACATCACTGCTCCCAACACCACTACACTAGGATCGACACACCACTGTCGATAAGTCGACACGTGTTTCACCTCTGAAAGTGGACTCTGCGGTAGCTGGTCGTTTAACCTTAAATTTTATTTTATTACGTAGATCTTAGCTAATTTTAACCATAATGGATTTCCGCAAAGTAACGCCTGATTTACTATAGTATGTGCCAAATCGATTGAGAAAAACGGACAATGACCTTTCGGTCGTTTAACCAGGGGTTACAAACCTTCAATATATAGGCACATTTTATATGTAGTACTTTCTTTATTTATAATGATTTTTTTATAATGATTGATATAATATATATTTATTAACTATTATTAAAAAGTTATGTGAAAGATCGCTGTAGAAGAAAAATCATCTATTGTTATAAAGTACTTTATTCATTTAACAACAAAAAACATTAATTTATAACACATATAAAGATTCGAGTGATAACGACACCGAATAAGTACGTACTTATGCAAAAGATAAAACTTTATTTTTAATATTATATAAGAACTTTATTTTTATTCGGTGCAATCATCACTCGTATCTTCACTTGATGAACTATCTGTAACATTAATTATAAAGCGATCTGCAGTTTGGTCAATTCTATCATCCATGCCACGCATTTTTTGTTCAACCTTAAGGACATGCTGAACACAGTTTTTCCATTTATCTGGCGTGATTTGAGTTAAACCATCTTTAAGTAAATTTTTAACATCTTTTAACTTGAAAGTTGTATTTTTTCGTGCAACGTACCCTTTCACATCTGCCCACACAAGTTCAATGGGGTTAAGCTCACAGTGATAAGGAGGTAACCTTACCACTGTGATGCTTTTTTCTTTTGCCATCTCGTCGGTGACGTAACTTCGATAGTTATCTTTAACTGCCTTTATTTTTTCCATTAAGTGGGTCTTTGTGTCCGAGGGCACGTATGCGATCTGTTTAGATTCTAGCCATTCCTGCATATTTTGTTTCCGCCAAGACATTGTTGGGGTTTTTTCTAAACGTCTGGAGTGGTAACTAGCGTTATCCATAACTATGACATCGCCGCTTTGCAGTTTTTCTATTACTTTTCTAAACCAGTCCTCGAAATGGAGAGCGTCCATACTCTCATGGTAGTCACCAGTAGATGATGATTCAAATACCCAATCACATCCCTCCAAAAAGCCATTTTCATTGCCAACGTGTACAACTATTAATCGCTTTCCTTTACCCGAAGGGGCTTTCGCGCCAGTAGAGTAGCCTTCTAACCGTGATTGACGAGAAGATTCAATTGTGGTGTCTTCCCATACCTTTCCCATAGTATGACCTGCGTTAATCCATGTTTCGTCAAGGTAAAAAATGTTACGTCCCTCGTTTCTTAATATTTGTATTTCTCTCAAATATCTGGTACGCCACAGAACTATCTCTGGGCGATCTATTAGACCACTTTTTCTGTTTCTCTTTATATATTTGAATTTTAAATGGCGCAACACACGTCGCAGGGAAGTTTTGCTCAAGTTTGGCAACTGGTCATCTTGATTTATACTGAGCAAAATTTTGTCTAAAGTCGGTAATTCTCCTGCAAGAAAGAACTGATGCACTTTCGCTCTTATAGCCGATTTATCAAAATCGTCCAACTTGTCAATTACAGACTTTTTTCTTTTATTAATTATTCCCTTTTCTGGTATTTTATGGGAATCTCTATACACGCTTAATACGCGATATATAGTGCTCTTGCTGACTCCTGAGATCTCCGAAACCTTTTCTACCATATTAACGTTTGAAGGATACACGTCTTCGGGCCAGGTGTTTTTGACATATTTGTATACATTAATGATAATCTCTTGTTCCCCGACCGACAAAGTGGTAGGTTTTCTCTTTTTTACTGGTGACGTTAAAGGTGCTCCAGAAGATGGGCCTGTAAATAAATGACAAAAATATACTACCATAGTACTACATCACATAAATACATATTGTTTTAGAAAATAAATACCACATGGTCACATAAAAAGAGCGCTTTAAGAAATAGAAAGGCTACGTCGTCGCATTTGTACCTATTTGTACGTACCTGCTACGTTTATTATGGGTCGGCGACGTCTCTTTCCACTTGATGTTGAAGGACCGGGTCCTTCACCAAATTCTCCTGAACTCATGTCGATTTAGTAACGACCGTCACAGTAAAACTAATATAACAGATTCAAAAAACAAAAACTTAACGATATAACAAATTTAACAGTAAAAACTCAACTAAAACAATGCAATGAATGCTATGAATTACCCGAGACGTACACACGCAAGCGCTATCCGAACACGAATGAAAACAAAATGGCGGACCGGCCCAAAAAAGGTGACGCATCTCTGGCTGCCATTGTCACGTTTCTTTTAGAACGAACTGACGTAACGCGCGTTTTGTTTATTTTAAAGGGATGAATTTGCAAAAGCTCAATATGGTGATTATATTGCTTCAAATATTTTTTTAATATGAAACTGTTATTAAATGAATTGCTGCGTTACTTACCATAAATTGAAATATAAAATATAACACATTTTTCGCGATGTACCGTAAGATTTTACTATGTTTATAGGAACCACAGACAATATTATTTAAGAAACAAAAAAACAAAACATATGTGCTGACCTAGAAGTGGGAATAATATCAATATTTAAATATTGTTATCACATCTAAATTGAGATTTTGTAAGTTACGCCTTTTGACACTCGGCTCATATCTGAGGTCATTGTCCGTTTTTCTCAATCGATATGGCACATACTATAATTACCTTTTTTAAATGTTTGCGTATCTCTCTCCGGGCTAATCTTCGGCCTTAGGTTAGGTTAGGCCTGTCTCACTCCGCGCTTTAGGCATGAAAATATACCTACGCTGCACGGCCGCCTACAAGTTGACACGCGCGCTGGAGTTAACGCGCACCTTACGTTAACAAAAAAGTAATTTTCTCTTTTTTTATAGAACAAGAGTGACAAACGAGCACACAGTCCACCTGATGGTAAGTGGTTGCTGTGGCCATCCAATCAAAACCAATCAAAATGCAGATGCGTTGTCACCCGTGAGGACTAAGATGGAATTTATTTATTTATTTATAATTAATTACAACGGCTTGCGCCAATGACAGTAATTAATAGGTAATTCTAAACATATAACATAATTAACATAATTCAAAAACAAATAACAAGTCAGAGATCAAACATACTTAACAATAACTAGAGGAAATAAAATAATATAAAACAGAATGAAGTGATAACAACCTACAACTTATTTACCTAATAAAAATGGCTTTCACATAACATGAGACAGTTTGACATGATCATCTTGAGTGTGTCATTAAAGATGTCACATTCCGGGACTGTCTCCATTAAGGAGTTTAAAGCACCATGCATGCGACACAACGGGGATTGCGCGCGCGACACAGTGCGGCAATGGGATGTGGCGAACAGCCGGTGTCGTCGAGTAGGCCTATGACGCAGGTAGTTGTTAGGCACATAAAGTGTACACAAAGTATTGTGAAGCTCTGGGGAATCTACCATGCTCCTTAAAATTTTTATGGCAATTAGGATCTGATCTCTGGCTCTACGCACTGAAAGGGAATTATATCCTAACATTCCCAGCAAGAAAAGAGTAGGATACATAAATGGATAATATCCGTAAATCTTCTTAAATATAAAACGCAGGAAGGCTTTCTGATGATATGATAATGATAATGATAATTATTAATATTCTTTCTTTTAATGCCTCTTTTCCAGTAAAAAGGGTCTCATTAAGCTGCTATTTTACGCTGGTATTATGTGAGAGCGTGGTCCTTCCCCGGTCGAGCCGACCCATTCATGTTACAACTATACCAGAAATATAGCTGCAGCGTGGCTCTACCACGTATAAAAGTATTTAGGCACCTTTGATATTTATTTTTGAGTTTTTATTCAAGCATGGCCACTCAAAAAACCAAAAGGTACTGCATAGCATAAGGGTGCTTAAATAACAATAGGAATTGTGTGAAGCAACTTTTCATTCTTTACTGTTTCTAAGGATACCGAAAGGTAATACATTATTATTTATAGGTAGATATACATAATTAGGTACCCAGTCACTGATGCCAAAGTTACAGATTTATTATTTGATTAGTGACCCGGCCACAGCTTCGCAGTTTTGGTTTTTTCGCGTATAATGCCAATGACCTTTAAAAATCGTTTAGTGTACGTAGACCTCCCAGTACTAGAGACTGCCTACTAATGCAAAATCAGCATATACTGGTTACTAGTTTAACACTTGGTAGATAAAAGAAAGAGATTGAAAATAGCCGTACTTTTACATTGCCACTCTTTCATTAACGATGCCGTTGCGTGTCGCATATTTGTAAATAACAAAAAATGTGAAACAGATATGTGACGGCTCCGTGGCGTAGTGGATTAGCAATAAGTTGCAGCGATAAGGGCCGCGGCTTCGAGTCCCGCACGGAACAAGTATTTGTATAAATGCAAAATAATTGTTCTGGGTCTGTTTTAAAAATGGCCCTCGCGATACAGGAGAAAATCCTAGTGAAGTGGTAACGTTTTTTAACAAGAGAGGAAAAAAGACAATTAAGGAAATAAAAAAAATTGTACAACCGAATTCAATATTAATTTTTTTTTTATAGGATAAGGGTGACAAACGAGCACTCAGTCCACCTGATGGTAAGTGGTTGCTGCGGCCCATAGACATCTACATCTATCCTCTATTACAATTCAAAATGTAGATGCGTTGTCACCCGTGAGGACTAAGATGGAATGCCTCATTTCCAGTAAAAAAGGCCTCCGGCCACCTGCACTCACCAAGCGAAACGCAGAGGTAAACCTCTACTTCACGCTGGTATTCTGTGAGGTCGTGGTACCACCCCGGTTCGAGCCGGCCCATCCGTGCGACAGCAAAAGCTGCCGCGTGGCTCTACCACTGTTAAAGAATAAATACGCATTATTAAGGATAACTCCAAAGCAACTGGTCAGATCTGGATCAAATTTATATGGGATATATAAATTATACGCTTTCAAATAAAAAAAGGATCCCCAAAATCGGTTCTCCTAGAAAAAAATTCTGAGGTAACACACAAAAAAACGCAGTCGAATTGAGTACCTCCTCTTTCTTTCTAAGTCGGTAAAAATGGTAAGTAGGTAAATTATCTGAGTTTCAAAGACTTTCACGTTGGTTATAATCTTAATGTTTTCGATGTTGCTTATTAACCTTCCTCACATTGAGTAATAATGTTCTTATTATCAGCAAATTACTAATACATTGCATAACAACTCGGTGTATTCTACTACCAAATAATATCAAAGGATTCAATTTGTTTTCTCACAACACCTAACCTTACAGTAAGAGCGGCCTTAACAAAGGTAAAGCGGCGTAACGGACTAAATGATACAGATTCTTGCAATCGGACGTAAGGTACATTTTGATTTAATACGCGCGCCGCATTAGTTTTTTTCCAAGATTTAATCAATAGGCTATTTTAACGAAGGTCGTATCCGAGGCGTGCAAAGCATTATGAACATTAGCGACGTTGTAACCAGATGTAAACTCGCAAGTTTGTTATCAAATAAATATTTTTCGATGAATGTCTCATAAGCTATAACAATATTATATACTTAAAAATAAATAGTTTTGAAACCCCATCATGAGCGTTTCATTTAATTTTGAAGAAAAAATAAAAATAGGGAGGATAATTATTACAAGGAAAAAAAATCCTGAAAAAGAGAATCTGGTCGACTTACACTAATAACTTTTAAACAGTGTTGAGTTCAATAACAAAAATAATCAGGGATCGTCCTTAGAATATATGGAATCTTATTTATTACTATATATCTAAGTCTATTGCTTACATTTCTATTAAGCAAGAAGACTTACCGACGCACAAACCAACGGACGGCAGTTCATATATTTTTTCAATTACATTTTTTGTTATGCAATCTAAAGTAAATCGATTAGATAATAAACTAATCTTATAATTCAATGTCTGTAGTTATTGTAACGTTAATAATAATATGGATGCCTCTGCACTACTGGGATCACTAATTTAGTTTCTAAAGTCCAAGATACCACAACCCAAGCAAATACCGCCCCATAACGTGTCTACTTACCATATATAATACACTTACATCCATTTTGAGCGCAAGAATCACTCGGAGGATGTTGCGCGCTCAAAATAGATGTCGGGTGGTTGTCGTGGAACCAAGGAAACACTCCTCATTGACGCGGTCATTAGCAAGGTGGTTAAACGCAACCGTTGGAACCTCTCCCCCGCCTGGATGCAATGCGATCCTCGGTGCCTCATATACATGGCTGAAGAGGGTATTCGAGCTGTACAACGTTTACTGTATAGTTCGAGACTTCCTCGTATAGGGCAGTGGAGTACGATCCTTTGTCATCTAGGCGAGTGGATGACGGCTGTGGAGAACTACATAAAGATAAGAAGGGGTATCTTCCAGGGCGATTTTTTGAGTCCAATCTGCTTCTGCCTCTCTCTGAACTCTCTCAGTATATTACTGGAAGATTCCAGGCGGGTATTTTAGCTTCTAAAATGAGGTACAAAAATGACCCAACTTTTTTATATTAGTTACAAGTTGTTGCTTCCAGTCGCTCCCATCTTTTGAAATTACTAAATCTCACAGGATTTTAACAATTGCACGCTTGACAAAAGTGCTGAACAGCCTTTTGTCTGGCGTTAATAAGACACACGCATATAACAGTTGGATCATGTCTCTTCTGATATATACAGGATGCATCATCTGAGATCATCAGTAATGAGGCTGTACTTGCCGCAGTAACATGGTGGGCCCGGCTTTTTAAGCGCTCTTACCATGCATAATCGCGAAGTGTGCATCCTCCGTAATTACTTCCTCACGAAATCGGATGATTCTACAGGGACGTCATTTCGTGTGATAAAGGGCTAACCCCTCTATCCTTAGCCAACGAGCAATGGCAAGACCCAGCAGTACAGTGCATTTTCGACTGGGAAACCATGTGGAAGGAGAAAGCTACAAAAGGCTCATGAAGAGCCTTTCGTAGACACAGTTGCCTCCCTCTCTGGCTACGTTTTGGGTAAACCGAGAGTTACTAGCTCTACTGGGACCGGGCCATCATCACAGACAGGACTATTCTTGCGAATAAGCATAATATTGTGCTGCTGAACCAGATGACCCAGGATAATTTTTGTTGACATTACCATTCCTTAAGACGAGAACCTCGTGAAAGCCGAACCAGATAAGAGAACAAAATATCTGGACCTAACTCACGAGGTGACCGCCATGTGGGGTGGACTGCCGACCGAAATTATTCCTGTGATCGTTTATGCGAACGGGCTATTCCCGGTCAGTATCTCAGGTCATCTTTGGCGACTCCGCGACGGACCACTCCGGACTCAGATGCTGAAGGCGGTGCTCATCGATACCGCCCGCATCGTCCGCTGGTTTCTTTCCCTTTCTAACTCTCGGCTGTTTGGTCTCCCATGCTGAGAGCTTCCATCTGGTTGGGTTTATATTTATTTATGTATTTATTTATTTTATAGATATTTAAGTATGTATATCATTTATATTTATATATTTATACAGCCCAACCAGATAAGAAAACTATACAGATTCCCGAAAATACTATAAATGGATTTGATGTCTAGCTAAAAGTATAAAAACAATTTTATGTAGCGAAATAAAGGTTTGGCCACATATCGAGAGTAGAGCTCTCGCTCACGTTGTAAGGCGTGTAAAAAGTTTTGAACAAAACTTTTTTAGTTTGGAACTTTACACAAAATATGTTCTTACACTGTGTCTTCCATCTTTTAAAGTTTTAATGCAAAATCGATTTTTTACGTACTTTTTACTTTAAGAATGTCTTATATTTACGTACTTTTTTTTTCTTTACAACAAAACTATCAGCGTTAAAGGATATTAAGAGGCGTATTAAAAAAAAACGCGAAATTACAAGGTTTCCTCGTTGAAATTTTATGTTTATCGTTCATTGCTTGAAATAACAATTACTTGGTAAAAATAGTTCGTTTTCTCTCCTCAAATAAGCTCGGAATGGATTTTAGATAACTTATTTATTTAATCAGTAATAATCATTTTCCCGATGCATGTTTAGGCAAAAACTCTCGAAGACATGATTTGGGAGCTCTAATTTGTAGATTCTATTGAATATCGACCATCAAATAAAATATTTTTATCTCCCAAATATCCTACACTTTAATAATAGTTGAATTCATTTTCGTTATATGCTTTTCACGCTAGGAAAAAAAATCGACATAATTCAAAAAACGACCAAAAAAGCTTCGATACAAGCCTCTATATTTCCGAAGTTCTACATCATTTAGAAGTAAAATTTATACCAAAATAATCATCAACATTTGCAAGTGTGTACTGCCTGAAATTATCGAATCGAGAAAAGTTCGGTCAATGCCGTCGCAGCAAATATTTTTCTTATAAAAAATATAGTAATTGACTGTAAGTACCGATTAAAAAAATATTAGTTACATTTGGTTGTTATATTTATTAAGACAGGTTGCAACCGTTTATTTATTTATACCACTATTCTACCGGTAGTAGACATAATCGATTATTAACATTCGATTACAGCGTAACAATTAAAATATTTAATTGTACTTATTTTGACACTAAATTTCATAAATAATGAATAATATATCAAAATGGTATATAATAATAAATAATAAATTATATAATTATACAATAATAGAACTGAGACGTGGTCCTTCACTGCTGGCCGTATGAGGAAGCTCAAGGTCGCTCAGCGAGCTATGGAGAGGGCTATGCTCGGAGTTTCTCTGCGGGATAAACTTAGGAATAAGGATATCCGCAGTAGAACCAGAGTAACCGACATAGCCCAACGGATTAGTAAGCTGAAGTGGCAGTGGGCCGGCCATATAGCTCGAAGAACCGACAACCGATGGGGAAGAAAGGTTCTTGAGTGGCAGCCTCGTACCGGTAGGCGAAGTGTAGGGTGACCCTCCACGAGATGGAGAGACGACCTGGTAAGACATGCATGAAGTCGATGGATGCAGGTGGCTCAGGACCGTGCTTTGTGGCATTCCTTGGGGGAGGCCTATGTTCAGCAGTGGACTTGTGAAGGGCTGTAATGATGATGATGATGATAATAATAAATTAATAAGATAACATTAACATGACACACCAAAAAATATTCCATCCACTGAAGTCCATCCTACGAAAACTTTGTATTATGGAAGATCAAGATCGTTTAATCGCCATACTCACAGTATTATAGTGCGAGCGAGTGAATAGATATGAAAGAAAGTATCGGTCGCGTAGCTTGCCGCCCGCTCGGTGCGTAAAATACCTAAATTTGCGAAACACCGAAATGTAAGAGGGCTCTTAAGGTTAAGGAACCTATTTCTATATGAAATTAATAGATCGTCATTTTTTAATTAAAACATTTTCCTACTTTTTACGTTTTTTCATTTTCGCTCATATGTAGTTTTAGAAATAATGGCAAAAACAACTGAATGTAAAGTATTCATTTATTAAGTTCTACGCAGACGAGGTCGCGGGTAAAAGCTAAATGAGCAAAGTAAAGTTATATTAAGGCCATCAATAGAATTATAACAATGAAGATTTATTATACACTGGTTCATTGTTTGTAGATAATCCTTCAATTTCCAACTCACTCTGTCATATAAATCACGTAATTTTCTCATACGTATAGTTCAGTGAATGATAGATTAATTTTCATTCACGTACTTTACTAGGATAGCAGACACTAACATCAAATGAGTATTAATTTAACACTCTAGCCAAATGAAATATTTTAATAGTAGTCTGAACAAATATTTCTATAGTATGAGAATATAGTTAAAGTTACAGTCTTTATACGTCCCACTGCTGGGCACAAGCCTTCTCCCATTTTTTAGATGGTTTTGGGGCAAGGAAAATTCCGCCGCGCTGTCCCAGTGCGTTTTGGCAAACTTCACACGTCCTCGAAATGTAGTATTAGATATTTGTCATCATTATGGCCCCTTACAATTCTACTGCTGAACGCAGGCCTCCCCCAAGGAATGTCCCAAAGCACGATCCTGAGCCACGTGCATCCATCGATTTCTTGCGTATCTTATCAATTCGTCAAGGCTGTCACTTAAGAACTTTTTTCCCATCGGTTGTCGGTTCCTTGAACTATAGGGCCAGCTCATTGCCACTTCAGCTTACTGATCCGTTGGGCTATTTCAGTTTCTGCTGGTCATGTTCTGCTGCGAATAACTTCATTTCGAAGTACATTCCTCAGAAATTCAATAAAAATGTTGAGCATAGCCCTCTCGATAACACGCTGAACGACCTTGAGCTTTCTCATTTAGCCAGCAGTGAAGGATCAAGTCTCTCGACGTCTATCTATCAATCATTACACTATATTCTTAGCCGCGGTAGCTAAGATGGATAGTGTTCGCTGTAAGTTACACAGTATGCGAGCAACCCGGGTTCGATCTACGCCAGCACCCATGAAATTGTTAATTTCAATTTTAAGTACTGGTTTACCACGTGCTCGGCGGTGAAAGAAAACATCGTGAGGAAATCTGTGTGTCTGAGGAATACAATATTACAAATACATGTGAAGTCCGCCAACATGCATTTGGGCAGCGCTGCGAACACTTTCTTGCCTTTAAGCCCTCTTAGAAATGAGAAGAGGACAGCGGTGGGACTTAATTATAAAGACTGTAACTTTACTTTAACTTTAAAAAAACGGACGTCAAGCATACATCCTCAAGTAACATATTAAGCCAAAATTAATGCACTAAATTGCCTCCATATTGTCGGCCTAACAAGATCCCGCCGAATTCCGAGATAACAAGCTTAGCGACAACCTCTTTACTATCTCCCCTAACCCTCTAACACCCGCTAACCCACATCTAGAGGGCTTGAGCCAGCACTTCACACATGTCGCACTGCGGACTCCACGCAAAGGATAAGTATTTAGGTGCAAAGGAAATTATGTAGGTCGGAATTAAACATTGTCCTAATTTACACTTACACCCTACAGTTGCGAAGGAGACAGGAATTTTTGTTCCCTGTTTTTGTAATAAATGTAATTGATAAAAATTTAATTATTGTTAACTTTATTGGCATCTAGCATGCAACCTCGTGATGTAATTAGTACTGACCGTTGTAATTTTTACATATAAAATGTTTTCTTCACCACAGAAAGTATTTTTATTTAATTAATTTTTTTTCTATTTAACGCCGTTTGACATTTTCTTCCACCAGAGTGGGAGAAGTGGTACGTGGATGGGCAACAACGAACAATAGGAATAAATAAATACAAGATAAAGTAACAAAATTGATATAAAGGCATATATATACACATACTAAATTAAAACCTAAAGAGTCGCTGCGACAAAAATTTAAGGAAATTAATATACGAGTATTAAGTTTGGCCTCTTAATACATTTAAAAAAATGTAATGTTTGTAAATAAAAATAAAAGTAGTTTTAAAAAAATAAGTGATATTCATTCTGTAAATACTAGGAACAGACACAAGCTAGCAGTACAACTGGTACTGCTAACTACTACTACTACTACTGATACTCGACTCCACCGAGTCAGTATTTCATTCTTGGGACGATGTATACGCTTTTACAACAAAATTCCAGAAAATATACAAAGATTGACCTTCTGAAATTTTAAAAATGTTATTAAACTAAGTTTGTATAAAAAGGGTTATTATAATATTAAGGAATTTATAGATGATAATAACCCCTGGGAATAAGGTGATCGCTACCAAGCTATTTCTAATTTGTTGTGTTTTTAATTGTGTAACATACATTATCGTAAGCTGTCATTTCAAAAAAATTTTTCAAAAAAGTCCCGCTGGGTTTCTTGCTGGTTCTTCCCAGGGCAGAGGTTTTTTTCGAAACAGTGGTAATTAAACAAAAGAGTGACTTTCAATAAGTATTATTTATAATCTATATTGAATAAAAAAAATATATTTCTGTTGCCATGTAATACGCACAAATATATCTATATTCATTATACACGAAAATGTATATATGTGTAGAATTAATATCACTTATTTTTGTAAAACCACGTTTATTTTTGTGTACGTACATTACGTTTTCATAAATTTACTGAGAAGCCAAAGTTAGTATATTAATTTCCTTAAAATTTTGTCGCAGCGACTCTTTAGGTTGTATATCATCAACTACTCGTATGGCCCTATTCTGTAAAAAAAATATAATTTCAGTGTCAGCTGCGTGTCCCCATAGCAAAATACCATACGACATTATGCTATGCAAATAGCTCAAGTAAACTAGTCTAGCTGTTTCAACATTGGTAAGGTTTGTAATAATTTTTTTACAGCATAAACGGAATACGTACTACTACGGAATTAAGTCTGCTAGCTAGTTTTGATATATGAGAGCCCCCTTGAAGCTTCGCGTCTAATGTGATTCCAAGAAAAATGGTGGTATCGACTCAGTTCCTCCCTATTTAAAATTATATTAGTATTTAAATGTTTGGAGTCATGAATCATCATACATTTAGTTTTAGTGTCATTTAAATGCAAATTATTAACATTTAGCCAATTTACTAATTTAGATATAGTCAATTGCATATTTTACTAATTTACGTTTTAATTTGAAAATTAATAAAGTATCATCAGCAAATAATACTATATCATGGTTATCCCTTACTACGTAAGGTAAGTCGTTTATTTATACAAAAAAAAACAGAAAGCGGCCGAGAATTGAGTCCTGAGACATGCCCATTTGTACCATCGACCCGGTAGACCTCATACTATTAATGACATCTTTTTGCGTTTTGTTACTTACATATCAAATAATTCATTTAAGAGCATCACTTCTTACACCGTAGTTTTGAAGCTTCCTGGTTAATATTTCATGGTGAACACAGTTGAATGCTTTGGATGGGTCACTGTGAATTCTCACATGCATTAGAGATATTTTTAATCAGCTCAACACCAGCGTCAGTTGTCGACCAGCCTCATGTTAAACCGAATTGATTTACATATAATATGTATACACAGTAAATTATTTATATTAAAAATAATTTCATTTTAACAATAATAATTAAAAAAAAATCTTGTTAAGAGTTAGCAGTACAGAAATATGTCTAAAATTTGCAAAGTCTAATGTACTACCAGATTTCAGATAAAGGTACTACTTTACTATGCTTCATTAAATCAGGACATACACCAGATTCGATACTAGTATTAAAAATAATTTTAACGTAAATTCCCCACAGATCTGCAGTTTTCTTAAAATCAATAGTTTTAAAATATTTTAAAATATCTTTAATATATTTACCAGTGGTAGAGCCAGGCGGCAGCTTTTGCTGTCGCACGGATGGGCCGGCTCGAACCGGGGTGGTACCACGACCTCACAGAAAACCAGCGTGAAGTAGAGGTTTACCTCTGCGTTTCGCTTGGTGAGTGCAGGTAGCCGGAGGCCCCGTTTTACTGGAAATGAGGCATTCCATCTTAGTCCTCACGGGTGACGACGCATCTACATTTTGATTTGTAATAGAGGATAGATGTAGATGTCTATGGGCCGCAGCAACCACTTACCATCAGGTGGACTGTGTGCTCGTTTGTCACCCTTATCCTATAAAAAAAAAATCTTCTCTTGTAAAATTTTTTACACGCCTTTACATTTTGTTTAAGTAATGATTCGGTGACGGCAGGAGAAGTATTCAGGTACTTAGTGGTCAAGCCCGGAATATCAGTAAAATATTTCTCAAAAACTTTTGCCTGGCCTAATTCAGTTAACTTGTTATTAAAATTAAACTGTTAGTTTGAAATGCGAGAGTTGATCTTACCAGTTTCGGTATTAATCATACTCTCATGTCATTTTAATTTTATTAGAAGCCGTCTAAATTTTGTTGCTTAAATGCAAAGACTTGGCACTCTTTTAAATATTTTTGAATATTTTTACACATTCCCTAAATTCGACGCTAGGATTATGTCACCTTTCTAAGTTTATATAACCTTTGTCTACACTTATCGACTCCTACAGTCACCCATTCATTGAATGCCTATTCGACTATTCAAGGAGAATGTTTTAGAAGTAAAAATACTATCAAATTAATTGCAAATAAGTTTAAATAATCGAAGATATAAAAATTTACTTTTGGTTGTTCGTATTTTATACGCTGCCATACGGTTCATAAGATTGCGGTAAAACATTGTTAACTTATTGTTTGCACTTGCGCGAAGGTTATAGGTGAAGTATAACTAACTTTCAGTAGGTGGTGCGCGTATCGTAACAACAAATTTATTTTAAAGTTATATATCCAATTTCAACGATTTTACTGGCATTTCTTATTAATTAATATGACATTTCCAAATTTAAAACGTAATATTTTCACAATTATTTCTTCTGCGGCAGCAACGCGCCAGGTACCAGCTAGTGTTCCATACAAAAAATTTGAATTCTTTTGGCGCGAAAGTGATCGAAGTTTTTTCAGTATGTTACTTCCAAACTTCTCCAAGCGACGTGCATTTACTAGAACAAACACGACCACTTGCATTTTGTGAATATAAGGTAACGAAACTAATGTTCCACAGTGATCAGAACTCAATTTTTGAGTTATACATTTATGCAACGGCTTAACATTTATAAAAATGTTATCTATACATGTTGCACTAGATTCAGCAATACGTGTTGGCTCTAAAAAGAAATTAAAAAAGACCATATGATTTTAACAATTATCTAAATTTAATATTGGTGAAGGAAGCTTCTAAAAGATGGATATTACAGTCTCCATGTGTTACAACAAATTTATTCTGTTTATTTAGCTTAACAAAAACTTCTTCCATATTTTTTTCAAAAGTAATAGACATCAATATTTCTTTTTTATTTTACAAAAGACCTATTGTTATCACAAACAAACAGGGTGATTGAATCTTTTATCAAATCACTGGGTCATCCATTATTTTACTACGACACAAAAACATTTTCCTTTATTAAAAACGTCACATGGCGATGAATAAATTATTTTGACTTATATTTTCTTTCTACGTCGATTTGTTTTAAATTTTCGGTAGAAGCCCGGAATCGGGAAGTAAATGGTTTTCAGCCCCGTGCCAGTAGTCGCGCTTAAACAAACTTGGCGGTCAGAATGAAACCTGAAGAGCTAGATAAATCAAGATTTCTGTATACATAATAAAGCTGCAGCATCTTTACTGCGTAAATTACTAAACAAGTCAACAAATACGAACCAAACTTTTTGCGTAAAAGGAAATATAGAACAACGAAAAAGTTAAAACAAAAGCATTACTTCATTCAGCAAAGAAGTATTGTCGTAACAAATGAAAGAGGAAATGAATGCTTTGTAGGAAATTGGAAACTCATTCAAAATTTTTCATTTACAACTCAACGTTTGTTCTAAAATGTTCGAAGGTTTTGATTTTCTAAAGTTCTATTTTAAATCTGCAAAGCACTCGATACGCTGGGAGTTAAAAATAAATACAATGAACCTCGACAATATACGTAAAAGTAGATTTTTAATGTGAAGTATTCGCTTAAATACCAGGTGTTTGTGAAACGCTCCCGAAAACGAAGACAGATGGTAGTACTAAGGACACCTTTGATCATGTGACACAAATAAATTCCATCCCGAGGAAAAAAAATAATCTTTTCACAACTTTTTATTAACTTTATTCACGCTCCATCACGTTAGTACAGCTAAATGAAACGATAATTTCATTTAAAAAAAATCATGAAAATACTTAAATGTTAAATTTTAAGTTTCACTGCTGGTTTAACAGCAGTGAAACTTAAAATAAAATCAGCTGACAATGAGGTCAATATTATCGGGGACGCCGAACTCTTTGTATCTTAGCTCGGTGCAAAATAATGTCTACTCACTCTACCCTTCCCTTTCACACACTCGTGTCGCCTCGCGCTATGGAATTTACACATGTCTGCTTTGAAAACATGTGGGGAATTCCTAAAATTGCGAGGAATTTAAAGTTGGTTGGAGATTTTATGGGGATTGGTATTATGCGACGAAAATACGGGGATTTTGAAAATCGATAGCCAGAGCCAAGTCAGAAACTTTTTTCAAGAAATCTTAATAACTATCTTAACATTTTTATAGGTTACTTATGAATGTGTAATGACTCCCTTTTTTGAATGATCTTCATTGCACCATATTTAATTTTCGGATTTATTTTGGTAACTATTGTGTATCATTTAAGGCTTTCCATTTCTTTATTTTTTTAATTTTAAAGAAAAAAAATGTTGAAAAATTAAATCTTATAAAATTAGTTGAAAATACAGTAATTTCTTAAAATAAAATGGAGGGGAATTTGTGGGGAATCTGTTGAAGTTTTGTCCTTAAATTGGGGAATTTGACATAAATTTTCGGGGAATTTGACAATTTGGTGTTGGCAACGCTGCCATGATGCACCCAAATTTAGTTTCCCGGCGACATAAGAATTAGAGGCGGCAATCACTATAAAACTTGCAAGTAATTTTTAATAAATTTGACATACCTCTTTTTAAATTCAAAGTACGGTCGCGTTAAATACAGAAAGTTAATTAAAATAAAGATTTTTTACATTAATTCTGATAGATTAATTAACTGTCGATCATAATTGCAATTTATTTTAATCATTAAAATACTCAGTACCATTTCATTTCTATTTTCTTATACAAAACCAAAGATAACGATGAAATAGTGTTTATAATTGTGTAAGTGGTACACACTTACACAATTATAAACACTAGTACAGTAAACTGAGTACCCAATTAGGTACGTTTATTAATTTCAATGTAATTTTTGTGGTATAGAACTGCTTGTTGCGTCAGGGTACAATTGATTGTGTAATTGTACCAAAACTTCTAAATTCCATATGATGACTAGTGGTAGGGATAACTAAACTTATAAATAAAATAAACGTTGGCAATGTCGTATGGGTTTTACGGTCTGTGGAAGAACTCAGTGCTTCAAGAACGATTGCCTCGTGCGCTTATTAATTTTAATTTTCGAGACAATTCCGTGTTGACTATCACGTGCGGGTGAGCGACAGTTTAATCGTTTTGTTTATAACATTCTTGTTGTTATGTTTTGTTTTTCTTGTTTTGTTTTAATAATGCCTAATGTGTAGGTACGTTTATATAGCTCGTGAATACGGCAACATGTTAATGTGCCTTGGAAAATCTCATAAAATTTAGATCAGTAAGCTGTTTCATACCTATTTTTTTAAATAACTTAGTACTGAACTCATCTGAATAGGTACTGTCGTGAAGCGGCAATTAAAAGAGAAAGAACCTAACCTAAGAACAGCAAAACAACAAAAGTAGACCAAGAAAATAATATATTTAAAGTTTCAGAAAAGTATTTACAATTTTATAAAAAAAATGAAATATGAAGATGATGGATGAAATGAGATTACAATTAAGTTTAAAAAAAAATAAAGATAGGAGAATAGGACAATATAGTTTTATAGTGGAGCCTGGAGCCTCGCTGCTTTTGTAGAAATAGGCACACGCAGAGCTTGAGGTTTCTCAGCGACGACGGCACGCAGCGCCTGGACTGGGCACACGCAGCGTCCGGAGCCGGCGCACGTAGCGCCTGGGGTAGGTGCGCTCAGTACTTGGAGAAGTAGTCGCCGCGCCCAGAGGTAGCGCGGGCAATAGGTGCACTCAGCGCCTGGAGCAAGCAGTCGTAGCGTGCCCGAAGGTAGCGCGGGCAGTAGGTGCACTCGGCGCCTGGAGCAAGCAGTCGTAGCGCGCCCGAAGGTGGTGTCGCCCCGCGCTTGAAGCAGACTGCCGACGACTTCACGTGTAGATGGAGGCTTGCAGGATCCCGGGGCAAAGCGGCCCCGGGATAAGGCCTTTAGTAGATGTTTCTCGTTTGAGAACTGAAGCGAGACTGTCCTGTATTCTCCAATTGCTCGGCTTTTATACTTTTTTAGATAGAACGAGAAATTATTTAAATTAAAACGAAATTTATTGTAAATGACCTACAGCCAAAGAGTATTTATGTAGAAAGAACATCATACCAGAGAGGAATTTGAATAAAAGTTACCATAACAACGACATAAATAATAGTTGTCATATTTAGCAATTTTTGGTTTTTGGACTATTATTAAGAAACTATTACATTTTAGTAAGAAATGAGATATTATTCACATAGGAAAAACTAATGCACGGCAGCGTGCACGAAGCCTGAAATTGTAGAGTTACAGAGAATTCAATAAAAGACCAAAAAAAGGTAAGACTCCATTGACAGCTATTTTAAAAGTACTAAATAGTGTGAAAATACACAGTAAAATGATATGTTATTGTGTAAAAACGTTACAGGATCCTATATAAATAAAGGTGATGCAAAATATAAATGCAGAAAATCAAAAACAGAATGAAAAAAATAGTATAAAGTGATGCAAAACATGAATGCAGAATATCAAAACAGAATGGAGAATTAGTGTACAATGAAATGTAAGTAGCATAACACTACAGTTCATAACTGAATACATCAGAATAATAAACATATACCTACACAAAAAGCATGATTCTAACCTTGTCAACATTTAATTTAAGTATTTTTTTATTAGCGGGGAATCGTACCAGGTATTTGGTTTATATAACCTGTGAATAAAGTGGCTAGGTGAAGACAAACACACTGGCAAAATATTAGGTTAAGTAGATAAGTTAGGTATTTAGACAAGTGTTGTAAGTTATTAGGTATTGTGGTACCATCCGCTATCTGCAGGCCGGGCGAATTCGGCGTTCGCGTGTACATTATCTCCTAGTCAGCTGATTGTAATTCAGTAATTCCACTGCTGGTTTTATGGTTAAGTATTTTCATGATTGTTTTATGAAATTATCGTTTCATTTAGCTGTATTAACAAGATGGTGCGTGAATAAAGCTAATAAAAAATTGTAAAAAGATGATTTCTTCTTCATCGGGATCGAATTTATTTGTGACCCATGATCAAAGGGATCCTTAGTACTATCATCTGTCTTCATTTTCGGGAGCGTTTCACAAACACCCGGTATAAAAAATATTTTTTTAAAGTTATAAGCCAGTGCTTTAATACAATTCGACAGGAAGGACGAATTGACAAACAAACTTACAGTCTCTACACTCACCATACGAAACACAGCAGCATTAAGCTGCTATTTTGCGCTGGTATTCTGTGACAGCGTGGTCCACTCCGGTGGAGCCGACCCATTCGTGCTATAATGCGTGGTATAATGTAGGATGTAACTTTAACTTTAAAGCGAATCGGATACGGAATCTTCATTACATTGGATTTTCGCAAAGTAACGCGTGATTATATTATTTATTTTAAAAGTACAGTTACAGCATATACATTTCTCACTTTTGGGCACAGACCTCCTCTCATTTCTGAGAGGGTTTTAGGGATTTGAAATGTCTGCCGCGCTGTCTACATGCGTGTTGACGGTCATCACGCATCTTTTTAAACATTTTTATAATTTCTCAGATATGTAGATTTCCTTAAGGATATTTTCCTTTGTTGCAAAACACGTAGTAAATCAGCACTTAAAATTGCAGTTAACAATTTAATCGGTATCGGCGGGGAACAAATCATTTGTCGAACGTCATCCTGTTTATGTTCTACAACCGTTAAAAAAGAGGTATCTCTGTCCGAAGAAAAAACGGTAAAGGAAACTTTTTTTAATTGATTAAGGGTGATAAACGAGCACACAGTCTCGCCTGATGATAAGTGGATGCTGTAGCCCATAGACATTAACATTTATCCTTGATTAAGAGTTAAAATGCAGATGCATTGTCACCCCTGAGGACTAAAATAGAATGCCTCGTTGCGAGTAAAAAGGATCTCTGGTTCTCTACACTCATCATACGAAACAAACAGCATGAGCTGCTCTTTTACACTGGTATTATGTGAGGTATTCTCTTTTGTAATTATTTAAAGTCAATATATTCTTAATCAAACTGGAAAAAGGATCGTAGCACGTTCTATAATAAAATTATGGTTTTTGAAACTTGCTTTTTTAATTTATTAAAGATTTCATTAAACAAGATGTTGACAAAGCAACAAACCGTGTGAAAACTTCAAAAATTCATGAATAAATTCATATTTGCTTTACGTAACATATTGAAGCTTTTTGTAAAACCCTCTACATGCAAAGAACTCGACCCCTGTTTCAGAAATTGTCCCGGGCGTTTCAAAGCAACGCCCAATCTCCATTTAGATGCTAACAACTTGACCTTTCTGTTAAGAGCCTTGAATTTTATGTATGAAAAGAGTTGTAGGTGATTGTGACTTTAAATTTATTTTTAGCGATATTTTGAATGATATGTGTTTACGTTTATTTATAATATATTATTTGCGATCTATGAAGAGAGCAATGCTCGGGATTTCTCTACGTAATAAACTTATAAATGAGGATATCCGCAGTAAAACGAAAGTAACCGACATAACCCAACGGATTTGTAAGCTGGACTGGCAAATAGACCGGTCATATAGTTCAAAGAACCGACAACCGATCGAGAAGAAAGGTTATCGAGTGGCAGCCTCGTACCGGTAGGTAAAATGTGGGGCGGCCCCCTTCTAGATGGACGACCTGGTAAGACGTGCAGGAAGATAGTGGAGGATGGACGATGGACGCAGATGGCTCAGGACCGTGCTTTGTGGCATTCCTTGGGGGAGGCCTATGTTCAGCAGTGGTCTCGTGAAGGGCTGTAATAATTATGTTGATAATGATATTTAGTTTCGCAAAAAAATTATTTTAAGTGTCGTAATTACCATGTAGTGGCGATGTAAGAATATCCACTACCTCATGTGCCCTAAGAGGTGACAGACGGAAACAAATCAGGAGATGGGCAGTAACGACTTCCTGATAAATACTAGAAAATAAAAACTACGCTTTAACCTGCCTCCCAAGCGCGACAACAATGGAAAATACTCCCTAAGGGAAAATCTATGAGGAAGCTCCATATCTATGATGAATGAATGAATTGTAATGTATAAATATTTAGCAGTAGTTAATTTCATACCGGCAGGCCAAGTTTAGGACCTGGTAAAACGTACAGGCTCAGGTTTTTGCTTTGTATCATTACTTGGGGAGCGTTCTATGTTCAGTGGAGGGCGATAATATTGTAATTTCTTTCATTATTATAACTTTGTAATAAATATTTTTTGCCTTGGAATGCATACTTACATTCCTGCATGTCTTATCAGATTTTTGAAGTGGAAACTTCTTTTAGGTAGGGGACAAAGTTACGGGTTTGCGTCACCGATATCCTTGACATACTCGTGATGTACTCGCGTCGCTAGTCTGGCTCTATGTAGGTATATAGTGTAGTATAGCGGCCTGTGTATATGTATACGCATATATAATTGAGTTTTCACTTCTGTCGGTAGTCCTTATGACTGCCTCTGTTTATTATTTATATATTAAAATTACATAAAATAGTATTTTATATAGCAGAATATATTAACTGGGTTGTTTAATCTCGCACTATCAATACAAACCTACTTAACATTAAAGGGGTACTTAAAAATTTGTCACTTGAATAATACCTATTCAGGCGGCGTTACTACTCATCCTACTTGAAAGTCCACCGCAATTCATTAATATAATTGCTCTAAGTACAGCCTACCTATAATACCTATGATACCTATAACTGTTTCATTTATATTTTTTTAATTGTATTTTTATTTCTTTGAATTAAAAAAAACATATATTTATTGGAATTTACTTTTATCTTTTACGAATGATGAAATTAAAAAAATTGTACCAACGACTTCAATATAAATAAAATTAGTACATCACCAATGTTGTCGAAGTCAATTAAGTACGCATTATTAAGGATAACTCAAAAACCACTGGACAGATCTAAATCAAATTCATATGGGACCACGTGAGAAGCGACAGTTTTCAAATAAAAAAGAATCATCAAAATCGATTCACCAAGAAAATAGTTATGAGGTAACACACATAAACATGCAGTCGAATTGAGATCTTCTTCCTTTGATTGCAGTCGGTTGTAATTAGAAAGACATTGCTGCCTTTCCTGTTTTTTTTTTATATGATAAGGGTGACAAACGAGCACACAGTCCACCTGGTGGTAAGTTGCTGCGGCCCATAGACATCTACATCTATCCTCTATTACAAATCAAAATGTAGATGCGTTGTCACCCGTGAGGACTAAGATGGAATGCCTCATTTCCAGTAAAAAGGGCCTCCGGCAACCTGCACTCACCAAACGAAACGCAGAGGTAAACCTCTACTTCACGCTGGTTTTCTGTGAGGTCGTGATACCACCCCGGTTCGAACCGGCCCATCCGTGCGACAGCAAAAGCTGCCGCGTGGCTCTACCACTGTTCTGTTTCATTTCCCTTTGTCACCTCGCTTGTTAAGCGTGCAACTATGACAAATATCCCTCCGATGAGGCAATTTATGGCTGAGTTCTATGTTCAGCAGCAGACTTTTGATAGGCTATAATGAACAAATCAGTTAATAAAATATTTGCTTATTCTGTTTCATTACCCCTTCTTCGTTTTCTTATTTTACGTGCCGGTAAAGGTTACTTTGCTTAGGCCTCACCCGTTGTAGGAAGTATTTGCCTTTATCACTACGCTGGTCTAAAATTATCGGTCCAAAAATTATTTAGCGCCAATAACGATGATTTTTAGAGAGCCGTACTCGAAATGGAACCAACGGAATACTATTACTAAGCCTCCGCGTCAGCGGGCTGTATCTCACGATGTGTAACAGGTAGACAGTTTAAATTTTCACAGAATATGTATTTCTGTTGTCGCTATAACAAAAAATAATAAAAGTTAAATTAAAAAAATTAAGTGAGCTCCCCTACTATAAGCGTGTATTAAGATGGTACGGAACCCTTCATGCGCGAGTACGATTCGCACTTGGTCGGTTATTAGATAACGGTGATCATAACATTCAAGAATTGCAAATCGCAATGAATAATTATTCTATATTGGAGGAAAGGCTTAAAACCTTATACAAAAAATGTTCGGAAGTAGCGACAAATATAAAATGCATAGAAAGACATATTGACGATCGCAGTTAAGTTATACTGCTGGATATTTTACGAGTACGTCTGGCGAAGCGTGTTGCTAACTCCGCCACTTAACAAATAAAATTTCTTTTATCAAACGTCACAATTTTTCTTTAAGCTAATACAGTTTCAAAATGAGATTCTGAACTAAAAATTGTTTTTTTTTTATTCAATGGCTTATCTCATTTAAATAACATTACAGAACATTGAAATATGTACAATACTAAAAAATATATAATAAAAAAAAAACTAAAACTAAAAAGTCGGTGGGTATCGTGCCAAAGCTGGCTGCGTTTCCTCACTAAATGGCTGTACTTAACCTATGAATGAGAATAGGACTAACCCTCTTATAACCAGCAACGGATACAGTTCCTTTAGGTACTTCACCAAAAATAGAAATAAATGAAAACTCTTCATTTTTCGACTTAAAAATAAAAAATTCGCTTGTCAATTGTAATGTGATTAATCTACTGCCGTTTAATTATGAAGTACCACTGTCTCCAAGATTCTATCGAAGATTTGGGGTGTTAGATTTTCTTCCTCTGCCAACAAAAAGCAAAGTACATTGATAAAATTTATTATTTATCATTACCGTTACCGTTACAGCCTTTTTAAGTCCTCTGCTGAACATAGCCCCCCCCCCCCCTTCCCCGTAGATTGCCTCATAGTGGGGATACTTTCCATAGTTGCCGCGCTTGGTAAGCATGTTGACAACAGCAGTATTTTTATTTTTAGTCGTAATTTAGAAGACACTGATGTTAATCTCCTAATTTGTTTCCCTTTGTCGCCGGCGACACCCACGGGATGAAATCTGGTAATGGATATTCTTTTTTTATAGGAGAGGTGCATACGGCTCACTGATGGTAAGTGATTGTCGCCAACACCAGGGAAATTGTAGATGCGTTGCTGGCCTTTTAAAAAGGAGTAGGCTCTTTTCTTGAAGGTACCTAAGTCGTATCGGTCCGGAAAAATCTCTGGTGGTAGTTGACTTCACACAAGCTATGTTGTCTTACACCGCCACTACAAGGTAAACTAATTCATTATTTATAACAGCTCATTTAAATAAATAAAAGTTAAATCTACAAACGCCCCTATTCGAAGCTGCTGGAAAGTACGTGCCCTGTTACAAGGGGTCCGAATATTAGCATATAAATGGATTCATGTTGTTACTCGGATGATCGTGACATTTGTTAGAGACGCAGTTGTTTGTAAAATCTCTTCGTATTTGTCAAAGATTGATCGATATGTTAGTAAAACCCGATTTCGGGTCTAACAAGTTTTACTAGATTGACATATCTGTGAGGCAGGTTAGAGTAGCGCTTTGCAAAACAGTTGCCTAGGTTGAGGCTACGAAAACTGGGCCGCACACTTTTCCCTAGGGCACACTATGTCTGGCAAAGTTCTGTAGAAAACTTTTGTGCGTCGTTTACGCCGACGTATGGAATGAAATGATAAGATAAATCTTTATTTTACGACGTAGAAAAATTTGTTTGTTAAATGTCAAGGTGTTTTTTTAAACTGCAACCGTTTCAAAATCAGCTACATTTGTCAGAAGAAAAAACTCTCCAAATGCAACTAAATCTCTACATCTATACAAATAAATAAAATTGAAGTGTCTTTTTGTAATGTTAAAATAACAGCTTTTTTACTAAATTCATATGAAAGTTTATACGGTACTTATTATAACGTAAAAACAAGTTCAAAAATGTTTGTCTATCTGTCTGTTTATTCCGGCTAATCTCCGAAACGGCTGGACTGATTTTGACGAAACTTTCACTGGCAGAAAGTTGATGTTATAAGGAGTAACTTAGGATACGTATATTTACAAAAGAATCCGCACAAAAAAACTTAAACCCAATGAAATCCAATCGCAATAAATTCCACGCGATCGAAGACGCTGGGTACAACTAGTGTTACGGCCTACAGCTGCTCCAGCAAAGGTCGAATCTTCCGGGGCCCATGAGCAGAAGACTCCACGAGCAGCCGTAGGTCGGGCCCAAAATGGCCACATGGAAGAATTTCCTATAATAATACACCATATGGGAGAAAGCTAGAAACACATAGTACTTACCAGTATCCGAAGATAACTTCGCATCAAGGCTTGGTCAGGCCGTGAGTGTGTGTAGGTTGAATGGCGAGTAGTGTTGAGTGATGTGTAAATGTCTGCGACCTGGGCAAGCTTAGGCGACCAGCAGCGGCCGAGCTCCAGGCTGTCCCAAAATGCTGCATCACTCCAACAAGCTCCATCGCTGGACCATTTTTTTCTTCATAGTCACTATTTCAGTCTCTTAGCTTCATTGTACATTTAACTAACTTAAACTCGCATAATTCCACCTTCATCGTAGAATCGAACACGTGATACCCGACACAGTAAGGACAGTAGCTCAAAATTCGACATTCAATGTCCCGGATTCACTTATCACAAATTATAAATAGGGAATTAAAGCGATCTCGTAATGAGTCATACGGTTCAGCGTTAGACACAACTAAGTTCCTTCATTCGATACCAAGCCACCACGTCGCAAAAAGGTTCAAAATACGCCTCGTTGACACGCAACCTAACAAGCCAACCAAACACAAAAAGGGGCACTAAACGCGACGACACAATTATAATGATTTCATATCCACGTAACGAAGTAACGCGCACTTAATCTAACTATCTGGACACCACAACGGTCGCGTGAACTTCGACCACGAGAAACTAGCTACACAGGTTACCCGCCTCGTGGCTAGCGGGCAACTCCCTTCGCCCACGAGCGTCACACGCTGGGAAGCTGCCTACCGCTCCCCCTCCCCTCGATGCGCGTGACACCTGATGCCATCGTGCGACTCACGAAGTCGAACGTGATTGGATTTTATTCAAAATGACCAAATTCAGGCATAAACAACTAGTTATTATTAAACCTATCACAAAACCTATAACAATTCAAAACCTAAAAACAAGAGTGTACAACCAGTGCGTGCTCCCTGTGATGACATATGGATACGAAACGTGATCGTTCACTGCTGGTTATATGAGGAAGCATAAGGTCGTTCAGCGAGCTATGGTGAGAGCTATGATCGGAGTTTTAGAATTCGTCATGAAGATACTCGAAGTTGACCATTTTTTTACATATGGAAATGCCTACACATACCCGCCTCACGGGGGCAAGGACGGGTTATGTCGGACTCTCACCGACTAAAACCCCATAGTGTTCAACCTTCGTTGCATATTGGCAGGGCCACGGGAACGCTTTCGCACACATCCGCGGCACCCACCTGCGCTAGCCGCCTCATGGCGGCCTCTCTTCGGGAGAGGAATACTTCTCCCCATCTCTCTCTCAGGTAAGGCGCACCAGAACACATAGCGCGCCCTCCTCCTCGGCCTCCAAATTCACATGCGCAACTGACGCCCCCGTTTCCGATGCGCGAAGGCCATGTGGCCAGGAAAAACTAGCACTCAGAAGCACCAGCCTTCCTGACCCCAGCGGCGGGTCTGGTCTATGGCTCCGCAGCCAACCAAGATTCGGCTGCGGAGGGTAAGGAGAGCGGTGCCTCGCAATGCAGACACTCCTCTTCCCCCGCATCCCCACCACCACCACATCAATTGACGGTGCTGCCCCGTCAGAGTCGCGGAGGATAGGGCGAATGGCGCATAGCCATACCGACACTCCTCTTCCTCCGCGACTCCACTTCAGCTGCAGCGGTAGGGGGAGAGGACACCCCTCTCGCAGCAGCCCACCGAGGCTCGCCAAGCCCACTCGGGCCGGCCCTACACCCCGGGCCAGCCAAGGGGTTCCTATTTGTTCACCGCGGACGACCAAGCTACGGCTACTAAGCCCCCCTGCCGCAACAGGGCTTGAACCCGTTCGGGGGGACTTGAAGTTGACCCAAGGAAACTGACATAGCCCAACGATTTAGTAAACTGAAGTTGCAAGTGGCCGCCCATATAGCTCGAAAAATCGATGGGGAAGAAAGGTTCTCGAGTGGCAGCCTCACACCAGTAAGTGAATTAGATGTAACCAGCACCTGAAAAGTCATGCACGTAGTTGATTAGTGCAGTCTCAAGATCGTGTTTTATACTCGTAGCATTCCTTGATATGTATATGTTCAATAGTGAACTTATGAAGAAATTTAATGATGATAATTATAACGATGATGATGATTTTTTATATTTAAACTAGCTGACCAGGCAAACGTCGTTCAAAAAAAGCTCCTGAAAATAGCATTTAAAAAAAATTGGAGGGTCACTTATCGGGATAAAAACTATCCTATCTCTCTACTTGGACCAAACTGCACACAATGTGCAAAATTTCATTGAAATCAGTTCAGTAGTTTAGGAGTTCATCGCGGACAAACAACGTGACACGTAATTTTTATATATAAAGATATAGGGGTATCATGAATTCAGGCACACAGGCTTGTTAGAAATGCGTTTATCAATCACAAACAAAAGCGGAAGGATAAAAGGAAGGAATCCGACTAATGCCAATGCCTGAGTGAGCGATATGTAATTATTGAACATGTGTGCGTATTACAGCGGTCACTCTACTGAGAAAAATTTAAGGCAAATAATATTACAAAATAAAATATTTTTTGTCAAAATCGCTTGCGCTCTCCCCTGCTGGCTAAACACGAAATGTACAATAAATGGGTGACAGTATTTGCATATAAATGGATTTCGGGTATTGCTTTGAACCGATTTCGCTGTAAGCGTTTATTACAAAAGAGAAATCTCGGTAGTTTGACAAAGGTTTTCAGAGAAAAAAAACATACTTCAGTTCAAGTGCGTCGTGCAAAATAGGTTATAAATGTCTCTCTATAATGTTGACTGACGAACATACTTATAGTTCACCTGATTACCTGATGGTAAGTTGCTACTGTGGCCCATGGACTAATGCACCCAACTTCAAAAATGAAGGCTACAGATGCGTGGTAACCCCTAAGAACTAAGATGTAATGTCTAACAGCCTGTTATACTGGGTATCTATACCCTCTCTCCTGGAATAACAATGTCCTCCAGACTGAATTTCGGTCACGGCGGCCAGCCTCAACGGAGACTACCCATCGGTGCAGGACAGGATTATAATGCCCAAGTGTATGCGCAAGCACAGGTGCACTCTCTATTCCCTCACTCTCATGAGAGATCGGGTGCAGGAACAATGGCTTTACGTGCTTCAGGGGTGAGACACCGCCAACTTCCTAACTCCGGGCAGCTACTGAGAATTTCTTGACGGAAAAACTCAATAACTGATTTTTTGACCCGACCCGGGATTCGAACTCAGGACCTCATGATCAGCAGTCGTCCTACTACAACCACGACCAACGAGTCGGCAGAACGGAATACAGTAGTATAAGCAATGCTGCTTGGCGGTGAAGGTTAAGAAGGTGGTACCTACCTATATACCCTTACGCAGAAAAGTAATTCTTCAACCAAGTAAATTAAATAATAAAGGAAACTTTTTTTATACGTGGTAGAGCCATACTGCAGCTATATTAGTAGTATAGTTGTAGAACGAATGGGTCGGCTCGACCGGGGAAGGACCACGCTCTCACAGAATAGCAGCGTAAATTAGCAGCTTAACGCTGCTGTGTTTCGTATGGTGAGTGTAGAAAACCGGAGACCCATTTTACTGGAAAAGAGGCATTCCATCTTAGTCCTCACGGATGACGATATATAATAAATATAATAAATGTAGCTGTCTATGGGTCACAGCAACCGCTTACCATCAGGTGGACTGTGTGCTTGTTTGTCACCCTATCCTATTAATTTCTGTTAATTTAATTTAAAAATTAAATTAATATATAATAATAATAAATTAAATTTAAATTAAAAAACGTTACCCCCACACTAAGATATTTTCCTGTATCGTGGAGGCAATTTACAAACATATATTGCAGGAGGACACACATCCAAACCCGGAACAATTATTTGTAGGCCATACAAATACGAGTACTTGTCCCGTGCGAGATATCCTATAAAAAAAACCTTAATAAATCATTCATGAAACCATTACGTGATATGAAACATTAAAACCTAGTAGATAAAATATTTCTAAGAGCCTGTCAAAAGTCGACTGCTAAATATAGGCCTCCCCCATAGGCTTATAGGGAAAACTTTCCATAAATGCTACACTTTTCAGGCGAGTTGGAAAATGCAGTTTTTAATTTGTTATCAGAATAATGATGCTGTTCCTCTCCCGTTTTAGTTTCCCTCTGTCGCCGCTTACGACGCCTATTACGGAGGAGTGGACTCTCTTACGCCACTACTCACAAAATAAAGAAAATAATAAATGTAAATAAATAAAGGAAACCACACATAATAAAGCACACATAAAACATCAGATATAAAGTAGTTTATTAATAAAGCGAATAATTAGGCGAAGTACTGGTAGGGCAGCCCCTGGCGAGAAAAAAAGTTTTTGGATGGCGGCCTCGTATCTGTAAGTGAAGTGTAGGGTGAATCCCCCCCCCCCCCCCTCCTCCCGAACCCGAACTCACTAGATGCAGCAACGACCTGGTAAGATATGCGGGAAGTCAAAGGATGCATGTGATTCAGAATCGTGTTTGGGGCATTCCTTGGGGAGGTAAGCCTCAGCAGTGGACTTGTTAAGGACTGTAATGATGATGATCAAAATAATTCCACCAAAATTGTTGTAAACAAAAAAGTTTATTTTTTTATTTTTAGAATTTTCTCATGTTTAGTGAGGGCAGTTTACATACATAAATTTCACAACGACAAACATTTAGACCCGGAACATTTATTTGTAGGCCATACAAATACTTGTTCCGTGCGGGATTCGAACCCGCGGCCTTAGCGCTGCAGCTCACTGCGCTACGCCACATTTTACCCGCACTAATACGTACAATAAATAATTTTGTCCTTTTCCTGCACCAACACACCCTGTCCTTTTTGAATATGTAAAAGGGGACTTTTGTTCTATCCCATGTGTTTTGTTTTTATCTCAAAACATTTTTCTCTTTGTGCCCGGAAAACCATGTGCGCAATGTTGCTGACATATTGTGTGACTCAGCTCTGTGGGATGCTTAATGTTTTTATGTGTATTTTATTCGAAAGTGGGTTAAAATGTGTGTGTTACCTAAATAAATATACTTGGATGTTACTTTTATGTCCTTAACTAGATTCCAACATACGTATCTAATAAATAAAAAAGTTTTGCCTCACTAAATATCAGCACCGCTTACTGTCCTTTCCTGGGTAATAGGTAGCTTTAACTATAAAGGAATAAGTGGCACACAAGTAAAATTAGCTCGCCCACGACATAAGTCGTGGTAATATATAATTAGGATAACATTTGCTTTATAATCCTGGATCCATAGAAGTGTTTTTTATAGGATAAGAGATACAAGCGAGCACACAGTCAAACTGATGGTAAGTGGTTGCTGTAGCCCCTAGACATCTACAACTATCCTCGTTTGCGAATCAAAATGCATCTGCATTTGCGTTGTCAGCTGTGAGGACTAAGATGGAATGCCTCTTTTCTAGTAAAAAGAGTCTCCGGTTCTCTACACCCACCACCATACGAAACACAGCAGCGTTATGCTGCTATTTTACGATGGTATTCTCTGTAAGCGTGGTCCTTTCCCGGCCAATTAATACAGCCACAGCATGGTTCTATCACGTGGATATTGTAATTATTTAAATAAAGTATGTCTTGATGATTATCTTAAATAAAGTAATTAATAAATATATATAATTGTAGCTGGCCGGGCAGACGTTTTTCTGCCTTTTCTGGTAGGTGGCTCGATGTATTTCCCTCTCATTCACTCCGGATTTTTGCAATTATTAGCGCTGTAATCGAGTTAATAGGGTGACTATTAACTCGATTACAGCGCTAATTAAGGAATCCAGAATATGGCGTTTATTTCACAACTCTACTGCTGAACATAGGCCTGCCCCAAAGAATGCCACAAAGTACGGTCCCTAGCCACCTGCATCCATTCACTTCCTGGCTTTGTTACCAGGTCGTCACTCCATCTAGTGGGAGGACGCCCTACACTTCGTCCGCCGGTACGAGGCCGCCACTTGAGAAGCTTTTTACCCCATCAGTTGTCGGTTCTTCGAGGAATATGGCCGGACCATTGCTACATAAGCTTAGTAATCCGTTGGGCTATGTCAGTCACTCTGATTCTACTGTGGATATCCTCATTTCAAAGATTATCACGTAGAGAAACTCCGAGCATAGCCCTCCCCATAGCTCGCTGAGCGACCTTGAGCTTCCTCATCCGGCCAGCAGTGAAGGACCACGTCTCAGTTCCATAGGCCATCATTGGCAACACGCACTGGTTGTACAATCTCGTTTTCAAGTTTTGAGGTGTACCTGACGAGAAGATGTGCCGTAGTTTCCCGAACGCTGCCCAACCGAGTTGAATCCGTCGATTGACCTCTCGGTCAAAGTTGGACTCACCTAGTCGGACTATTTGTCCCAGGTAAATATACTCGTCAACAACTTCGAGCTGAGTGCTCCCAACAACTACCGGCATAGGTGTAACATGGACATTAAACATGATCTTTGTTTTGTCCATGTTCATCTTAAGACCTATCCGTTGAGAAACACTATTGAGGTCATTAAGCATAGTGCTTAGGTCCTCCATCGATTCTGCCATAAGGACTATATCGTCGGCAAGTCGAAGGTGAGTGATGTACTCGCCGTTGATATTAATACCGTATCCTTTCCAGTCCAGAAACTTGAAAACGTCTTCCAATACAGCGGTGATGATTTTCGGGGATATCACGTCACCCTGTCTTACAACCCTTTGCAGTTGGATAGGTTTCGTACTCTGGTTCCATACTCGGATAGCCATCGTAACCCTACTATACAAATATTTCAGCACTTCGTTATACCGACAGTCAACTTGGCACCTCTGGAGGAACTACAGCACCGCCCAAATTTCGACGGAATTATAGGCTTGCTCATAGTCCACATACGCCAGACATAGTGGCAAATTGTACTCCTCGAAATTCTGTTCAATTTGCCGAAGGGTATAAGTGTACCACATACTTATGTATAAGGGGACCACATACATAAGTATGTGGTCTATGGTGCTAAATCCTTTTCGGAAACTAGCTTATTCGGGAGGCTGAAAGTCATCGAGTCTACATGCGAGACGATTCGTAATGACTCTCGAAAACAGCACGTAGACGCGGCTCAGAAGGGGAATATCTCTGTAGTTCTTCAAGAAACCGTTGTCGCCTTTCTTAAATAACAAGACCACCGCACGTCTGCTCCACGCCTCCGGTGTAGTGCGACTATGGAGGACAAAATTAAAGAACTTCTGAAGGACTTCAAGTACCGGTTTTCCACTCGCTTTCCGACGCTCCGCTGTATCCTCGTCTGCGGCCTTGCCGTTTTTTAGGTGCTGGAGAGCCATTTTAATCTCGCTCAGACTGATGTCCGGAATATCATCGGAATATTGTTGGATAAGATTTGCTCTTGGATCGTTTTTTACACTTGCGTATGGCTCCAACGATGATGTGTACAGCTGCCCATAGAATCTGTCACTGTTCTGTCCTGTTTGAGATCTCGCGCAAAATCTCAGGTATCCCGAAAACGACGCTGCCAAACTAGGTCTTTACCTTCGAAAGTTGGCTCTTTCTGGCAGACAGATCTCTAGCAAAGAATTTGGGGCCCTGGTTCCGCTTGATCGCTTCTTCAATACGAGCAATATTAAAGTTGCGTAAGTCCCGCCGCATGCATTTGGAGCTATGTCTGTTCAGTTGCATGTATGCTCTCAAATCTACTGAACACTGCAGCTTCATTTCCCGTCTAACAGCCATGAGGTTAAGGATGTGATTGGAGAGCTTTTGTGTTTTTGTGCGACGGGTCTTGCAAAACTTAGCTCCAACCGCATGGATAGTTTCCACGAGCTTGTCATTCATATCGTTCACTGTATTGCAATCTTCACTGAAAACGGTTTTGTAGCTGAAAGGTTTCGAGACTTTGGATATGAGCACGAGGGGAACGGAGCGTTGACTTCATTAGACGTGACTTTTCTAACTTAACGTTCAGAGTGCCTCTCACCATTCGGTGATCGCTGCTGGTTCTCACCCTTGCGATCACTAAGACATCACTGAACGTCTCATTTTTTGTCGAACCGTCAGGGCTCGGCCAGATCCACTTCCAATGTGGCCGCTTCTGAAAGAAAGGGTTCATCATAAAGAGAGGGAGTCATTATGATTTCTCCATGATGTCGGCCAGCTGCTGGCCTCTTGAGTTCCTCTTCTCTATTCTCGCTTGTGCCTAGTTTTGCGTTGAAGTTTCCCATTAACACCGTATAGTGGGTTCAGGAGGAATGCGTGGTTCTAGATATATCTTCATTCATTTCCTCCGTCTCCTCGTCGGGATGTGCCGAGTTTGATGCGTAAACCTGTATGACCTTCAGCGAATACCATTTTGTGATTCTGAGTATAAGGTACGCAAGCCTCGTCGACACACTGTCAATCTTTACAACGTTGTTAATGAGTCTTGTGGATGATAAATCTGACACCTCCTTGG
Source organism: Parnassius glacialis (assembly GCA_033319125.1). NCBI lineage: Eukaryota > Metazoa > Arthropoda > Insecta > Lepidoptera > Papilionidae > Parnassius > Parnassius glacialis. The sequence continues at coordinate 31,746,114 of JAVANC010000008.1, read as the reverse complement.
GACAGATGGTCGCCCTCCCGGTGATGGAACAAGTTGCCGGATTCGAGGATTCCCATGTCCTCCCTCTCTCTTCGGACATCTGATAATCCTATAATATTCCAGCGCAAATTGTCTGTCTCTTCTTCCAGCTCCAGGATCTTCTCGTCAGTCCTCAGTGTGCGTGCGTTATATGTTGCCAGGTCGAGTCGTCTTAGGTGGGAACCGAACCTCCACCAGAGATTCTTAGAACCCCCTGCCCCGCCGTTACCATGGTCGCCACCGTAGCCAGGAATAGCGGGCCGCCAGCGACTTAAGGCCGTTTCTTCGTTACTTTAATCATGGGGCGTATATGTAGCTATAATATAATATAAAATATGAAAACAAATATAATAATACACGTATAAGCTCATATTATGTGTCATACATTAAAGCCCTACAAGGGAACAAAATAAATTACTGTTAGTAATTGACAGTGCATTAGTGTAACAAGATTATGTCAGCACGTGTTCAGTGAAAACGTGCTTCGAAATAAATAACCCACAATATATTCCTCCATTAGCATCCATTACAGCCTTTTAAATAGCCACCAGTGCGTAAGGCCTCCCCCATAGACGTCATACAGTCTTGGTAGGCGGGTTGGCAATTACAGTATTTATTTTTAGTCGTTATTAGAGACGCTGCTTCCCATCACAGAAACAGAAACATACTGTTCAATGTAGATTATAAATTATACTTATTGAAAGTCACTCTTATGTTTAAATTACCACTGGTTTGAAAAAAAACCTCTGTCCTGGAAAGAACCAGCTAGAGACCCAGCGGATTTTTTTTAAAACAAAACAACAGATTACAATCACGTTTTTTGTAACATATTGTGTAACAATTAACAACACAAAACCATTTAGAAATAATCTGGTAGCAATCACCTGATTCCCATAGGTCATTCACCAGGGTTTGTCGTCTATAAATGTCTTAATATTATAATAACCCTTTTTCTACAAACTTAGTTTGATAAAGTTTTTGAAATTTGATCAGGTCAAATTGTGTATGTTTCTTGTGATTTGTTTGCATTTGTCGCCTTTTCCGACACCCAAACTACGATATGGAACAGTGAATACTCTTACATCGCCACTACCCAGTTATACACAACATATTTACGAAATATAATTTTCTTTGGCCGGTATAAAGAAAATACATTTCTCGTAATATTAAACAATGTTGAAACAACCAGAGGGACATTAATAATTATATAGGACTCCTTTCAGTCCGTCTGGGTAGGTACTATATATTTACCTATTATATGTATATATACGGGATGGTGATAATGTCATCACATTAAATGAAAAGACTTATACTACATAATGTTCTTTGAACATACACAACTAAAAAATATAATAAATAACATTCTAGTGGCGGTAAACCTTTTTTTCGTTTTTTGCCTAATTACCTATGAAGGTGAAGGTATAGGTAAACACAGAGTAAAGAGTAAGGACCAGAGGGGAAGCTTCTTAACAACGTCGAAAGTGTATACCTATTTTGATAGGGTTGTCACATGATGCATGTGAAAATTTTAAGGAAAAAATAAAAATATTGTATAGCATAAGACAACATGTGTATTAATTATAACTTATATTAATGTTACAACATATCTATTAATTGTTCGAAATCAAGAGCTGTTTCGTATCGATTAATTTTAAAAAATAAGGAATAATTTAAAGTATTATATAGTGTATAAAACAGCATGCGTATTAATTATTATTTATATTACATAATGTAACAATATAATATATATTAATTATTCGAAATCAAGAGCTGTTTCGTATCGATTAATTTTAAAAAATAAGGAATAATTTAAAGTATTATATAGTGTATAAAACAGCATGCATATTAATTATTATTTATATTACATAATGTAACAATATAATATCTATTAATTATTCGAAATCAAGAGCTGTTTGGTATCGATTAATTTTAATATCATAAATTCTGTTTCTTATATATATAAACAACCTCCCACAACAATTACAAGAAGAAAGTATTATCTTTGCAGACGATGTATCTATCTTGCTCTCTTCTACAGACAATTGTGAAAGACTACAACATTACTCGGTATTGAAATTGATACACATCTAAATTGGAAAGCCCACATTCAAAAATTAACGATTAAATTGTCCTCATTTATATTTGCACTCATACATTTGAAAAAAGTTACTCTTTCGGCGTATTATGCGTATGCTCGGTCTATACTAACTTATGGAATAATCATCTGGGGCAACTGTACTGACATAGATAATATTTTCAAATTGCAAAAAAAAAATGTATCAGAATCTTGCCAAATATACAAAAAACGGACTCATGCAGACCACATTTTAGAAAACTTGGTTTACTCACACTTACGTCTATTTACATTATTGAATCTTGTAAGTTCGTTAGAAAACATCCAAAACTATACGATCCTATAAACACTGTCAAAAGAAATAATCGAACTTAAAATAAATTGAATATTATTCAATTTTCAAAATTAAAATTATTCACAACAGGTCCCCATACGATGGTAGTAAATATATAATAATATCCCAAATAACCTCAAAAATATTGACAACACCAAGTCTTTTATAAAAAAATTAAAGTTATTCTTAATCGATAAAAGTTATTATAAATTAAGTGAATTCTTTATAGATGCGAATAAATAGTAAATGTATGTGTAATAATTATTAAAAAAAAATATGTTATGTATGTTAGACTAGTAAATCTTAAGAAATAAATTAGTTGGTATTTAGTACGTAGTAATTAATATTTAGTATAATAAAATAAAAAACTACCCTCTTATATATTTATAAATTGCTATGCCCCTACGGGGCGTCACTTGATGTATGATGTATTTCTTGTGGCATGCAAATTATATAAATAAATCAATAAGGAAAAAAATAAAATAAAATATAATGTATATAATCTAAGTGTTTTTAAAGTTTCTAAAGTTTACGTCATACTCGCATATTGTTCGAGTTTTTAAAAAAAAGTTATTTCTAAAGGTTTGAATACTGATCCTGAATCATAGGGTTTTTGTTACATGTTGTAGGCTAAGATGTTTTTTCAAAGTATATATAATACGTAAAAAGGTACTTACTTCACTTGATTTCTCGGGTATAAAAAAAGGAAATAATATTTAATTAAGAGAACAAAAATAAAAATTAAGAATATTTTCTCTAGAACTATTCGTGCATACTGTACAACTATTATACAACAGAACACTTATTATTTATCTATATAAAATTATAATAACTTAATTCTAATTATTATTTCTATATTCGTTATTATTTATATATTCGTAATTATTTTAATTAAAATACTTAAATCTAATTATTCAATAATTGCAAAAAAACTTAATAAATTAATTGATGTACAAAATTTCGAAATATTGTTGGTTTATTTATTTAAATGGGCTTCGTGCGCATTTAAATAAATAAAAACTTTCATACTCTGATTGAGCCGGCGCAAGCTGGATTGTACCCCGACGGAACTTCGGTGAACCCATAGATATAATAATAGAAGGAGATATGCCCGGTAGTTGAAAATGTATCGGAACCCGGTGTATCCAGTTGGCCCCTACCACCCGCCTACTACTACACTTGCAGATCAGTAAAAGCAATAGATACGCAGTCGCGCACACACCCGCATTTTATAAATCAGAACGTACTACACAATCAATTATAAACCGTATCCCTACAGAAACAGCGTACATTTACCATGCACCGTACTACTTACTCACACAAAAATATCAGTCGCTATCGTTGTGCTGTGCATTTTAAAAACAAAAGCCATTTATTTTACATATACATTAGTGATTGACTAAATTGGAAAGTTATCGATTCTCTTCCATTTATACTAAAATTGCACTAAAATTGAAAATAAAATAAATAAAAAACGATATGCACAGGAAATTATATAATAAAAATAAACAATATGTAGCTAAACGTAAATTATTAAGTACCTAACCAACCTAACAAATACAATAAAAAAATCCTGTTATGTTGGTTTAGATTGTCATAGCGTATTGAAAAAGTAGGTATTTTGGCATATGGTACTAGTTTTTGTAGGGAACCAGTTTGGTGGCCTTCCTGTGGCATCAGTTCATTTCTTTTTTAAATTAGCATCTTTTGGGAAGCTGAAAATGTACGATAATAATTTATTTATCATTTACATATGGCCTACGCAATTACTTAACCTCACCTTGTACCTGGCAAGCCTTTGTTAAAAACCCCTAGTTGGTTAAGATATTGTTAAATATATGAAAACAAACACACCCTCTTGCATAACAAATAAATAGCCAGGTAATCATGTTGACTTATTTTTAGCAAAAGTCACTATTATAATATTATCTGAATTCTGAACCATGCCATAATAACGCATTCGAAGCTTTTTGAAACATAAAAGTATGGAATTAACACGAATATAAGGCATAATATACTATAATTCAACCCAAAACACTTCACCGATGATTAACCTAATTATTTAAGCAACTTACTTTATGATCGCTAGTTTCGAATTCAGTGTACTAAACGGTGAAAATAATCAAAATAATTAAATACCATTATGTCACATCAGTCTTCCCACCGGGCTGAAACGGTTGACAAATTGAAAGAATAAACTATAATAGCAATTCGCCAATCGACATTGTTGTCGTTAGCATACGTTAGTGGATCTGCGCAAGCACAACACTAACTCATCGCAAGATACAGTGGCCGTACTACACGATGCATCCCCATAAATAAAGTATCATTTTGTAATAATTACATTGCTTGTTCAGTCGCTTAGCGATATACATAAGTAGTGGTTAAGGAGCAATGTATTTACTACAAAATAGTACCGTTGCAGTGATATTTGAAAACAAAAATAACGCATTAAGAGCAAACAATATTTTACGATTTGTTGTTTTTCATGATTTAAAGATAAAGATAGTAAAATACTTGTTTTTACATATGGTAAGTGATTCCATGATCTACAAAGATTTTGTTTTGGCTTCGGTTTTTACAAGAAACCACTGAATAACACGGCATTCTGATATTGTTTCACGATTACGGTTGAAAGTATACTAATACGCAGAGACGGCCGTTTGAATAGAACCTGAGCATTTTGATCATATCGTGCGGACACAGACACGCCCCCTTGCCACTTCTCCTCTTTTTAATATTTCTATGGGTGAACCTGTCGGTGAGAGCTCACGCACACATCGCTGCGCTATGGATGGGTATATTCGTAGCGAGCCGTTTGTATGTAGCTTCCCCTCTGGTCGGTTTCTTTACTCATGTGTCGATACCGCGTGATCACTGCGTACCTGCTGCATCGTTGCCCCTTTTACATGTCACTTCAGTTCAGTTAACTGATATTATGAAGGTGATTTATTTCGTGTCAGTTTTTACGCTATTTATTTTGTTTGAAAGATGCATTTTTTTTTTTGATAGAATTAATTAATTTATTATTTTAACAGATATTTTTGTACGTGGTAGAGCCATGCTGCAGCTATATTAGTAGTATAGTTGTAGCACGAATGGGTCGGCTCGACCGGGGAAGGACCACACTCTCACAGAATACCAGCGTCAAATAGCAGCTTAACACTGCTGTGTTTCGTATGGTGAGTGTAGAGAACCGGAGACCCTTTTTACTGGAAAAGAGGCATTACATCTTAGTCCTCACGGGTGACAACGCATCTCCATTTTGATTCGCAAACAAGGATAAATGTAGATGTCTATGGGCCACAGCAACCACTTACCATCAGGTGGACTGTGTGCTCGTTTGTCACCCTATCCTATAAAAAAAAGCCTAGAGACCTATGTTCAGCAGTGGAGTTTAGTAATCTGTAACGGTATTAATATCATTTTATTTAATATATTTTTAACACATATTATGCATAAATTTTAGCTTTCTGCATTATTTTTCGATATAAATTTTAACTATATATATATATATATATATATATATATATATATATATATATATATATATATATATATACATACAAATTACAATTATTATAAGTGCTTGTACCTATGTGGTGATGCAGTCAAAGATGGTAACTTAACAAAAAAAATCTGAAAAACGGTTGACCCTGCAGGCCATCCCTAGAATTTTCCGTTTATTTTCGAGCGCAATGCTCGCAAATCTATAAAATGTGTGTTTTTATTTTTTGAAAATCTTTGAAACGGCTCAACTTGAAAATCGAATCAGCTAGAAGTCTCGATGATCACTTTCGAACGCCATGTCGCCCATATCGTCGGTTGATTTGTGCTAAAGATATCGTACGACAAAAATTTATTTACATACATACGCAAATACATGCACTCATACACATACACATACACACACACGGCCAGACGTCTAACCGTGAATAGCCGGTACGGCTTCCTAGGACCTCAAAAAGTGGAGATCTGATGAAAACTCGCATTTTCAAAATCGGACTGAAATCTATAACTTCCTACTTTTTAAAATTATTAATATTCAAAGCAGGAAGTTAAAAACAAAGGACTTGAATTTAATGTTATAAATTTTAAAAATTGACAGAGAATCATTATATCTAATCTCGCAAAAACCCACTTGTTTAAAAACAGTCATTCGTTAGTCAAGTGCAACGTAGGTACTCCAAACATTACTGATATCACGTATTGCCAAAAAAAACCAAAGTATACTTTTCCGTCAACTGGTATCGCAAGTAAGCCGTTATGAAGAACGTATAAAAACCGTAAAACCGATGAGTCTTTCCGCAAATTCACCATCGCGCCTGCAATTGTCTGCAAAGTTCACGCTAATGGAAATTTAACGAGCGACTGAAAGGCCATTCGGGCCTGATTATTTTCCCCGACAAGTTCCAACACAGATGTAAGAAAATTACACTTAGAGCTGATTTTATCAGGGTAATAAGAAGGATAAACTAAGAAAAATTCATGTCGGGAAATGTTTTTGTGATTAAAATTTAAATTTTTGAATCGCAATGCTCGTCCGCGCGATACTTGAATGATGATATAAAAGTAAAAGTAAAGTTGCAGCCTATTTACATCCCACTGCTGGGCACAGGCCTCCTCTCATTTCTGAGAGGGTTTTAGGGTTAGGAAGTGTCCGCCGCGCTGCCCCAATGCGTGTTGACGAACTTCACATGTCTTCGAAAATATTTCTTTTTCTTTTTCTCACACATGCAGGTTTCCTCGCGATGTTTTCCTTCACCGCCGAGCACGTGGTAAATTAGCACTTAAAATTGCAATTAACAATTTCATTGGTGCCGGCGGGGATCGAATCCGGGTTGCTCGCGTATTGTGAAATTTACCACGAGCGCTAACCATCTGAGCTACCACGGCTCGTTAATGATGTTATCTTTTTTTTAAGTCACGCTAGAATATCGTCCCATGCAACGGGTCAAAAATGTCCCTTTACGTGTATCTCGTAGTAGCAGCGGTGTAAGAACATCCACTACCCCATATCCTCAAGGGGCGTCGTAAGAGGCGATAGAGGGAAACAAATCCGGAGATGGACAGTCTTCCTAATATTGACTAAAAATAAACAAACTGCGGTTGCCAACTCGCTTGCCAAGCGTGGCAACTACGGCCCTATGGGTCAATCTATGGGGGAGACCTATGTTCAGCAGTGGACTTTAGTAATCTGTAACGGTTTTAATATCATTTTTTAAATATATTTTTAACACACATTATGCATAAATTTTAGCTTTTTGCATTATTTTTCGATATAAACTTTAACTATACCAAGTCCCATACTCCTCCGTAAACGCAGTAACCTCAAAAAAGGGCACGAAGTTTTCTTCACTTAATATAGGTATAAGTTCTATTAGAATATATTGTAAGCGAAACTGCTATAATTTAGTAAAGATTATTGCCTGTAAAGGCATATCGCGTGAGGCGGTTATTACAGGTTAACGGCAGCAAAAAATATTCCTTAAAAATTAAACAATAATTTGAAACACACTGTACGTATTTTTCGGCATGTATTATATGTTTACTTGTAAAAACCTCAATCAAAAAACGAAACATGAGATGGACTGCAGCATCGTCGTCCTTACATCTCAAAGTAATAATAATAAAAGTGATTGCCAACATGCATGGCAAACGTAGCAACTATGGCAAATATCTCTGCTCCCTATAAGGTGATAGCCTATGTTCAGCATTGGATTGGTTATTTACGGCGGTAGAGCCAAGCATGTAGCTATATTATGGTTGTAGCACGAGTGCGTCGGCTAGACCGGAGTAGGGCTCTTTGACATAATGTCCTCCAGACCGAATTTCGGCCACGGCGGCCAGTCTCAACGGAGACTAGCCATCGGCGCAGGACAGGATTATAGTACCCAAGTGTATGCGCAAGCACAGGCGCACTCTCTATTCCCTCACTTTCATAGCCCGATGGGACGGTAAATTACGTGGTTTCCGAAGCACGGGGGTGACACCGCCAACTTCCTGACTCCAGGCAGCTACTGAGAATTTCTTGAATGAAAAACTCAATAAGTGATTTTCTGGCCCGACCAGGGATTCGAACCCGGTACCTCATGATCAGCAGTCGCACTACTACAACCACTAGACCAATGAGGCAGTCATCTTTGACATAATACCAGCGTAAAATAGCAGCTTAATGCTATTATATTTCGTATGGTGAGTATAGAGAACCAGACAGAGACAGCCTTACCACCATTTACCCATTTACTAGAAACGAGGTATTCCATCTTAGTCTTTAGGGGTGACAACGCTTGAGTATTTTATTATTAATTAAGAAGACCAGGCCACAGAATCCACTGACCATCAGGTGGAATATATGCTCGTTTGTCACCCTTATTCTGTAAAAAAGTGGACTTTCGGCTGACTATAATGAATTAATAAAGGAAATGGTCTGGAAAATACTATAATATTGGATATAATAAAGTTACAGCTTATATATACGTCCCACAGCTGGGCACATGCCTCCTCTCATTTCTGAGAGGGTTTTAGGGTGAGGAAATGTCCGCTGTCCGTCCCAATGCGTGTTGGCGAACTTCACATGTCTTCGAAATATATTTTTTCTCTTATTTGTCAGACATGCAGGTTTCCTCGCGATGTTTTCCTTCGCCGCCGAGCACGTGGTAAATCAGCACTTAAAATTGCAATTAACAACCGGCGGGTATCGATCCCGGGTTTCTCGCGTACTGTGAAACTTACAGCAAGCGCTAACCATCTGAGCTACCTCGGCTTTGATATAATAGTTAACCCGAAATGCCTACGTCCCATGAGAAATAAGAATTAAGTAATCTACACTATATATAAAAATCAATTGCTACCAGTTAGTCTCTTTTAAACTCGAAACTGGTTCGATCGATTCTGATGAAATTTTTTGTTTGCGTTTGAGTGGGACACTGAAAGGTTTAGATGCACAATTGGACTCGGTAGATGGAGCTGTTGTCGTGCGAATCCGAGGCTAATCGTTTAAGTATTTTGTTTCATTTCTTATAATATCATAACCTGTTTAAGATAAAACTTGTGATATCAAATCCTTTCCTACGAGTCCACTTGGATAGGTAGCTACCACCATTTTACCTATTTCTGCCACCAAACAGTATGAAGACCATAGAAAGCCAATGTAATTACAGGCTGAGAAGTATTCCATCTTATTCTTCAGATGTGACAACTCATCTGATATCATTGCAGGTGTCCGTAAGTAGCAATAGCCATCTGCCACTAAGTAGGCTGTAATTCTACTATTAATTCGAGTTCTTCTTCTTCTTCTTTCTTAGTTTTATATCCCCTCTTTTTAGAATTCTGCCAATGTCAAATTAATTCGAGTTTTTAAATATTGCGCTTGCCTAGTTACGCCAAAGCGGCCATCTTAGTTGCTATGGCAACTGTACTTAAGCTCGTTCACAGCGCCTTCGTGGTCTTTAGTTGGAACTACGTGCGCGTCTTACAGTTCGTAGTAGTTCTTAAGACGTGCGGTAGATGGCGATATGCCCTTTTTAAGTAAATGGATATACAAAATTCTTTATTTACAAGAATTTATTTACTAATAAATTCAATAATTACGTTTTTAAATTGCTTACCCACATTTTATTAATATTTATTGATTATTAAATAAGTGTTTAACTTAATTATTTAAAAATACCACTCAGATAGAAATAGAAATATTATATAGGTAGTTGATAATAAGCTTTTTGTTGCTTTTATCTAATTAGTAGGCCTTCGATTACGTGAGTTTATTATTGAGCGAAAATTTCATAAACTCAGTTTAAAAAGTATGAAACAGACGCAGAATCTTTTTTTATTCAATATAGATTATAAATAATACTTATTGAAAGTCACTCTTTTGTTTAATTTACCTCTTACTACCATGATGTGTCCGTCCTTTTGATAAAATCAGCCTTTCGCTGTCCCGTGTACTACAACATAATATAGGTCATTGCTATTGTCTTACTATTCGTCGTTAACGCCGCAAGGGGGCGAACCTCAATTTTTCACAAAATTACAGGAGAGCAAGGAAAGATTTATTATTCCCAGATTACTAGCTTTTTTCATCAGAAAAGTAGGTAATCTTATTTGTAGTTTTCCATTAAGTCTAATATATTTCATTTTCTGATAAACGGGGAATAATAAATGTTTTATTGCTCTCCTGTAATTTTTGAAAAATTGAGGTTTGTCCCTTTGCGGCGTCAACGACGTATTGTGTCTGAAAATCGGACAATAACAAACTTCGAAGCCAACTTTTAGAACTACAATTGTATAATTATTTGAATAAAACTTTTTATCAAAGAATAAGGGTCGCAAACGAGCACACAGTCTACCTGACGGGCGTAGTGCACTATCTGGATGCTGTTGCCCATAGTCCATAGACATCTATATCTACCCTCGGTCAAGAATCAAAACGCAGATCACTTGTCACCCCTGCGTATTTTTTTATAGGATAAGATCAACAAGCGACAAGTCCTGGTCCTGGCACAAGTTATGGTCACTGAGGTGATAATAGACGAGGAGAAGTACATCCTTCTGGCCACTAGCTTTATTTGTGATGAAGCTTTAAAAACCTCCAGATTTCTGCACGACGTTTTCGTTCACCGCCAGGCACGCGGTAAATTACGGCGGCACTTAAGATTACAATCAACAATTTCATCGGTGCCATCGGGGATCGATCCCGGAGAGCTCTCGTACCGTAAAATTTACGGCGGCCGATTATCTCCTGAGCTACAGTGACTCTTACAAAGTACAAACCGCAGTGAAATAAATGAGCACACGCCTAGAGAAAGATTTATGTATGAAGTGCGTTTAATTATAGTTATTCTACCACACGATGAAGTTTTGAGTTTGGTTGTGTTAACCGTGCACATATACACATTGTGTAAGTGTGCGTAGGCTGCGGGCGCTCGGGAGTAGCGCACCCATGAAGCTAATACAAAGGGGAGACGGCATAATCAACTGTGCACTGTGATTCTAAGTAGGTCCTGACGTCATCATAGTGGGCGTGGTTTTAGTTAGTATACTGTCAGCATTCGTCCTGTGCGCTTATGTGTTGAAAAAATCGCAAATCGGTGTATTTTCGTAGTATTATGAAGAAAAGGATGAAGTGTTGTGTTTTATTGTGTAAAAACTACTCAGATAGACGCTCTGATGTTATGGATGGCATCACATTTCATTTGTAAATAATTTTACACCTAATTTATTAAAATAGTTCTAGAAAAATCTCTTTGCGTCGGCTTTCAAATATAATTAAATATATTCGACACTAGATGGCGACACTTTGTGTCATGTGAACTAAAAATATAAAGGTTCGTAGAGCTCAGTATTGGTAAAATAATCATATGAAGGTGCTGAAATTTGTTTTGCATTCAGACATAAAGAAATTTTAATCGCAAAATATTATTTTTATAGTTTATAATCATTTTGTGGACATGCCGCCATCTACCGTCAAGGTAGCTAAGCTACATTGCAACATCGATATGGAAAGATTCGAGTAGTTCTACTATTCATCGGTAGATGTAGATAATGTAAAGTGGGCGGGGCTTTGCATCCCCTCACCCCGCAAATTGTCACGCGTTGTTACATAGTGAAATTTAATAACAACATCTCCTCTTTGTATTTGCTTCATGGTAATAACTATACCCAGTCCTACAAAACAGGCTACATTGTTCGAACAAATAAATGATTAATAGTTCAAAACGTCACAGGATATCGACTGTGTATCATTAAATATACGATACATTAAGCTTATTGCATAACTAGGGTCTCGCTCCAGCTTCGCCTGGGTGGTGTCCAGTTTTTTTATAGAATAAGGGTGACAAACGGACACACAGTCCACATGATGATAAGTGTATACTGTAGCTGTAGCACATAAACATCTACATCTATCCTCGATTAAAAATCAAAATACAAATGTGTGTGTGATCACCTTTGAGAATTAAGATGGTATGCCTCGTTTCCAGTAAAAAGTGTCTCCGGTTCTCTACACATACGAAACACAGCAGCGTTAAGCTGGTATTTTGTGAGAGCGTTGTTCTTCCCCGGTAGAGCGACCCATTCGTGCTACAACTATACTACTAATATAGCTGCAGCATGGCTTTACCACGTATAAAATAATCATTAACAACCATTTATTTCATCAATTTTCGAATTCACAAATAAAGTCCCTAAGGTTTTCGAATAAAATATAGCCTATATCACCCTGTACCTGTTTGTGAATTTTATCAGTCATTACAAAGGTTATCTCATGATAATTCTTGAGAGAAAAACTCAATAATGAGTTTTAGCACATCCCAGGATTCGAACCCGTAACCTCATGATCAGAAACCGTGTTTACGACCCCTGGAACAACTAGGTAATCAATCATATAGATAATAATTGTTAATAGAAATTATAAGTCCGTTAAAACAACATCGAATTTCTTCATCTACTTAAAATTTCCAGAACGTCGTAGTCAATTCCACTGCCTCTTTTACAGCATCTGAAAGCAATCGGGGTCGTAACTTTGGACATAAAACTGATTTTATGTATCCGCCAGGCAATCAAGTCTGCGAAATTTCAATTCTGTCTTTGAACCTGATACTATGCGATTTTATATCAGTTAGTGTAATGTCTTTATTGTTAAGTCATCGCAAATATTGCATTTTCTTTTTTTTTTTATAGGATAAGGGTGACAAACGAGCACACAGTCCACCTGATGGTAAGTGCTTGCTGCGGCCCATAGACATCTACAAATATCCTCTATTAGAAATCAAAATGTAGATGCGTTGTCACCCGTGAGGACTAAGATGGAATGCCTCATTTCCAGTAAAAAGGGCCTCCGGCCACCTGCACTCACCAAGCGAAACGCAGAGGTGAACCTCTACTTCACGCTGGTTTTCTGTGAGGTCGTGGTACCACCCCGGTTCGAGACGGCCCATCCGTGCGACAGCAAAAGCTAAGTATGGGTGATAAACAAGCACAGAATCCGATTGATGGCAGGAAGATGCTGTGTCTTATAAACACCTTCATCTATTCTCGGTTAGGAATCAAAATGCAGAAGCGTTGACATGTTGAAGACTATGATGGAATTCAATTTTTAAGTTCCATAGTCCAATTCAACCTCGTATTAGTAATGTCGCTATCACTATTCCCTTTGTATTCTTTTTTTAAATAAAATAATTTTTGATAAATTTTTCTTCATCAGTTTACTACTTAGAGCTTCGTCAATCAAATAGCAGGGTGCACTACTAAAAAAAGCTCTGTCCTGGGAAGAACCAGCAACAAACCTAGCGGGACATTAAAAAAAAAGTAACCGCTTACAATCATGTATGTTACGCAACCAACAATACAAAACAAATTAGAAATAGCTTGGTAGCGATCACCTCATTCCCAGGGAGTATTATCATCCAATAAATTCCTTTATATCATAATAATAATAACATAAAAACCTTTTTTGAGGCACTTGCCATCTGATAGACTGTAAGCTTTTTCGTTACTTCAATTTTATAAAAAATCAAATTAAATAACTTTTGATTTCATTCCCGTATTCTCAAATATACATAGCAAGCTACTCTAAAACAAAATCTACTTGAACAATTTTAAAAGTGTTTAATTTGCTAAAAGCTTTTTATACTTTTGATATTTTACTATAAAATTATTAAGATTATATCGCTTTTGTTCGGAATTTATCTTAAAAAGTTCGTTTAACGAGGGGAAGACAATTTTTCATAATTCCCCGATCCTTGTTAGAAAGTCGGCTTAGCGACTGTTCCGCTTAATGTCGTTATCCGACTGACGAACTGATCGCTTTTTAATCTCACCATTTCCTATCCATCGATTAATTATCTAAGTTTTTATAATACGTTCATATTTCATCGGGGATTTATTTTAGGTTTAAAAGTAACTAAATATCATGAAAATGATATTCCCTGAGATGCTTTCAACAATTTTATTGTTTTTTTATAGGCATAGATTTAAGGCATACAATGGATTACAATCGCCAGACAGAAAACTAAACATTAAAATTAAGGATATTAAAAGTATTTACTTTATATTCGCTGAAAAAATTAAAACAAAACACGACGTTATGTAGGTATGTTCGCAGAAGCAAGAACAGATGACTTCTTTGCAATAATGCGTAAACGAGTATACTCCCTGTTGAGTAGAATGCGTGGCGGCCGCAACAGTATTCTGAACATGTTCGACGAACGATGTGACGGGCATATGCTAAGTCACTGGAACAGTGTATTAAAAAGTAATTTTACATATTTAAGAAACTAACATTAGTATTTAAGGTGTATAATGTATTACTAACAAATTATGGATCAAGGTCTGAAATAAAAGAATTATTATTATTTTGGGGTATCTATATAGTTTTCTCATCTGGTTGGGCTGTATAAATATATAATTGTAAATGAAAATGATAAACATACATAAATATCAACAAAATAAAATAATACATAAAAAATACATAAATAAATAAAAACCCAACCAGATGGAAGCCCTCGGCAGGGGAGACCAAACGGCCGAGGGTTAGGGGGAGAGGGAAAGAAACCGGCGGACGATGCGGGCGGTATCGAGGAGCACCGCCTTCTGCATTTGAGCTTGGAGCGGTCCGTCACGGAGTCCCAGTCGCCTCAGATGACCCGAGAGGCTGACTGGGATTAACCCGTTCGCAGAGACGACTACAGGTATAATTTCGGCCGGCAATCCACCCCACATGTCGGTCACCTCGTGAGCCAGGTCCAGATATTTAGTCAGTTTATCTGTTTCGGCTTTCACGAGGTTCTCGTCATAAGGAATGGTAATGTCGACCAAAAATATCCTTGACTGTGCCCGGTCCATCAGCACAATATCAGGCTTATTCGCAAGAATAGTCCTGTCTGTGATGATGGCCCGGTCCCAGTAGAGCCTGGCGCGGTCATTTTCGAGCACGGCCTCCGGCAAGTACTTATAATACGGCAATTTCCGATCCACGAGACCGTATTTCAGAGCGAGCTCCTGGTGTAAAATCCTGGCTACTAAGTTGTGCCTGTGCAAATACTCAGAGTTAGAAAGCGCCGAACAACCGGAGATGACATGCCTAAGTGACTCACCGGGATGGCGACATGCTCGACAGACGTCAACGGTGCCATCCTTTAGGATGTATCTCCGATAATTGTTGGTCTTAATAACCTGATCCTGTATCGCACAGACAAAACCCTCGGTTTCCCCAAAGAGGTCACCGAAACGTAGCCAGTGGAGGGAGGCGACTGTGTCTACGAAAGGCTCATGTAGAGCCTTGTAGAACCTCCCGTGGAGCTCTTTCTCCTTCCATACGGTCTCCCGGTCGGAAATGCTCTGTACTGCCGGGTCTTGCCATTGCTCGTTGGCTAAGGATAGAGGGGTAAGTCCTTTATCACAACAAATAACGTCCCTATAGTATGGATCATCCGCTCTCGTCAGAAAGTAATTACGGAGGCTGCACACTTCGCGATTATGCATGGTAAGCGCGCTTAAAAAGCCGCGTCCACCATGCTTCCGCGGCAAGTACAGCCTCATTACTGACGATCTCGGATGATGCATCCTGTGGGACGTCATTATAGTGCGGACTTTTCTGTCCAGAGCGTTTAGTTCGGTCTGAGTCCACCTGAGTATGCCAAAGGTATACATGAGAACAGGCATGACCCAACCGTTATATGCGTGCGCTTTATTCACACCGGACAAAAGGCTGTTAAGCACTTTGGTCAAGCGTGCATAAAACACATCGCAAACTGACTGTTTCATACCCGCCTCATCTACACCGATGTTCTGTGACATACCCAGGTATCGGTATGTTTCAGCCCCGGAAAGGGTCCTTATGTTGATGGGCATAGATAAGTCTATGCCCTCCGAGTTAGCAACCCTTCCTCTTTCAACATGGATATATATATTTCATATTTTATTATTATTATTATTATTATTATTATGTATTACCGACGGTGATGTGTGTTTTTTCTAGTTTACGTTTAGTGGTGTAGGTATTGATGGTGAAAGTGTATGCAATCAAGGGAGGGCGGAAGGTGCTCTTCAAACGAAGAACTCAGCATTTTTATTTTTTAACGCCGATCAAAGCTAAATGATTTTAACATCGTAACGTCTGATTCTATTAATTAATCATTAAAAATTACATCCATGAGATAATACCAAAAATGTGGATGACAACATGATTAATTCGCTCAATGACATCAATAACGTTACTTATTTACTTTTTTTATAGGATATGGTGACAAACTAGCACACAGTCCACCTGATGGCAAGAGCCATGCTGCAGCTATATTAGTAGTAGTTGTAGCACGAATGGGTCGGCTCCACCGTTGTAGGACCACGCTCTCACAGAATAACAGGGTAAAATAGAATCTTAATGCTGCTGTGTTTCGTAAAGTGAGTGTAGAGAACCGGAGACTCTTTTTGCTGGAAACGAGGCATTCCATCTTGATTCTCAGAGGTGACACATCTGTATTTTGCTTCTTAATCGAGGATAGATGTTGATGGCTAAGGGCTACATCAGCCACCACTCTTACCATCAGGTGGACTGTGTGATCGTTTTTCACCTTTATCCTATAAAAAAGTGGTAGGTACATTGATTAATTATTACTTAATAGGTAGCTTAAAGTAAAAGTTAAACTTTCAAACTTTTACGAAAAACTACATTTTTATTTTCCTATAAAATATTATTTTCATTTTCGCACATTTACGCATCCGTATCCGTCATTTGTTTAAAGTTTCTGACCACAGGATAGTTAACTGACCACAGAGTAATCACTCCCAACTATAACGACTTTCGAGAGGTTTTGGCGGGAACTTCACCGTCGGCGGTTGCTGCTCCTCTATTAACGTTTGATTAATTAGTACTAATACTTAATACTTAAAGTTGCCACTTAAAATCGGCGTTAGGACGACAAATCTTAGCATTTCCTGAGTACCAGTCCTAGTTGACCTTTGCCCATTAAAGCTGAACGCACATATGTCCGCACCGTACGCATCGTACGCGCCGTACGCGCCGAGTTTTACTGATGGCCTCGCACATATGCCCGTACGCATCGTCCGCACCGTCCGCAAATCTTTTGTATTACCAACAACTTTTGTAGTTTTTTCCAACCACTGGTGTGAAACGGTACATTGAAATTGATCGCCCGAAATCACTATGGAAAGAAATATAGTAATAGCCTGCTTATTGGCATAGGAAGAAGAAAAAAAATTTCGGAGAAAAAGAAGATTCTGGATTCACAATATTAATTTAAAAAGGCAATTGTATGGAGAATATGAAGGGGATATACTTTATTTAAAGATTTATTAGGTGATGATGAACGATTTTTCAGATATTTGCATTTAACATACAAGGGTACTTCAAGAATTGGTACATGTACTAAAACCATATCTTTCTATGGAAAACTCAAGATTTAGAAAACCAATTGAACCAGAAAAAAGACTTGTTGTATGTTTGAGATAAGTATTTTTATTGATAATTAAGTAATCAGGTATAATTGGGTTTTTGAATTAAATTTAACCATTTTTTAGTTCAGTATGTAAATAACTTATCACTAAGTATTCATATTGATAACCGATGTAAAAAAAATCAAATTATGTATAATTAGTTACGAATTAATTAAGTTATAAAAATACAAAAACTATCACGTAAGTCGAAACCACCAGTTTTAGTGGAAAATCCACTAAATTGGCAACATTACACAACACTGAGTATCCACACGCGCCAAACGCGCCGCGTTATATGACGTCATCAGCATTCGTCCTTCGATATCGTATACCTACCGCATTTTATAAAATTCGGCGCGTACGGTGCGGGTGTAATGTGCGAGATTCATACAACGAATTCTAAAATTCGGCGCGTACGCCGCGTACGGCGCGGACAAATGTGCGTTCAGCTTAAAGCTGAACGCATATTTGTCTGCACCGTACGCGCCGAATTTTAGAATCCGTTGTATGAAATCATATGAAACCTCGCACATTACACCCGCACCGTACGCGCCGACTTTTATAAAATGCGGTAGGTATACGATATCGAAGGACGAATGGTAATGATGTCACATATCGCGGCGCGTTTGGCACGTCTTGATACTAAGTGTAGTCTAATATTGCCAACTTAGTGGGTTTTCCACTAAAACTGGTGGTTTCGACTTTTGTTTCGAATTATATTTTTTAAGTGTTAAGTGTACACTGCGGTTAGAAGTTGGCAGAAAAATGCTGCAACGAAATTGAAATTTCGATAAACATTGTGAAATAAATACTTAGTGATAAATTATGTAAATACATTCAAAAAAATTGATAGTGAATTTTAATTCCAAAACCCAATTATACCTGATTACTTAATTATTAATAAAAATATTTACCTCAAACATACAACAAGTCTTTTCTCTGGTTCAAATGGCCTTCTAAATCTTGAGTTTTCCATAGAAAGATATGGTTTTAATAATATAACAGTTCTTGAAATTTCTTGTATGTTAAATATTTCATCATCATCATTACAGCCCTTCACAAGTCCACTGCTGAACATAGGCCTCCCCCAAGGAATGCCACAAAGCACGGCCCCGAGCCACCTGCATCCATCGACTTCCTGCATGTCTTACCAGGTCGTCACTCCATCTTGTGGGGGGACGCCCTACACTTCGCCTACCGGTACGAGGCTGCCACTCGAGAACCTTTCTTCCCCATCGGTTGTCGGTTCTTCGAGCTATATGGCCGGCCCACTGCCACTTCAGCTTACTAATCCGTTGGGCTATGTCAGTTACTCTGGTTCTACTGCGGATATCATCATTCCTAAGTTTATCACGCAGAGAAACTCCGAGCATAGCCCTCTCCATAGCTCGCTGAGCGACCTTGAGCTTCCTCATACGGCCAGCAGTGAAGGACCACGTCTCAGTTCCGTAAGTCATCACTGGCAACACGCACTGGTTGTACAATTTCGTTTTAAGGTTTTGAGGTATTTCTGACGAGAAGGTATGTCGTAGCTTCCCGAACGTTGCCCAGCCGAGTTGAATCCGTCGATTGACCTCTCGGTCGAAGTTGGACTTACCTAGTCGGACTATTTGTCCCAGGTAAACATACTCGTCAACAACTTCGAGCTTAGTGCTCCCAACAACTACCGGCATAGGTGTGACATGGACATTAAACATAATCTTTCTTTTGTCCATAATCATCTTAAGACCTATCCGTAGGGAGACACTATTGAGGTCATTGAGCATAGTGCTTAGTTCCTCCAGCGATTCTGCCATGAGGACTATATCGTCGGCAAATCGAAGGTGAGTGATGTACTCGCCATTGATGTTAATTCCGTATCCTTTCCAGTCCAGAAGCTTGAAAACGTCTTGCAATGCAGCGGTGAAGAGTTTCGGGGATATAACGTCACCCTATCTTACACCTCTCTGCAATTGGATAGGTTTCGTACTCTGGTTCTGTACTCGGATAGCTATCGTAGCTCTACTGTACAAACACTTCAGCACTTCGATATACCGACAGTGAACTTGGCACCGCTGAAGGGACTGCAGCACCGCCCAAATTTCGACGGAATCAAAGGCTTTCTCATAGTCCACATACGCCAGACATAGTGGCAAATTGTACTCTTCGGACTTCTGTACAATTTGCCGTAGGGTATGTATGTGGTCTATGGTGCTAAAGCCCTTTCGGAAACCGGCTTGTTCGGGAGGCTGGAAGTCGTCAAGTCTGCGCGCGAGACGATTCGTAATGACTCTCGAAAACAGCACGTAGACGCGGCTCAGAAGGGAAATCGGTCTGTAGTTCTTCAAGAGAGCGTTGTCACCTTTCTTGAAGAACAAGACCACCGCACTTCTGCTCCACGCCTCCGGTGTAATGCCACCATGGAGGACGGAATTAAAGAGCCTCTGAAGGACTTCAAGTACCGGTCTTCCACCCGCTTTCAGAAGCTCCGCTGTAATTCCATCCTCGCCTGGGGCCTTGCCGTTTTTAAGGTCCTGGAGAGCCATTCTAATCTCGCTCAGACTGACGTCCGGGATATCTTCGGAATAGTGTCGAATAAGACTCGCTCTTGGATCGTTACTCCCACTTGGGTGTGGCTCCAACGATGACGTGTACAGCTGCCCATAGAACCTCTCAATCTCACTCAAAATCTCAGGTGCCCCGGAAACGATGCTGCCACATTCGGTCTTCAGCTTTGACAGTTGGCTCTTTCTGGCAGACAGATCTCTGGCAAAGACTTTGGAGCCTTGGTTCCGCTCGATCGCTTCTTCAATACGAGCTGTATTGAAGTTGCGTAAGTCTCGCCGCATGCATTTAGAGATCTGTCTGTTCAGCTGCCTGTATGCTGTCAAATCTGTTGAAGAATGTAGCCTCATCTCCCGTCTAACAGCCATGAGATTAAGAGTGTGATCGGAGAGTTTTTGTGTTCTTCTGCGGCGGGTCTTGCAGAACTTAGCTCCGACCGCATGGACAGTTTCCACGAGCTTGTCATTCATATCGTCCACTTCATTGCAGTCTACTAGGCACTGAAAACGGTTTTGTAACTCGAGCTGAAAGGTTTCGGGACCTTGGATTAGAGCACGAGGGGGACGGAGCGTTGACTTCATCAGACGAGACCTCTCCAACTTAACATTTAGGTTCAGTGTGCCTCTAACCATTCGGTGATCGCTGCCGGTTTTCACCCTCGCGATCACTGAGACATCACTGAACAGTTGTCGTCTGGTCGTCATAATGAAGTCAATCTCATTTTTTGTCGAACCGTCGGGGCTCGACCAGGTCCACTTCCTGTGGGGCCGCTTCTTGAAGAAAGAGTTCATCATAAAGAGTCCCTCTTTCTCCATGAAGTCGGCCAGCTGCTGGCCCCTTGGGTTCCGTTGCCCTATTCCAAATTTCCCTACTTTCAGCTCACCGTTCTCTCTTGTGCCTAGTTTTGCATTGAAGTCTCCCATTAACACCGTATATTGGGTTTTGGAGGAATGCATGGCTCTAGAGATATCCTCATACATTTCCTCTACCTCCTCATCGGGGTGTGCCGAGGTTGGTGCGTAAATCTGTATGACCTTCAGCGAATACCGTCTGGTGATTCTGAGTATAAGGTACGCAACCCTCGTCGACACACTCCCGATCTTTACAACGTTGTTAACGAGAGACTTGTGGACGATAAATCCGACACCTCCTTGGGACAGATGGTCGCCCTCCCGGTGATAGAGCAAGTTGCCGGATTCGAGGATTACCGTGTCCTCCCCCTCTCTTCGGACTTGGGATAATCCTATAATATGCAGCGTTAAATATTTAAATAAAGTATAATCCTCTCAATTCAAATGTCTTTTTAAATTAATACTATGAATCCAGAATCTTCTTTTTCTTCGAACTTTGTTTTCTTCTTCCTCTGTCAATAAGCAGGCTATTACAATATTTTATTCCATAGTGATTCCAAGCGATAAACGTCTTCAATCTAAACTATCTAATGTACCGTTTCACACCAGTGGTTGGAAAAAACTGCAAGAGTTGTTGGCAATCCAAAAGATTTGCGTACGACGCGGACGGTGCGTACGTGCAAATGTGTGAGGCCATCAGTAAAATTCGGCGCGTACGGCTCGTACGGTGCTTACGGCGCTTACGGTGCGCATGGGGCGCACGGCGCGCACCGCGCGCCCCGCGCGGACAAATGTGCGTTCAGTTTAAACAAGTTTTTTAGGTTGGCTATTCGTTTTTTTTATTTATTTAATTTGTACCTATCTGCACTTTTTTGTCAAAACGATTTATTTTGCCATATTTTTCATAGTAAGTGTATATTAAGTCTAGTTATAAGTTTACCTTTATAATGTTTTTATACCCATATAATACTATGATATGATGAGTGTCGACTGCCAGTTTGTAAAATAATAATAAATTAATGGCCAAATAAATATATCTTTGTTCCTTTCTCGTAATTTAAGTGTAATGATTTCTTATATTTACGCGAAGACTACACATTAAATGAAACTAATTTTTACGGATTTAATCGCGTTTAATTTAACTATTTTAGTTCCCGACGATTCGGGTGTACAGCACCCATGGTCACGGGGGGACTAAGGTGTTTGACGTCCCGATATCATAGTTAGTCCAGCTGCCTTCAGTTTTTAAATATCAGTTTTTGGTCCGATCTAAGCAGAATGAGCTTATACCTAGTATATTGAAGTCTTGCAGTGGTATGCTTCAATTTGGATTTAATTTTATTAATTATAGGATTCCAAGCAGGTGACAGCATCGATCCATCATTCTCTATTAAAATTAGTATTATTTTTATAGTATAAGGGTAACAAATGAGCACACAGTCCACCTGATGGTAAGTGGTTGCTGTGGCCCATAGACATCTACATCTGTCGTCGATTACGAATCAAAATGCAGATGCGTTATCACCCGTAAGAACGAAGATGGAATGCCTCGTTTCCGGTAAAAAAGTCCGGGTCTCCCGTTCTCTACACTCACCATATGAAACACAGCAGCGGCAAGCTGCTATTTTACGCAGGTATTCTGTGAGAGCGTGGTCCTTCCCCGGTCGAGCCGACCCATTCGTGCCACACTTAAACCAGTAATATAGCTGCAGCGTTGCTCTACCACGTACAAAATGATGTATTTTTTTATTAAAATCTTTGTATCTAATGCCGTAATAAATGAAAAAAAAAAACTGTTGAACAGCTAAGAACTGTGCCGTAAATAATTGAATGTGAGTATCCATGAAAATGGAAAGTTTTAATAATGTCTTTAAAACATTTCGCCGAAGGAAAGCGAAAAGTTATTATGATCTTATTAAACAGTAAAGCCTGAAAATGTGTTCACACTTCTCAGCCGCTCTCTTGGGAGCTTTTGGGCATTTACAGAGGACACCCGAGGGAGATATTTGTGAGGAAGCTACAGTTGTGTCCCGCAGCACATAGGACATTTGTATTCCAGATAAGCGTTTCGGAGATTTATCTTGAATGGACAACATGTTTTTCATTGAACTACTTAAGTAAGTTAAATTTAACGCTGCCTTTCTAAACTTTATCTGTGTATCCACTGATATCTTACTGTTTCAAGGGTAACTTACGCTTAAACTTATTGTTTAATAAGATCATAATAACTTTTCGCTTTCCGTCGGCGAAATGTTTTAAAGACGTTATTAAAACTTTCCATTTTCATGGATACTCACATTCAATTATTTACGGCACAGTTCTTAGTTGTTCAAAAGTTTTTTTTTCAATTATTACGGCATTAGATACAAAGCTTTTAATCAAAAAATACATCATTTTGTACGTGGTAGAGAAACGCTGCAGCTATATTACTGGTTTAAGTGTGGCACGAATGGGTCGGCTCGACCGGGGAAGGACCACGCTCTCACAGAATACCTGCGTAAAATAGCAGCTTGCCGCTGCTGTGTTTCATATGGTGAGTGTAGAGAACGGGAGACCCGGACTTTTTTACCGGAAACGAGGGATTCCATCTTCGTTGTTACGGGTGATAACGCATCTGCATTTTGATTCGTAATCGAGGACAGATGTAGATGTCTATGGGCCACAGCAACCACTTACCATCAGGTGGACTGTGTGCTCATTTGTTACCCTTATACTATAAAAATAATACTAATTTTAATAGAGAATGATGGATGAAATATTCTCATTTCCGTCACGGTATTGTGCGAATTAACAGACTTTATTAAAATATTACTAATTTTCCCAGAAACCGGTCTTTAATGGGCTTTTAATCAAATACTACACTAGCTTCGTTACCCTTGAAACAGTAAGATATCAGTGGATACACAGATAAAGTTTAGAAAGGCAGCGTTAAATTTAACTTACTTAAGTAGTTCAATGAAAAACATGTTGTCGATTCAAGATAAATCTCCGAAACGCTTATCTGGAATACAAATGTCCTATGTGCTGCGGGACACAACTGTAGCTTCCTCACAAATATCTCCCTCGGGAGTCCTCTGTAAATGCCTAAAAGCTCCCAAGAGAGCGGCTGAGAAGTGTGAACACATTTTCAGGCTTTACTGTTTAATAAGATCATAATAACTTTTCGCTTTCCTTCGGCGAAATGTTTTAAAGACATTATTAAAACTTTCCATTTTCATGGATACTCACATTCAATTATTTACGGCACAGTTCTTAGTTGTTCAAAAGTTTTATTTTCAATTATTACGGCATTAGATACAAAGCTTTTAATCAAAAATACATCATTTTGTACGTGGTAGAGCAACGCTGCAGCTATATTACTGGTTTAAGTGTGGCACGAATGGGTCGGCTCGACCGGGGAAGGACCACGCTCTCACAGAATACCTGCGTAAAATAGCAGCTTGCCGCTGCTGTGTTTCATATGGTGAGTGTAGAGAACGGGAGACCCGGACTTTTTTACCGGAAACGAGGCATTCCATCTTCGTTCTTACGGGTGATAACGCATCTGCATTTTGATTCGTAATCTATCAGTGGATCTATCACGTATAAAGTGTTTCAAATGGCCTAAATTTAAAAGTATACGAACAGCTAGGTTCGATCGCCATCAACAACATACCACATAACGTACTCGGTGGACAGTGAAGGCTGGTAATTCGGACAATACAAATACAATACCGTGACGGAAATGTTCTCATTTCCGTCACGGTATTGTATTTGTATTGTCACTTAAAAACAGTAAGGTTATTGCAATAAATTTAATTTAAATTTAATTTCATTTTAAAAGATGGTCTATGGGCCACAGCATCCACTTATCCACCAATATTCTACTAAAAAAACCCGTACAATATAACAGACTTGTTAACTACGTTACGTTAGCATAACTCGTTAGAGGACACTTCGAAAACTATCGCTGCAGCTTCTGCAGCATTATGCAGGGAGGGAGACCTATTTGTTAATATTATTTTTTAACTTTCAAGCATACTACATTTTTCTTTTTTCTCACTTTTTAATTTGTTAACGCACCCGCAGTCTAAAACCGATCCGTGCAAAATTTTAATATCTTGAGTACGTATTTCTTTGTTCTAATTATGTGTATCAAATAAATGATTATTTGTTTTTTCATTCTTCACTACAATTCGGTGGTTAAAAACAACATACATAAACACTGAATTTACCTACCTAACCTACCTAACCTAACCGAGAAGTCATAAATATTAAAATTAATATTATCTAAGCCGGTTACATTAAGCGCTGACACTAAATACCTTAAAGAAATAAACATGAAACTTAGGATATGTTCCCAAAACTTATACACCCTTGTGTGGGGAGATTAAAGGCTACGAGAAACTTGAGCCTTCAGGCTCACAACCTACAAACTAAGATTTACTCCTCGTTTATTACTAAGCAAACGTTTATTTGATTCAATATTAAATCTATCTATCTATTCTATTACAGTTTATAATAGTACACTGCTGAACCCTATGTTCTTTCCCCATAGATTGCATCATAGGGGGAATTTTGTCATGGTTACTACGCCTGGCAGGCGGGTTAGCAAAGCAGATTTTTATTTTAGCAGCTGTTATCAAGAAGACGCCGTTGCCTATATCCTGTTTCAGTTTTCCTCTGTCGCCTCTTACGACACCCACGGTCAGGGTGAGGCAACTTTGTATGAAAGCTGAAAAATCTGCACACAATCATGATTTTGTCAATATGCGTGTTGGGCTTGTTAAAATAAAGCGAGATAAAATATCGCTGTCTCATTCTTTAATTTTGTTTTAGATTGCCATTTTAAAAATTAGATAAACAAAATATTATATGGAAAGAAAATAAAAATATTAATTCGATGTCATACTTTTATTGGTTTGCTTTTTAAAGTATAATTAGATACATATTACTCTGAGATTCGCACAATTAGTTTACCTATTAATTGATTTAAATAAAATTATTAAATATTAGCAGAATTTTATCAAAAGAAGCCATGAATTAATAGAAGAAGAAAAAAATGACATTTGTTTGTCATCGTCTTTCATATTGAAAATATTTTCTGAAATTTATTAAAATTTATTTCATAGGTTTAGTTTTTAATATTTATTATTTATGTTTGCTTAAATTCAGTTAGATGGACTTCATTTTCGTATGTATGCAAATATACAGTCATAATATCGTCGTGAATGTACAGTAAAGATTTTTTGTGAGATGTTAATTCTGTATAAGATATTGACTATAAATGAATTCATTATTTCAAAGTTTTATGCACGATTTGTGATCATCATCGAAAGTAAGTTAAGTGTTGTGTAAATAAAAAGCACAAAATCATCTGATCACTTTCTGCAATTTTCCTATGATAGGAAAAGAAAAACTTATGACAATATTGTGGTAAGGCTATAAACATTTCGAATTTATTGGCCGTTATTTGTAGGTTTTATAACTATATTGACTCGAATTGTATCTGTTTCAGATCACGTATTTGGGCTGAGTAAAGTTTTCATCATGAGAATTTTGCTGATCTAATTTACGTTAACGTTCTGTGAAGAATAGCTCTCTGACAATAACATGTGTTATATATTAGTAACGTGCGCGGAAATATTACGTGCAAAAGCAATAAAAAACATCAATAATAATGTGTAGTTTATAAAACAATCTGTCTTACAGTAAATAAAATTACATAACTATACTTATTTATAGTTTTATTTTATCCCACATACTAATCTAAATTATATTCGAGTAATTTTGGTGCAACCTCTCAAATATATGGGAATTTACCCCATAGGTTTGTGAGGCTTGAGCCAAAATTACTCGAATTAGCCTACAGAATACAAAGGTTTGAAATTCCCGCTAAAAAAGTTTTATATGGGCGTCCACCGTAGCGCTTTTCGTATACAAACATAAACACGTGTTTCCGTTTTTTAGTATGAAGTTGGCGTTCTTCTCTTGATAAAGAGTAGTTGTGTTCTGTGCCCACGGTATATATCGTATATATGGTTTTTACACCGCCACTACATCTATACAAATAAATAAAATTGAAGTGTCTGTTTGCAATGTTAAAATAATAGCTTTTTACTAAATGCATGTATATATATACGGTACTTATAACAAAAACACAATTTTTGAAATTTTTGTCTGTCTGTCTGTTTATTCCAGCTAATCTCCACAACCGCTGGACCGATTTCGACGGGACTTTCACTGGCAGATAGCTGATGTTCTAAGGAGTATCTTAGGCACTTATATTTGAGAAAAAGAATAAGGGTTCTGAGCAATATAATTAAAACCCTAAATCCCACGCGGGCGAAGTCGCGGAGAACAACTAGTGTGAAATAAATTTTAAATCATTACAGTACAAATATATTCATGATTTATTTACTCGTTTTTAAAAACGGTATGTGATACATGATTTTTTTTTTGTATACTAAAGTTGAGGAAGGACATAAAAAACGATAACTTTTTGGAATAAACCAATTTTTCCCAAATTTCGGGCCAACCAACGTTTCGGGAATTGTACTGCTGTCTCCCCCATTAGCATAGGGAGCACCCTATGCTAATGGGGAAGACTGAGATGTTTGACGTCTCGATGTCGTCACATCTAGCTTATGAATAAAAATTTTTGGTCCTATGTCCTATTTACACAGAACGAGCTTACAGTTTTTTAAAATCTTGCAGCCTTCTCTAATGAAATCTTTCATTTATCTTTGATGGTAATCGGTGTTATTTTGCGAGGATTTGTGGTTTATCAAATTTGATGTAATGGTTGAGACGACCCTGAAGATGTTGACATACTAAAAATGAAAAAGCAAAAAAGTTTAAATTAAACGTGATTAAATCCGTAAAATTAGTTTTATTCCATGTACCTACGTACTCGCGTAAATTTAAAAAAAGCATTACGATCATTTCTTGTAAGATAATAGAAATTAGTAATAAAGTAGTATTATTAATATAATTATCTAAAATAGTATTATAAATATAATTATTAAAAAGTACTAAAATGCCGTACCTATATCATTTTCATAGAATCTAGTTTTTACAATAATTATAGAAAAAAAATATTTTTACACGTTTTTCTAACCTTTTTACCGCAGTGCCATCTAGCGATGGGCATTAGAAGCTGCCATATAAGAAGCGTTTGAGATAGTTCCACAATCGTCCGTGATAAAGCAGACTCCCCTTGTCTAGGTTTTCCGGGGTTTGTTACGTGTTTTACTAACCCTTCGGATATCTCTGACTAGTATATTTCGTAAGCAATTACGACGAAGGATAATATTTTACTTGTACGTAAATAATTGCAATTATAAATATTCATTTTATTAAAAAATTATTATGTCTTCTCTTTTAAAAACACCATAAAATTTAAAACTATTCCTTAAATCGTCAATCATTAAACACGGATAATAAATCATTACGTAAAATAATGAAATATTAATGTCAAAATACATGTTACCCGTTAACCCTATACGTGATAGAGCCATGCCGCAGCTATATTAGTAGTATAGTTGTAGCACGAATGGATCGGCTCGACCGGGGAGGGACCATGCTCTCACAGAATACCAGCGTAAAATAGCAGCTTGACACTGCTGTTTCGTATGGTGAGTGTAGAGAACCGGAGACGCATTGTACTGGAAAAGAGGCATTCCATCTTAGCCCTCACGGGTGACGACGCATTTGCATTTTGATTCTTTATTGAGGATAAATTATGATGATGTCTTTGGGTCACAGCAACCCTTACCATCAGGTGGACTGTGTGCTCGTTTGTCATCCTATCCTATAAAATAAAAAATAAATAAATACGCGTAACCGTAACGGCCTATTAAAAGTCCATGGCTGAACACAGGCCTACCCCATAGATTGCCTCATATAGGGATATTTGCCACAGTTGCCACACTTGGCAAGCGGGTTGGCAACCGCAGATATTTATTTTTAGTTGATATTAGGAAGACGCTTTGTTTCCCTCTGTCGCCTCTCATGACACCTTCGGAATGTTATGGGGTAGTGGATATTCTTACAACGCCACTACGCGGTCAATGTACAAAGTACAACAGTTATATATGTATATGTATACATGTTAGATTACACCAAAGTATTTTAAATGTACATTAACTTAGAATGTAAATTTGACGTCAAAATAATATTTTATAATTTAAAATAAAAAAAATTGTACAGCCGACTTCAATATAAGCGACTTCAATATAAGTTATTTAAGAATAACTCAATAACCATTGGTCTGACTTTGATCAAAATGTGGGACCACAAGAGAACTACCAGCTTTCAAATAAAAAAAGAATCATCGAAATCGGATCACCCAGTACAAAGTTATGAGGTAACACATATAAAAAACATACAGTCGAATTGAGTACCGTCTCCTTTTTGGAAGTCGGCAGAAAAGTAAAATTTTACACGCAATAATTCTAATCATCATCATCATCATTACAGCCCTTCACAAGTCCACTGCTGAACATAGGCCTCCCCCAAAGAATGCCACAAAGCACGGTCCTGAGCCACCTGCATCCATCGACTTCCTGCATGTCTTACCAACCGACAACCGATGGGGAAGAAAGGTTCTCGAGTGGCAGCCTCGTACCGGTAGGCGAAGTGTAGGGCGTCCCCCCACGAGATGGAGTGACGACCTGGTAAGACATGCAGGAATAATTCTAATAATAAGAATAATATATTTATTTCTAAGGGCCGCTTTTTCAGTGGTCTAATATTACTCATAGAATAAAATACAACTAAAATAGTTAAATAGTTACATATTTTACTATTATCTGCCGATTGAAAAATAACTCCATTAATTTGTCAAGTAAACGATTAAACATATTTATCCCAAAGCGTAAAAACTTTAAGAGAAAAAGTCCGTTCTAGATTTGTATGATAAAACGGTACGGTATAATATTATCTTTACTATGTGTACCTCTGGTGCTTGGCAATGCGCTAAGCGGGAGTTATAATAATGTTAATTACTATTTAGAAATGAGCAAGCTTACTATATTATACACGTGAAACGAAATGAGCATTGCGTTAGAAATTAAGCTATAAAACTGTTTAATAGAACAGAATAGAATTGAATTTTTTTATTTAAAATTGATTATTACATAATACTTATTGAAAGTCATTTTTTATTCACCACTAGTACGGAAAATACCTCAGTCCTGGGAAAAATCAGCAAGAAACCCAGCGGGACTTTTTTAAACATATTTCACTTAACAATCATTTCGTTTATACAATTTTTAAATAAATTTTTATATAACCAGCATGGTGGCGATTAGCTTATTCCCATAGATGGAATGGAATAGATCCCATACATGGAATAGATTTCCTAATGCCTTCAAAACCAAAAAGAATGTTTACATATATAAACAAAGGTTAAAATTTATTTTATTGGAAAAAATCTCCTGATAATTGATAACATTGAACTCAAGACATTTTGAGGTAAATCGGAATAATGATAAGTACCTAATTGATTTCAATTTTTGTTTTAATTTTATAAATTTTAAGTTGTCATAATGTTTTTGGAACAAACTATGATTATGACTTGGACTTTAAATTTAGAAAGAAAGAAAGAATAAAGAAAAAAAATTATTAGAAAAAATACCAATAAAAAATATTTCAAAAGATATTATAGACTAAAAACTTTAACTACATACCAAAAAAAAAACTAAATCCTAAATAAAATGGAAGCAATTCAAGAATTTCATCAATTGAAAAAATTCAAATCAATTTAGAATTTTTCCATCCATTACCGCCTTATTTATAGGTATAGGGTGACAAACGAGCACACAGTCCACCTGATGGTAAGTGGTTGCTGTGACCCATAGACATTTACATTTATCCTCGTTTGCGAATCAAAATGCAGATGCGTTGTCAACCGTGAGGACTAAGTTGGAATGCCTCTTTTCCAGTAAAAAGGGTCTCCGGTTCTCTACACTCACCATACGAAACACAGCAGTGTTAAACTGCTATTTGACGCTGGTATTCTGTGAGAGCGTGGTCCTTTCCCGGTCGAGCCGACCCATTCGTGCTACAACTATACTACTAATATAGCTGCAGCATGGTTCTACCACGTTGAAATACAGCCTATAAAATTCCGCTGTGAATATAGGCCTCCCCCAAAGATTTCCTCTTAGGAAGGATTTTGCAATAGTGGCCACGTTTGTCAGGCAGGTTGGCAACCAAATTTTTTTAGATGCCATTTAAAAGACGCTACTGCCAATCTCCTAGTTTGTTTCCCTCTCGCCTCTTACGAAACCCTCGAGACATGAGGTGGTGGTATCCTGACACCACCACTACACGTTCATAAAAATGTATATAAGCTCAAATAATTAACCCAGTATTGTCATAAAAACTTCTATTGCACATTACAATGGGTACCTAGTTTTTTAAAGAAACAGTGATAATAATAATAACTTATATGTATTAATCGAAGTCTAAGAGATTGATAAAGCCACTACCAGGTTATTAAAAAAGTAAATTAAGTATTCTTCATTTTATTTAAGAGGATTGTGAAGCTGTAAATTTTCATACAAAAAGCGATAACGTTTTCCCCCCCGTAAATATAGTCCAATTTTAATAATTTTTAGAAATGTTGTAGATATGACAAAACACTAGGCTTGTACGTTTTTATTTTAAAGAAATATTGTATACAATATAAGTTATTAGCATCTAAATATCTATATTTTTGACTTAAAAACTTCCTCGAGCGTTTTTATTTTTTTTTTAATTAAGCTAAACTGATTACTAAAAAAGTAAAACGTACAGGCGTAGATTAAAGTGTACTGAATCGAATAAGACCTAAATTGTCTTATTTTGTAAAGTTTTAGGGGGGTATAAACGTTATCGTCGGAAACAATATTTCAAAAAGAAAATGTAGGCAATTGCCTTCAAGACTTGCAACTCTCCCTATCGCACGATAAGGGTCGGGGGGCAGGGGCATATTGTAGTGATGTTAGGGGTGGTGGGGTGTGAATACCAGTATTTTACGATTATGTTGTAAAAATAAAAGTTATATTTGTAAAATGAGCCGTGGTAGCTCAGACGATTAGCGCTCGCTATAAGTTTCACAGTAGGTACGCAAGAAACCCGGGTTCGATCCCCGCCGGCACCAATGAAATTGTTAATTGCAATTTCAAGTGCTGATTTACCACGTGCTCGGCGGTGAAGGAAAACATCGAGAGGAAACCTGCATGTCTGACAAATAAAAAAAATATATTTCGAAGACATGTGAAGTTCGCCAACACGCAATGGGGCAGCGCGACGGACCTTTCCTTGCCCTAAAATTCTCTCAGAAATGAGAGGAGGCCTGTGCCCAGCATTAGGAGATGTATATAGGCTGTAACTTTTAGAGGTGTTATCGATATTATTATCGCCTAGGGAGGAGAAAATAATATCGATAACCTAGAAAGATAATACCTCTCATGAAAAAGTTAATGTCTGTGATTATTTAGTGTTTATTGATTATTTAGTTATTAATTTAGTTTTTATTGAATAAGGACATTAAATTAAAAATATTTCGAGTTTACAATAAAGTGGGTAGGCAAATAAATAAAAATTAACAACTTGAAGTAATTATTATTGTTTATTATTACATATTACTTAATTACACTCTTTCTCGAACTGCCATTTCTCTAGGAACTCGAGGGTCAATCATTTCTAGTATGTAATAAACATTAAAAATTAAATGAGTAAAGTCTTGGCTGCATTTTTGTTGCCCAAAAGTGATCATGGTTTATTAAATTAAGTACGAAAACATGAAAAAGTTGTGTCCATACTACGAAAAAACAAAATTGCCTACCAGTGATATGTAATTATCCCTGGACCTGATAATAGTAATCATGGTTTCTTTTTTCTTTTTGTCCTTCTCGTATCAAACGAAATTTGATCTGTTTTTAGTTATGGCCTTCAAATGTAGCATATTAGAATCAGAAATAAGACATTTTCATTTAGAGAATCATGTCCAATAAACCCATCGGGAGTTGTCCCTAAATAATAATCTTCGGAATCAATAAACAGTCCACACTCCCAAACTTTTAGATTATGTTTCCTAATCTTGATTCCTTGCAGAATGTTAAATTAATGAATTGCAATCGAAATATTTTTTTATTTGCTAAATGATTTATTTCTACAATTCTTTGCCCATACAACTTATCTGACTCAATCTTGACTAACTCTGGTTCAATAATTATATATATATATATATATATATATATATATATATATATATACATCGTCCTTGCACATTACTGTCTGGTAATTATTTGTCTATCTCGGAGTCACTGAAAAATAAATAGAAGCATAATAGTTTAAATTACATTTTATTGCTAACTAATGCGGGCGAAGTCGTGGGTGAAAAGCTAGTTTACCTATAGAATTCGGTTCATCGTTTAAATTTCTGTGAGAGCGTAGTCGTTCCCCGGTCGAGCCGACCCACTCGTACTACAACTATACTACTAATATAGCTGCAGCATGGCTATACCACGTATAGAAATTTTACTAATCAAATCTTTGTATCTCGAAAATTTTAGCATTTTCCTTTGAATCATCGGAATTCCACAGTAACAGTGATACGAACAACTTCTTCTAACGGACTAATATTATTACTGGACAAGTGGTAAAACTAAAAAATTTGTACAACCGATTTCAATAAAACTCAATTACAACATAATATATGTAATGGTTGAAATGATTTCCATAAAATTTGTATGAAACCAACTGTGAACAAGAAAAGAATAGGTAAGTATTCAAAATCGGTCTGGAGAAATCGGTGAACATATAACAACATATAAAAATAAAACAAATATGCATACAGCGGAATATAGAACCCCCTCCGTTTTTGTAGTCAAATCAACATCAGCTATCCCATACTTCTATATTTTGTGGAATAAATTTCGGTCTATCTCCTACCAGTCAACCAATGTACATTGGTATGTAAGGTAGTAAGGTACGCGATCAAAGTAAGTAATTTATTATAAGTAATTAAGTAAGTAAGTACGCCTACTTACCTGTTGCCCGTCCTTTCGATTTACGAAGCAAATTGCATATTTTTAGTTTTGTCTCTAATCTTTCTCTTCTATTCTAAAATGTATAAAATTATTTTAGTTGATTGAATGTAATACACATCTTATAATCACGCACATAGTATATAGGTAGATACTTACATAAAAAAATAACAGCCCACTTCTATAAGTTATATGTAGAAGTCCCCACGTCTACATAGACTATGCAATGTAATAAAATTGCAAAGTAACACAAACAAATTCATTATGTAACTTGTAAATGTACGCAAATATAGGCTATGAATGAATGAACGCTCCTCCTGCTGGTATCGTAGTGTGCGTAAGAATTAGTGTAATATGTTGTATTTGTGTTGAGCCCGGCGGGAGGCAGAGGCAGAGCGTGCGTTATGAAACAG
Organism: Parnassius glacialis; assembly: GCA_033319125.1. Lineage (NCBI taxonomy): Eukaryota > Metazoa > Arthropoda > Insecta > Lepidoptera > Papilionidae > Parnassius > Parnassius glacialis. The sequence goes on along the minus strand of JAVANC010000008.1, from coordinate 31,711,408 downwards.
ATAGCATTTTTGAAAATACCTACTTGCGTCGCGTATCGGCACTTCACAATCCTCTTAAGTTTTAGATGTCCATCAGGTTAGAAAAAACTAATTTTTCTCTGCAGTTTTATTTATTTATGCAATAAACGGTAACAGTGCGCCTTTCTAGTAAAAAATAAACACACGTGTAAACTCCAAAACTTTACCGTTAAATATAAACACAAAATTATAATATACGTCACTAAATTTCTAAACATATACACACGTAACCCTTAACTTCGGAACTCGAGTGTGAAGCAACAAAAGCGGCTTAATATAACGCTAGTACCTATTTTGTAGGCATAAACAAGCGGTTTAGCACTCTCCTCGAAAGTTCCACCCACAAGTGAGAAGATTAAGGGTTGTAGAGAAACTTGAACCGCCGCCACCGTAACGAATAACGAGCGATAAATTACGATTTAATTTTCCCGTATAATATTCGGTTTTGAACTTGTTCATTCCGAATTTGTTCGGATAATAATAAATTGTGGTTATTATGAATTCTTTCTTTTTAATAATATTAGAGTGGCAAAGGGTTGGTAGTCCACGTCGTAGTAAGCGGCTTTATTCTAATTGGTGGACTTTCTTTCTGTCTAGGATTTCACTTGGGTACCTACCATCTCCTTACATATTTCTGCCGCTAACCAGCTGCACGTGCACTGCTATGGTCCGGTACGAATATGAGGTTTAGAGAGCGAGTATAATTACTCAAAGATGTCACGCATCTATTTAGGCTATATTATTATAGGATATGTGTGTCAAACGAGCACACAGTCCATATGATGGTCAGTGGTTGCTGTGGGCCATAGACATCTACATCTATCCTGGATTAAGAATCAAAATGCAGATGCCTTGTCACCCCTGAGGAAGATGGAATGCCTCGTTTCCAGTAGAAAGGGTCTCCGATTCGCTACACTCACCATACGAAACACAGCAGCATTAAGCTGTTATTTTACTCTGGTATTCTTTTAGAGCGTGGTCCTTCCCCGGGCCAGCCGACCAATTCGTGCTACAACTATACCAGTAATATAGCTGCAGCATGGCTCTATCACGTAAATATATATATATATATATATATATATATATATATATATATATATATATATATATATATATAACATCTATCGACCATTTAGCTCGAAGAACTGACAAGCGATGGGGAAGGATGGTTTTCGAGTGGTAGCCTCGTACTGGTAACTGAAGTGTAAGGCAGCTCCCAATAGTTGGAGTGACGATCTGGTGAGAGATGAAGGAAGTCGATATGTACAAGCGGCTCAGGACAGTGCTTTATTGCATTCCGTGGAGGGATCCTATGTTCAGCAGTGAATCTATGACGGGTGGTAATTATGAAAATGATAATACGATAACGCATATGTTGCCTTATAAATTTGTTCACAGGTGTCCATGGGCTGCAGGAGCCATGTGTCATTAGATAGAAATAATTCATTGATTACTTCTTTTTTATTGAAAATTTTTAAACATTTCTAACATTTTTATATAAAACTATTGGTAAATCCAATCAAGCATGCCTTAAGCGTTTAAATTTTTTAAAGTAGTTAACACAAGTTTTCACCAATAACCTTATTATTACTACTACTTCTAATTTTTCAATAATTTTATGTCAAACTTCAATTTAACCCTTTCGCTGTCCCGTGCACTACATATAGGGCACTGCTATTGTCTTACTATTGTGTCTGGAAACCGGACAGTGAGTGTTAAATTAAACTTTCGAAAATCGAAAAGTGCACGACTCAGAATGCTCATATTATGATCATCATATTATCATTCTGGTCACTCCATAAAGTCCAAGCGTATTTAAGTAATAATAATAATAATGTCCTCCAGACCGAATTTCGCCCACGGCGGCCAGTCTCAACGAAGACTAGCCATCGGCGCAGGACAGGATTATAGTGTCCAAGTGTATGCGCAATCACAGGTGCACTCTCTATTCCCTCACTCTCATAGCCCGATGGGACTGTAAACCGACTCGACCGGAGAGAGATCAGGCGCAGGACCAACGGCTTTACGTGCTTTCCGAGGCACGGGGGTGAAACACCGCCAACTTCCCGACTTCGGGCAGCTACTGAGAATTTCTTGATGGAAAAACTCAATAACTGATTTTTTGGCCCGACCCGGGATACGAACCCGGGATCTTATGATCAGCAGTCGCACTACTACAACCAATAGACCAACGAGGCAGTCGAGGCAGTGGTATTTAAGTATAAATATACTTAAATATATACATCCTACTTAATTTTAGTCCATAGTTCTATTATTTATTCTGTGCTTTTTAAATATTGTAATATAAAAATCTGTGATAATAATAATAATCTAGTATGTATCAAATTTGGTTTTCCGAATACTTTGTATTTGTTCAGCGATTGTTTTAAGCACGAGCCGCTGCAAACAAACGATACAGTATCCATTCACGACGGATGCTGAGATCGAAGCACCTTATATATAATGTACTCTGTGCCCGAAATGAGTGAGTGAGGCAGTCTATGTACTAAAATAAATTATTACAAGGCTGCTCAAAACACCGAAAACTTCGCGATTTCCCGGTCGAAAATAATTAATTATAACTAAACAAAACAAAATTAAACTGCCATTTACATTCCATGGCTTCCCACATGATAGATGAAGAGATTAAAAAACAGATTGATTTGAAACATTGACATTTTTAAAAGTTATAGTGTTTACCCCTCCATGCCGACTTGATAAATCCACACTATAAGCCACTAAAACCATTTTTTATGTTAAAATAGCAATTAATCGATAAAAAAAATAATTTCAACAATCATTTAACTTTCTGACGGTGTGCCTTTTATATCATTTTTATTATCTGTACAATATGATTGTTAGATTTCACAACGTTGGAATATTGATTTTAGGTCCTAGTAGAACATCCTACGCGCTTCGCGCTTAAGGCATGCAAAAGTTTAAACCATTTTAATTAAGCTACTGTCGAAAAAAATGAATGAATATAAAATGTATTGGCGGTGAAGAAGAATCCATCATTCCCTTTCGTCCTTGGGTGTCGTAACGTCGTAAAAGTCAACAGTAGGTAATGTCAGAAAAATCTTATGGTTTCCACTAGATAGCGACGTACCGCTATAGTTTTTTTTTATAGGAAAAGGGTGACAAACGAGCACACAGTCCACCTGATAGTAAGTGGTTGCTGCGGCCCATAGACATCTACATCTATCCTCTATTACAAATCAAAATGCAGATGCGTTGTCATCCGCGAGGACTAAGATGGAATGCCTAATTTCCAGTAAAAAGGGCCTCCGGCCAGCTGCACTCACCAAGCGAAACGCAGAGGTAAACCTCTACTTCACGCTGGTATTCTGTGAGGTCGTGGTACCACCCCGGTTCGAGCCGGCCCATCCGTGCGACAGCAAAAGATGCCGCGTGACTCTACCACTGTTTAACGTTGTTATAACGACGTCGTTCGGTTCAGACGTAAAACGTTCAGGCCGGCGATAGGCGCAGCGTCAAAGGTACACGTATGGTACTGTGATCATCTATCTGCCTGCGAAGCGTGAAGACTAAGGCAAGTTCTTTCTACAATAAGATCACCAACATCTTATACATTTACAGGTAACAGTGTAACAGTATGCCGTCTTTCATAATTGATCAATAAAATTTTATTTTGCAAGGCAATTACTCTTCTTACTTATACTTTCTTCATCCACCAACACATACACACACGGGTGTGTGTATGTGTTGGTGGTTGTTGTATGTATGATGTGGATGTGGACATCATACATACAACAACACTCATACACTCACATGTACATACTCCTTAATATACACTCACTAATTACAAATTTTCTAGAGGTTAAACTTTTTGTAATCTTACATTTTTGTAATTCTTAAGGGAAGTAGCGGGTCATTTTCCAACACGAGTATCCTCTTATTACTCACTGGAAAGTCTCAGCATTATGTTGTTAACAAGATTACCGAAATAAACGTATTATTTACTCCATCCGCGGCTAGTCGTTGCTGCTGGTGATAAGAGGGCTGGTTCTGTTCTCGCTCAAAGGCTAAGTATAGCCATTCAGCGGGGAAACGCAGCCAGCGTTCTTGGCACGACACCGCGGGGAGTAGGACTATATGATAATTAAGTTTCTAGTTTTAGTTTTTTTTATAGTTTTTAATATTGTATATAATAAAATGTTGTGCATTATGTTTTATTATTTAATAAGAGAGTGTTATGTCCACCTTATTTTTTTGTATAGAATGCGGGTGACAAACGTGCACACAGTCCATCTGATGGTAAGTGGATGCTGATACTGCCTCGTTAATCTAATGGTCGTAAACTGGATTGCTAAGCATAAGCTTCCGAATCTTGAGTTCTTCTGTCAAGAAATTCTCAGTAGCAGGCTGGAGTCAGGAAGATGGCGCGTAAAGCCGTTAGGTCTGCGCCTGATCTCTCTACAGTCATATCGGATTGCCGACCCATGAACTAAGAGAGTGAAGGAATAGAGAGGGCACCTGTGCTTGTGTTTACACTCGAGAACTATAACGGAACTGGCCACAGTGACTGGTCTAGAGGACATTACATATATCCTCGATTAAGAATCAAAATGCAGATGCGCTACCGCTATCACCCCTGAGGACAATAATGGAATGCCTTGTTTCCAGTAGAAATGGTCTCCAGAAAGCTGTGGAGTTTTAGGGGCTGGTAAATAAGAAAGAAAGAAAAATATAAAATGTTAATTTAGTTTCTGCTTGTTTCAGGTTTTAGCTCCTAAAAGCAAGAAAAACTAAGACAAGATGGCGGCGTTCGTAGCCAAGCAGATGGTCGGGAACAAACTCAGCGCCGTTAAAGGTAAGATTGGCAATTTTTGTTTTTACTAAATAATATTTATTAAATTGTTTTTAAAACGTTAGAATTTTTTACGTTGAGGCTATTGACAAACATAAATTGCACAAGAACAAACATCGAAACCTGTCAGCATTATTTGTAGGCCATACAAATACTTGTTTTGTATGGGAATTGAATCTGTGTCCCTAACTGCAACTCAATACTAAGCCTGTGCGCCGCGGAGCTGTCAGAATCATAGAGATGGCACAATTTAAAGACAGATGACACAATTTAAACAGTGGTAGAGCCACGCGGCAGCTTTTGCTGTCGCACGGATGGGCAGGCTCGAACCGGGGTGGTACCACGACCTCACAGAAAACCAGCGTGAAGTAGAGGTTTACCTCTGCGTTTCACTTGGTGAGTGCAGGTGGCCGGAGGCCCTTTTTACTGGAAATGAGGCATTCCATCTTAGTCCTTACGGGTGACAACGCATCTACATTTTGATTTGTAATAGAGGATAGATGTAGATGTCTATGGGCCACAGCAGCCACTTACCATCAGGTGGACTGTGTGCTCGTTTGTCACCCTTATCTTACAAAAAAAAGGAGCATTCCGCCAGCCATGTGTGATAACTACTGCAATTATTGGTTCTATGAAGTAATCTATTGTTTATCAATGAACTGAAGGCTGTACCAATTAATGGGCGAACCCGAAGACCTTTCTTCAGCGGTGGGAATGAGGAGGGCTTAGTTTTGATGTTTGACGTTTGGTTATATTGCATTGTGTAATGCAAACTAATCACGTCACGCCTGTAATCTCCGAGGGGGAAGGCAGGAAGCAAAGAGCTCGGATCAAGTGTAGCTAAAATATATAGGTTTAAATGGAAAATTGTAATAGGTGGTTATCCAAACGCCTACACAATCATACCTAATAAGTATCCCATTAGTGGCATTTTACGACATGCTAGGCAAATAGTAACCATTTTTTTTAAGTTTCACATGAACTTGGGACCTATAAGTCCCAGACAACATGGCATATGGGATATAAATAAAATTTAAAAAAAAAGCTATTTCTTAGTCTGATTACTTTCATTTAATATACCTGGGACCGTCTCCAACAAAGACTAATTCGGAACGTGATCTTTTGTTATTTGGCCAATAAGATCCGAAGACACTTCGCAATATTGTGAGAAGTCTTCTGCCAACTTTATGGCTTCGAAATCTCCCAACGCGTTTTCGGAATTTCGCACAATAAGAACGAAACAGACTTTAATATCTACATCTAATATACAAAAATTAATTTTTGTTTGTTCGTATTTTATGCGCTGCTATACCGTACATCAGATTGCGCTAAAACTTTTTCAACTTATTGCTGGCTTTTACGCGAAAGTTATAGGCATAGTACAATTTAATTTCAGTAGGTGGCGCTAGTAACATATTAACAATTTTTTTAGTTATTTATCATTTAACTTGAATTATTGTATTATCATTCTTATTCTTATTTAAACAAATAACTCTTTCTTTAAAACAATATTTCCACAATTGTTTCTTCTGCGGCAGCGACGCGCCGAGGACCAGCTAGTATATATTATATAAATAAAATTGACGTGTCTGTCTGTAATATTGAAATACAGTAGACAGCCGATTATCCGAACACCGATTAACCGAATCGCCAATTATCCGAATCAGTCCTAAGCGTAATATAAAAAATCAAAACCAAGTACGAGTACGTACTGTTGTTGTACTGTTGTACGTAATGTTACTTACGTACTTGGTTAACTGATATAAAAAAATAACAGTGAAAAAAAATTAAGTTTTGTGACTGCGTTGGGAACTGGTGATGGATATTTGTCGCGAAAAGTAATGAAAAAGGCAAAGGATGAACAGCTTGAGAAGGCTGTTTTTACGTGGTTCCTGTAGTAACGATCTATTGGACAACCGATTTCAGGATCGATTTTATGTGAAAAGGCGAGAATGTTCAGTGAAAAAATGGGTGTAGCTGGTTTTACACTTTATAAAATGTAAAACCATTTATAAACTTAATGAAGTTTATTCTATTTGTGACAGTTTGTTTTTCTATATTACATACCAGTCTTTGTCCGATTATTAGAATTTTCGATTATCCGAATCGACCCCGGTCCCAATTAATTCGGATAATCGGCGTTCTATTGTAACTGGCTTCTGTTAAGCTCATGGGGTTGTTTGCATGCTATTAAAAGGTAAACAACCATTTTTTTAATGACTGTGTATCTGTCTTACCATCATCCTTCACAAGTCCACTGCTGAACATAGGCCTCCCCCATGGAATGCCACAAAGCACGATCTTGAGCTACCTGCATCCATCGACTTCCTGCATGTCTCACCAGGTCGTCATTCCATCTAGTGGGGGGGTCGCCCTACACTTCGTCTACCGGTACGAGGCTGCCACTCGAGAACTTTTCTTCTCCATCGGTTGTCGGTTCTTCGAGCTATATGGCCGGCCCACTGCCACTTCAGCTTAATAATCCGTTGGGCTATGTCGGTTACTCTGGTTCTACTGCGGATATCCTCATTCCTAAGTTTACCACGCAGCGATACCCCGAGCGTAGCCCTCTCCATAGCTCGCTGAGCGACCTTGAGCTTCCTCATATGGCCAGCAGTGAAGGACCACGTCACAGATCCGTAAGTCATCTCTGGCAACATGGACTGGTTGTACAATTTCGTTTTCAGGTTTTGAGGTATGTCTTACGAGAAGATGTGTCGTAGTTTCCTGACCGCTGCCGGGCCGAGTTGAATCCGTCGATTGACCTCTCGATCGAAGTCGGACTTACCTAGTCGGACTATTTGTCCCAGGTAAACATAATCGTCAACAACTTCGAGCTTAGTGCTCCCAACAACTACCGGTATAGGTGTGACATGGACGTTAAACATGATTTTTGTTTTCTCCATGTTCATCTTAAGATCTATCCGTTGGGAGACACTATTGAGGTCATTGAGCATAGTGCTTAGGTCCTCCAGTGATTCTGCCATAAGGACTATGTCGTCGGCAAATCGAAGGCGAGTGATGTACTCGTCATTGATGTTAATATCGCAACCTTTCCAGTCCAGTAGATTGAAAACGTCTTCCAATGCAGTGGTGAAGAGTTTCGGGGATATAACGTCACCCTGTTTTACACCTCTCTGCAGTTGGATAGGTTTCGTACTCTAATTCTGTACTCGGATAGCTATCGTAGCTCTACTGTGCAAATACTTCAGCACTTCGATATACCGACAGTCAACTTGGCATCGCTGAAGAGACTGCAGCACCGCCCAAATTTCGACGGAATCAAAGGAACGACGGAAAACAGCACGTAGGTACGCGGCTCAGAAGGGAAATCGGTCTGTAGTTCTTCAAGAGAGCGTTGTCGCCTTTCTTGAAGAACAAGACCACCGCATTTCTGCTCCACGCCTCCGGAGTAGTGCCACCTTGGAGGACGGAATTAAAGAGCTTCTGAAGGACTTCAAGTACCCGTTTTCCATCCGCTTTCAGAAGCTCCGCTGTAATTCCATCCTCGCCTGGGGCCTTGCCGTTTTTAAGGTGCTGGAGATCCATTTTAATCTCGCTCAGACTGACGTCAGATATATCATGGGGATAGTGTCGGATAAGACTCGCTCTTGGATCGTAATTCACACTTGCGTGTGGCTCCAACGATGATGTCTACAGCTGCCCATAGAACCTCTCAATCTCACTCAAAATCTCAGGTGTCCCGGAAACAATGCTGCCACACTCGGTCTTCAGCCTAGACTGGCAGACAGATCTCTGGCAAAGACTTTGGAGCCTTGGTTCCGTTCGATCGCTTCTCCAATACAAGCTGTATTGAAGTTGCGTAAAACCCGCCGCATGCATTTCGAGATCTGTCTGTTCAGTTACCTGTATGCTGTCAATCCTGTTGAAGAGTGTAGCTTCACCTCCCGTCTAATAGCCATGAGATTGCGAGTGTGATCGGAGAGTTTTTGTGTTCTTCTGCGGCGGGTCTGGCAGAACTTAGCTCCAACCGCATGGACAGTTTCCACGAGCTTGTCATTCATATCGTCCACTTCATTGCAGTCTTCTAGGCACTGAAAACGGTTTTGTAACTCGAGCTAAAAGGTTTTGGGACTTTAGAACAGAGCACGAAGGGGACGTAGCGTTGATTTCATTAGAGGAGACCTCTCCAACTTAACGTTAAGGTTCAGTATGCCTCTAACGATTCGGTGATCGCTACCAGTTTTCACCCTTGCGATCACGGAGACATCACTGATTAGTTGTCGTCTGGTCGTCATAATGAAGTCAATCTCATTTTTTGTCGAACCGTCAGGGCTCGACCAGGTCCACTTCCTGTGAGGCCGCTTCTGTAAGGAAGAATTCATTATAAAGAGTCCCTCTTTCACCACCACTAAAAGTCGAGACACTTAAGTCTTGCGCTGAACGAAACATGAACGAACGCACGAATTGAATTGCACGAATGCGACTGGAGAGCGAATCAGTGCGATACGCACGAGCCAATCAGCGCGACTTATGAGCAATAGTGGTTACGGCTAGACTTTCGTGCCGCTACTTATACACGGTCAAGCCTAATACTTACTTTTATTTTATGACTAGCGTTCCGCCCCGGCTTCTCCTTCTCACCTTCTTCTATTATTATTTTATTAAAACGTTACTTCCACACTAGAATTTTCCTCTGTATTGTGAGGGCAGTTTACATACATAAATTTCACAAGGACAAACAAACCCGGAACAATTATTTGTAGGCCATACAAATACTTGTTCCGTGCGTGATTCGAACCGGCGGCCCTTAGCCCTCATTGCTCAGTCATTGCGCAATGACTGAGCAATGAGTCAACGTAGTTGCATTGAATATTATCGAATATTTGGGAGCATTAAATAATATAAAAAAAATGTAAACAAATATGACCAGAGCATTGAGCTGTTATTTTACGCTGTTATTCTCTGAGAGCGAGGTTCTTTCTCGGTCGAGCCGACCCATTAGTGCTACAACCATAACATAGCTCCAGCATGGTTCTACCACGCCGTTTCTTCTGCTTTTTTTTTACATTATTTTCATACGCGGTAGAGCCATGCAGCAGCTATATTTCTGGTATAGTTGTAACACGAATGGGTCGACTCGACCGGGGAAGGACCACGCTCTCACAGAATACCAGCGTAAAATAGCAGCTTAATGCTGCTGTGTTTCGTATGGTGAGTTCTACACTCACTGGAGACCCTTTTTACTGGAAACGAGGCATTCCATCTTAGTCCTCACGGGTGACAACGCATCTGCATTTTGATTCGTAATTGAGGATAAATGTAGATGTCTATAGGTCACAGCAATTACTTACCATCAGGTGGACTGTGTGCTCGTTTGTCACCCTTATACTATAAAAAAACATTAATGGTGCTACAGTTTTGTAGCAGACGGTAGTGTAATTTAAGTAAAATGACTAATTTATGATTAATTTAATTATTTAATAACTAGGCAGGGTAGACCGCCTCGTTAGTCTAATGGTTGTAAAACGATTGTTGAACATGAGGTCCCAGGTTCAAATCCCGAGTCAAGCTAAAAATATCAGCATTGAGTTTTTCAGAGTCAGGAATTTGGTTGGTATATCACCCCCGTGCCTCGGAAAGCACGTATAGTCGTTGGTGCTGCGTCAGTTTACCGTCCCGTCGGACTATGAGAGTGAAGGAATAGAGGGTGCACCTGTGCTTATGCATACATTTGGGCACTATAATCTAGTCCTGCGCCGATGGCTAGCCTCCGTTGAGGTTGGGGTCGTGACCAAAATTCTATCTGGAGGCCATTACTAGCGTAGAGCTCCATTAGGGTACATCGTCTCTAAGTACTAAAGTTCATTTACTGCTCAGAAGTCCCTCTTGGTAGAAACTTCTGATAGGCTGTGACAGTGATGGTGAACGCCGATAATCCCTAATTACTTTTATTTAAAATATATTTTAAATAAACATTGTGGAGGCTGTCATCGTTATACTTGACTCTTCCAATCCTCCACTACCCCTAATAAATTTATGAAAAAGCGGGTAGTATTAAAAATTGTGTCATTACAAATCTCCGTGAAGCTTATTTCGTAAGCATCTCATTAAGCTGGAATCTCGGTACGACGTAAAATAAATAAGACTGCCTGCCCGGACGTTTAGCGTTTGATTTCCCTAGAGTCCAAGATTTAATTCCGGCGGACGCGCTTCTCTTGGACCGCTTGCTGTGTCTCCGCTTAAGCGGCTTATTTTTATTAATTATCTATTATAGATCGCTGCAATTTTTATTATTTGTATTTTTAATCGTGTTAAAGCTTGAGCGCTATTGGAATATTAGCCAAGCGTGTTACTTCAAGGATGATCCCATATATTTTTAGAGAAAATATTTTATACTTCAAGGGCGATCCCATATATTTTTAGAGAAGAAATTTTATACTTCAAGGGCGATTCCATATATTTTTAGAGAAAAAATTCCACCCTAAGTGTAGCAAATTAATTACTTAAAACTTAAACGTGGTAGAGCCACGCTGCAGCTATATTATGGTTGTAGCACGAATGGGTCGGCTCTGATCGGTGTAGGACCACACTCTCACAGAATACCAGCGTAAAATAGTAGCTCAATGCTCGTGTTTCGTAGAGAATCGGAGACCCTTTTTACTGGAAACGAGGCATTCCATAGTCCATAGTCCTCAGGGGTGACAACGCATCTGCATTAATTCTTAATCGAGGATAAATGTCTATGTCTATGGGCCATAACATCCACTTTCAATCAGGTGAACTGTGTGATCGTTTGTCACCCTTATTCTATTTAAAAAAAAACTTACTTTTAGGAATTTAAAATTGGTTTTACGTTTTGTTAAAAAGTATTATTGTATATTTTAAATATTATAAATTCATAATATCCTCCTCAATTTTATGTTATAGTTTTTAATCACCACCTGTATGTATTGGTTAGTAAACTACATAATATAAATTATTGTTACGAGCTTGCGGTTCGAGACGATTAAAACTGCCGAGTGAATTACCAAAATTGACACTTTAATTACACAACACTAAATGTAACTTAAAACCACATTAATAACCAAACACAAATGTACTACTGATCACTTTAGTTCGCAGTTGTATCGCTTCAAGTATTCGCTTGTATCGCCAATTTAACACTACCCCGGGTCGCGGTCTAAACCAGCCTTATATAGGGCCTCAGATAGTTCCAGAACCTTCTATTGTAGAAAGTAGAAACATCTAGAATGTTCAAATACATACCGGTCCCGACTAGGTGTCGATAGTTCTAGAAAGTTCTTCCATGGAAACTTCTAGAAGGATCTTGACTCTCCTATTTCTGCTACTCGATACTAGAAGGCGCTAGTGGTAACTAGTGTCATCGTGTACCAGGTGTTAATTGTGGTGCACAATATTATTCTATTGTGTTGGAACAAAAAGTGACAGGTAACGAACATCGTTTAATTTATTTTATTTTTTTAATCTTGATTGTTAACACCTTGATAACTAGGGTAACAAAGGGCGGAATTAATGTCTTCATTTCATTGTAATTCTTATTTCATACTAGCGATCTTCCCCGGTTTTGAACGGGTGATTTCTGGATCTCGACAACAGCGCCACCTACCGGATCCAATTTTGAATCCAAACCATCCAGGGACCCACTCAAACGCACACAAAAAAATCACCATAGTTGATTAAGCAGTTTTCGAGTTTTAGGTAAACTATCGGACAGCAATTGATTTGTTTGTACAGACATCATTACTTTTATTTATTCCAGAGGTCTATTACTATTATTCAGATTAATGTCCTTTTTTCTGATATTATGAATAGTTTTTCTGATTTTACTGATATGATGAATTTTTTACGATAATTCGATTTGAAATCTGTAAATATAACAAACTCTCTATTAGCTTATTCTGCTACTTCAGTTTTTGATCTTGGTTTTCTTTTATTATTTACAATAAATAGTAAAATGAATACTCGCAACGCCAAGACGCGCCAGACGAAGATGAACCATCTCCAGCTTGCTTGAAGCATTTGACTGGATAATTTTTCAGACGTCTGTGTATATGTGTGTGTGTTTATCTTATGACTTTAATCTTTAATCTCTATAATATAAGAATTAATCGCTGAATGTGTTGCTAAGCGCAAATCTCAACAGAAGCTGAACCGATTTCGCTAATTCTTTTCTTATAATATTCCTTGAACTACGAAGATGGTTTTTAAGAAGTGAAAAATTTTAAAAATTGCCTGAAAAAGTCTAATAACAACACTTTTCTATATTCCCATACAAAAGATTCGTAATAATACTTAAAAGTCAATTTGAACTTTAATGCCATACCATAAAGTTTAAGTGTTAGTGAAGGAGTTCCGGGAAGGCGAAAACAAAACAAAGAGTGACGTTAGTATCGTATAAATATTAATGTCAATATATGTCAATATGTATACACACTGGCAGACAGCTAATGTTATAAGGAGTAACTTGGGCTGCTTTTATTTTAGGGTTCCACGAAAAAAAACCACGCGGGCGAAGTCGCGGGGGACAGCTAGTTAATTATACAATTGTTATTAAACATAGAATGTTAACAGAATTATATACATTTATACACGTTATTTAGAATGACGAAAGGCAATCGTCCATACAAGGGGGCAGGGCCATGTTTTACGTACTGATGGATAAGATAATAAGTTAGCTAATATCGTATAGCGTAATTAAGACTGCTGTGTTTCGTATGGTTAGTGTAGAGAACCAGAGACCCTTTATATTGGAAACGAGGCATTCCATCTTAGTCCTTACGGGTGACAACGCATCTGCATTTTGATTCGTAATCGGGGATAGATGTAGATGTCTATGGGCCGCAGCAATCACTTGCCATCAGGTGGACTGTATTTTGTTTATCACCCTTATCCTAAAGAGAAAAAAAACATACAACAAGAATAAAAGCGTAAAATAGCAGCTTAATGTTGCTGTGTATCATATGGTGAGTGTAGAGAACCGGAGACCCTTTTTACTGGAAACGAGGCATTCCATCTTAGTCCACGCGTGACAACGCATCTGCATTTTGATTCGTAATCGGGGATAGATGTAGATATATAGGCTGGAGCAACCACTTACAATCAGGTGCACTGTGTGTTCGGTTATCACCCTTATCCTATAGAAAAAAAAACATACGACAAGAATACTCCGAGAGATTTTTTAAATAGCTAAATAATTATAGACACGAAAGAATATAACTTCATTTATTAAAAAATTGACAATTATAATATAATCTATTAATTAATATAAAAATTGTTTTAAATTATAAAGTAGCAATATTCACTTCTCACACTATCCAATCCAGTCTTAACTTATTACTATTTTCTAAAAATATCACATTTTACTAAATCATATGTAAAAAATCCGTTAACACGTTAATCTTCGCCTGGAATTAATGAGACTTAATAAAATATCCCAAAGAATCTTAAGGCCTCTAACAAATGGCGGAATAATGATCTATAAAAAAATTCGAGTCCCAATTCAGAGAGGGCAGGCAGAGGACAGAAGACGAGGGCATCTTTCTAATATCATCTATAAGTCCGCCAAGTGTGCCGTAACCAAACTCCTAGCTCTAATCAATCCCTGTTTAGCACTTTTTATGTGTGACCAACAAAAATTATAATAATTTATTGCTTAAAATTTGTTTTCGAAAATCTTTTTGTATGGTTATTATTTCATTAAACCTTTATTCTATCTTCTTTTTTGAAATATAATCTATGACCGAATCTAAAGTAAAAATCAATCTTATCACTTCTTTTTTATTTATTACTAAACTGTCAAAATCCATCTGACAAACACGTACAATATATTGGAAGACATTTTTATACGCTAAATAGAACTAACAAGAATGATAATGATTCTTTCTTTTTATTTCTTTCTAATTCTCGTTGATATGTTATTTCATAAATCGTTATTCTATTTGAAATATTATATTTAATAATTTGAAATATAATCTGTAATCGAATGTAAAAATAAATCTTACCACTACATTTTTTTATTATTTATTATTCGACAGCTCCGAATTTCATTCGACAAAAGTAACATTACTTTGGAAGACAATTTTAAACGCGTTTTACTTACATACACTTATACATATATCTAATATTAATCTATCTATATCCAATAATATCATTAATTGAAAGGAAGACATGTTTCCCATTCAACCAAACTAATCGTGTAAAATGTAATAATAGTCTATATTTGATCCAATCCAATAGGGTGGCCAATTTCGTTTAAAACGTTACAGAATATTTGATTAATAATACACAGTATTAACAAAAAAAAATAGAGTTTACTTTCTAAGTGAAAAACATTTATGTTTTTAAAATTGTAACCGATTGGCTGCGATAGCCGATCAGCTTGATAAGCACGGCGTATCAAATCTTCCTAGGAAATCTTAGTAAGAAAGAGGCCCATATCCAGATGTTGACTGATACAGAATGACAAGAAAAAAGAAAAGTATATTTAAAGTATACCAAAGGGAAAGTCGAGATAATACTGTTAAAATATTTTAGGCAACCCTATTTACAATTTAAACAACATCCAACAATATGGACGCCCTCTTTTTCTATATTCATTATTTAGTCTCCACAATCCATTGAATACTCCTTATTATGGAACAAACTTATCAACATTCGTCTTCTCATTCCACCACATGATTTAGGGCTATAGCTGTCACTGTCACACTCTTTTACATAAGCCCTTTTGATTTTTTCATTCGAGTCCGGGATTAGCAATTGTTTCCTTTTTCTCGCCCTTTTTGCTCTGTCTACTTCGTCCCGGGGAAGCGCACTCTGTTTTGGACTGTAGTCCGCCATTGGGGAATGGAATAGTTTCTTAATGACTGGCTGGAGGCTTTTGGGCTTTCGGGTTGGAGAATCAGTGTCCATCTGTGCAAAAAATTATATTACGTCATTATTCATAAATATTTATTTGTTTTTGTATAATTGTTTCTATCTGGGATTCCAAAGATAATTAATCTTATATCATAAATATCTTAAGGCGAGGTCCGAAGTAGGTCTTCTTTCTTACTTCGGAGTCCATTTATGTAGTAACACCCTCTCACCTATTCCTACTGACAATCCTCAGTGCGTGTACTGCCATGTTGCAGTTTAAAGGCTACGAGTATAAAGAGCCAGTATAAAAAACTGTGAGGCAATCCACCTTAGTCTTTAAAAACAGAAACAGATACAGAAACTATTTTATTCAATATATATTACAAATAATACTTATTGAAAGTCACTTTTTTTATTTACCACTGGTTCGGAAAAAAACCTCGGTCCTGGGAAGAACTAGCAAAAAAGCTAGCGGACTTTTCTTTAAAAAATAACAGCTTACAATCGTCTATGTTACAATGAACAACATAAAACAAATTAGTAATAACTTGGTAGCGATCACCTTTCAAAGGGGTTATTATCATCCATAAATTCCTTATTATTATAATAACCATTTTCATACAAACTTAGTTTAATAAAGTTTTTGAACTTGTGCAAGTCAAAATTTGTATATTCTATTTATTTATTCTTCAATGAAACAACCGTAGAAGTCTTTGTTTTAAGCTGATTACATGTGTCCATGGGCTACAGTAGCGTCAATTGGACTCCTAAGTTCGTCTGGTAATTTTATGTATAAAAAGCATAAGAACCCATGATAATGAGATAACTATCTACACAATCCTACGTGGTTGACAAAAATTTTATACCTATGTATGTTTCGAACTCCATACTATGTAACATTCTTATGTCACCTCATCCTGGGACTAGGGTTGCCACCCGTACTATAATATGTAAGTATTTCAGTCAATTATTGTACTACATTTGACTTTGGCCTATTATTAAATGCCGATAAAACCAAAGTCATGATTATCAAATCCCCATACATGAGGTATCCTACTCCAAAGCCATTAATTGTTCATAATCACGACTGCCTACATCAACTAGGAACTTGCCAATGTCCTACAATCGAAGTTGTGACCACACAAAAATACCTCGGTCTTATAATTGACTCTAAAGTTTAACTGGAGCTTCCACATTGAACATGTGTGTAATAAGTTGCGTCAGTTTCTAGCCAATATAAAAATCTTAAAAAATCGCATACCATTCAAAGTAAGACTGATGCTTTACAACTCTCTGGCTGAATCCTATATTCAATATGGCTTGTCAAGTTATGGTCGGACGTACAAATCATATTTAAAACAGATCTATGATCTTCAACTTAGAATTCTTAAAAATATTGTATCCCCAAATATGCGTGTCCTAATTGATGATGAAAATGAGATTTTTAAACATTGTAAAATCTTACCAGTTGTACCGTATTTGATATCTTTTTTTTTTCACTAATGTTTCGGTATAATTTTATAACTAGAAATAGTGCAATTTGAAAGGAAAACATTCCGTCTTACATGTAACATCTCGAATAAATATTTTTTCTTACTGGCAAGCACTCTTTAACTTTGAAGCGGGTAACCCTTTTTTCAACTACACCCGCAACGGCCGCTAGTAACGGCCAACTTCCTCGTCAACGCAAGCACTAACGCTTTTGACGAGACACATTACGTGCGCGTTCCGTTACCAACAGTAGATAAGATCTCATTCCACTGCTCCATCGAATACTAAGGCAGTTTTCCATACCTGACCTGTGGATAAAAGAACAATAGTGGACACATTTGGCCAGAAGATACAGCACACCGGGACCGGTAAACGTTGGGCAGCTCAGAAATTACCCAGGTGAGTGTTTGCCAGGTCTTATATGTACATAACATATTATTTTTTGATCCTTGCGAGCCAAATCTTTCCTTTCAAATCGTGCTGTCTTAGTAAGAGTGTTATCTTTAGTTTCACACACAGTTTAAATTTTTAAATTTAACATACATACGTACTTTCATCGACGTGTCGTATAGGCCATCTTTGCAACGCAAAATGCCGGATCCAGCACGAGTTGAACAATTCATGTGTGATGTTTCATGCGAGCAGGATATGTTCGAACGCGATATTATTTTAGATGATTTAAAAAGAACATTACAGTTCGCAACGACCGATGAACAAAAGTTCCGTTCGCGAACTAAAGATCTTACTGCACAACAAAGAAAGTTTAGTAAATTACAAACTAAAATTGAAAAATGTCTAATAAAGACAAAAATGTTTAACAAAGATGAACAAATTAAAATTCGTAACGATTTTGATGACGCGTACTACGCTATTGTTACGCATCTGAGCAAATTAAAACAAGATGACGAACAAGTCAGGCGTATGAGTAGGTCCTTTAACTCCGAATCGTTTGCACAATCCCACAATCCAAAATTGCCTAAAATTCCCTTACCCAGCTTCTCGGGTAATAGTACTGACTGGAATTCATTTTATGATTTATATATTTCACTCGTACATAACAATAATGCCTACACGGATGCAGAGAAATTCAGATATTTACTCCTTACTTTAAAAAATGAACCTTATAATTTAATTAAATCAATTCCCATTACCGACGCGAACTATTCTGTAGCCTTACAGGTATTAATTTCGCGTTATGAGAACAAAAGAATTATAGCTTCCACGCATCTCGACAAAATTCTCGATGTTGAACCTTGTTCAGAAAAATCAACAATCAGCTTACGTAACTTACTAAACATTTACCAAGAAAACATTAAAGCACTTGAAGTCATGAAATTCCCTACAAACGAATGGAGTTTTATCTTATTAACGATTTTACTGCGAAAAATTCCCTCATCTATCCGCAAACGTTTTGAGTTATCATTAAAATCACCATCAGAAATTCCTGATATCAACACACTAATATCCTTTTTGGAACGGGAATTGTCCGCAAACGAAATTTCTCACCCTAATTTTGGTCAGATTACTAAACACGAGGGTCAATTAAAATCAAACGCACCATCAGGCAGCGGCGGTAGCCGAACGACGGCATCTCCGGGCGCACGCCGTATATTTATAGGAAACAACACATCACAGCCTGTTTCAGAGTCTGCATATAATATTCCAAACAAATTTCCGAGTGTTAAATATTTCCATTGCATATGCTGTGACGCCCAACATACACTAACTAAATGTCCAACGTTTTTAAACTTATCACCCAAGGAGCGCTATACGTTTATTAGTGGTAAAAACGTTTGCTTTAATTGTTTACACGTTGGACACGACGTTAAGCAATGCAGATCAAATTTTATGTGCCGGACGTGCAACAAACATCATCATACGCTAATTCATTTCGATAATCAATCTTATGTAGGTGCTACCGAGACAGCTGATCCGCATGACAGCTCCGCTTCACTCCCTCCTACAGCGTACGATCCCGCTACTTCGAGCGATTCTCAGCTGGTTATGACGTCGATAAATCACACGACTCGCGACGCTATCGCGCAATCTAGTTCTGCTCCGTCAGTACGAACGAGTACAGTGTTACTGTCAACAGCGCTCATCGATGTTTACGTAAATAATCATAAGCGATCGACCGTGCGTTGTCTCATAGATTCGGGAAGCCAGGTTTCTTTTATTAGTGAGGCGTGCGTACAACGTTTGGGCTTAGCGACAAAACATGTCAATATTCCTCCTGTTTACGGAATTAATGAAAACAAACCGGTTTATCCAAAGGGTTTAGTTTCGTGCTATATTACACCAAAAAATAAAACACAACCTGCGGTACAAATCGAGGCCTTAATCTTACCGAAGCTTATTACTACACAAATGCCCTCTTGTCAATTACCTTATAAGGAATGGTCACACATTAAAAATTTGACGTTGGCTGATCCCGATTTCTTCACACCACAACCCGTAGAAATGTTACTTGGAGCGGACATACTTCCCCAAATTCTCTTAAACAATACGGTGACTGGAGCCCCTGGGACTCCCATAGCAATAAATAGTATTTTTGGATATTTACTGCTAGGCAAGCTAGATTTCAATATTCATTCACCCGTTTCATTCCCAGTTCAAGTGTTTCACAACTCGGTTAACGATGAATTTGATCTTCAACGCTTTTGGGAAATAGAATCAATTACAGAACAAAGGTCTCTCACTCCCGATGAAGTTTTGTGTGAGACAATTTTCGAAAACACGCATACGCGTAATGACACAGGACGATATGTAGTCGGTCTGCCTTTCAAGCCTGATGCCTTGCCCCTGGGTGAGTCACGTGACATTGCTATCGCTCGATTTCGCAGATTAGAATACAAGCTTGAACGCAATCCGCCACTGAAATATAGCTATCATGCATGCCTCCAGGAGTACTTGGACCTTAATCACATGGAACCTTGTGATGGCTTTTCACCTAAATCTGGTGGCTCCTATTATATTCCGCACCACTGCGTGGTGAAGGAATCTAGCGAAACAACCAAAATGCGAGTGGTCTACGATGCAGGTTGTAAGACTACCCATGGGAACTCCCTGAACGATGTTTTGTTTACAGGACCCAAACTTCATCTGGATATAGTCGACGTTCTACTGAAGTTTCGAATTCATTCTATTGCCTTTACAGCTGACATTAAACAGATGTACCGCAACATTTTAGTCCGTGACACAGATAGGGATTTTCAGCGTATCGTATGGCGCACTTCTCCTGACGAACCCATACGTGACTATCGCCTTCGTACTGTAACTTTCGGAGTTAGTTCCTCGCCTTACCTCGCACTTCGTACAATGCAACGGCTTGCGCTTGATGAAGCCACTCGTTTTCCAAGTGCTTCTCAAGTCATAAAAGATGACATATTCGTAGATGATATAGTGTCAGGCGACAATACGGAGGCAGAAGCTCTTGCTCTACAACAGGAGTTAATAAGCATATGTCAGGCTGCCGGCTTCACTCTTCACAAGTGGCACAGTAACTCGCCTGCGTTACTCGCTGCGGTTCAGCCCACAAGTTCTCATGGTGAGCGGCACCATAACGTACCTTTTGCGGAGATGGAAAATGACATGAAAACTAAAGTACTTGGTCTTCAGTGGAACCCAAATTCAGATTCATTTACTTTCAGTGTTCAAATTACCTCTAACAAATGTACTAAGCGTTCGATTCTTTCAGAAATTGCTAGAATCTATGACCCACTTGGCCTTTTATCGCCAGTCACCATTTTTGCTAAACATTTAATCCAGTTGTTGTGGATAGCACGTGTAGATTGGGACGAACACCCACCCCAAGATATAATAAATTCATGGGCCAGTTTTACTAACGAGCTTCCACTCTTATCGAAAGTTACTTTTCCGCGACATGTATTTACCCACACTCATTCTGTACAACTTCATGGCTTCTCAGATGCATCCGAGAAAGCATATGCTGCATGCGTCTATCTTCGCGTACGGGGAGACATGGGTGCAGTGGACACTTACCTTCTTCTAGCTAAAACACGCGTGGCGCCTACTAAACGTATGTCCATACCGCGTCTAGAGCTCATGGCGGCCCTATTATTATCTAGGTTAATGAAAGCTACCTTAAATATTTATGGGAATCGCATACCTCGCGATCAGATATACGCGTGGTCGGATTCATCTGTGGTACTAGCGTGGTTGCGTTCTTCGCCACATGAGTGGAAAACCTTTGTTTCCAATCGCATAACAGAAATTATAAGTAATATTCCGTACTGCCGTTGGCGGCATGTCCCGTCTGCCGACAATCCGGCAGACGCGGCTTCACGCGGAATGCTTCCCGCCAATTTTTTACATCACATCATATGGTTCCGCGGTCCTCACTTTTTACAAAAGGATGAGACTACTTGGCCTGTTTTCAAAGCTACTCAGACACAAGAAGAAAAACGTACCATTGCAATTGTTTCCAATCCATGTACTTCTTCTTCCACCAACGAAGACGTAGAAATTATATCACGTTATTCATCCCTGGGTAAGCTGGTTCGTGTCACTGCTTTATTATTCCGTTTCTATAAAAAATGTAAGAAGGTTCAAACCTCTCTTTCTAAACATATTTCCGTAACCGAGTTTAATTTTACTTTGAATCGACTCGTATTTCTTGTACAACAATCCATTTTTCGTGACGACATTTACAACCTTCCAAAGGGAAAACTCCCGTCAAATCAATTAAGACGCTTAAATCCCTTTATTGACTCAAACAATTTTCTTCGCGTAGGTAGGAGGATACATAAGTCCCTTTTACCATATGAATCAAAACATCAATTAATCTTACCTAAAAACCATCCGTTAACGATTCTAATTATTAATTACACTCACGTGTCTCACTTGCATGCAGGTGCGCAAAGCACACAATACATACTTCTACAAAAATATTGGATCTTATCCGGGCGTGACGTCATACGGCAATGTATTCATCGCTGCGTCCGTTGTTTTCGAGCACGTCCCGTGCGCCAGCAGCCCAGCATGGGTCCCTTGCCTGCCTCACGTTTGCGACCCGAACGGCCCTTTCTTAAAACCGCTGTTGATTTCGCTGGTCCCTTTTACGTTCGAGCTAACAAAGTGCGAAATGCAAAAATAGTAAAATGTTACGTCTGTGTATTTGTATGTATGTGCGTTAAGGCCATACACCTCGAAATAGTTTCCGAACTTACCACAGAGGGTTTCTTAGCGGCACTACGACGCTTCACGTCACGCCGAGGTTTATGCAAGGATATTTATTCCGATTGCGGTAAGAATTTCATCGGCTGTGACAGGTACCTAAAGGACTTGTATGTCTTCCTACAGAATGACACGGTGCAAGGCGCGCTCCAGAATAAGACTCTGGAAGAAGGAATAACATGGCATTTTCAGCCACCGTATGCAAGTCATTTTGGTGGCCTTTTTGAAGCGGGCGTCAAAAGTTTTAAACACCATTTTCATCGGGTAGTAGGTCCTCGTATCCTAACCTATGACGAGATGCATACCCTATTATGTCAAATAGAGGCAGTGCTAAATTCGCGTCCGCTATGCGTATTGAGCTCCGATGCGCAGGATCCCCTCCCTTTAACTCCGTCTCACTTTCTGATAGGTGAACCGTTAACAGCTATCCCCGACGTTTCACTTGTGGATGAAAATCCGGGTAGATTATTCAGGTGGCGTTTGATACAACAATCGGTTCAACATTTCTGGAAAAAATGGAGCTTAGAGTATTTGCATGAAATTCAACAACGTGGCAAATGGTTCACCAATCGTGGAAATCCGGTCCGTGAAGGCATGATTGTGGTAGTATGCGATGACAACCTTCCACCTTTACAATGGCGACTTGCGCGTGTACACCGTCTGCATCCAGGCTCTGATGGGATTACGCGTGTTGTAACCTCCAAATTGGGAAAACATATTTTAAGCGACCAGTTAATAAAATATGTCCACTTCCTATAGAATAAAAAACGTAAATAATGATTCATATTCCTTATTTTACTTTCTTTAGAAATAATTTTAAATATTTATCAGTAATCTTAAGATATACTTAGTTTGATATTTACTAGGTTTAACTTTGTTTATACTCCTTACACTATTTTTTATCTAGTTTGTATTACAGATTTGTTTAAATTTAATTAAAAGATACTGCGTACTTTTAAGGTGAGCGGCATGTACCGTATTTGATATCTTTTTTTTTTCACTAATGTTTCGGTATAATTTTATAACTAGAAATAGTGCAATTTGAAAGGAAAACATTCCGTCTTACATGTAACATCTCGAATAAATATTTTTTCTTACTGGCAAGCACTCTTTAACTTTGAAGCGGGTAACCCTTTTTTCAACTACACCCGCAACGGCCGCTAGTAACGGCCAACTTCCTCGTCAACGCAAGCACTAACGCTTTTGACGAGACACATTACGTGCGCGTTCCGTTACCAACAGTAGATAAGATCTCATTCCACTGCTCCATCGAATACTAAGGCAGTTTTCCATACCTGACCTGTGGATAAAAGAACAATAGTGGACACATTTGGCCAGAAGATACAGCACACCGGGACCGGTAAACGTCGGGCAGCTCAGAAATTACCCAGGTGAGTGTTTGCCAGGTCTTATATGTACATAACACCAGTTTATGACCAAATTAAATTCAAGTTATTAAAGCAACATTTCTTTTGCGATAGTATATAGTCAAACATAGATCAACCTGTACGTACGCGCGCTATGACACAAAACCGGCTCCGGTACATCACTGCTAATAATGTCTACGGGCAGCGGACGGCCGCTTATCAGGTACCGCATTTAATAAATAACTTACCTTTCGATTTACGCGAAAAAATTTCACAAAAAAACATTAAAACTAAACTCAAAAGTTTTTTCATATCTAAATTATAATTGCTACTTACTTAACAATAATATATCTACCTGCCTAGTTCTTACTTACCTTGCTACTACTGACTTTAACCAAGTTGTTAACTTAGCTTCTTAGTTTTTATATTCTTACTATACATACTAACAACTCACATACCTAACAACTTACGTAGACTGTGTCTTGCACATAATATGCTGACTTAAACTAAATTATTTAGCATCAAGTCAAACCTCCGTGGTTTTTAGATGTTAATTAGACCTATACATGTATTCTTTTCTTTTGATCTGATAAATAAACTAAAAAAAATATAGGTATTATAGAAAAATAATATAGTACAAAAAAGCTATACTTGCCCCTAATTCAACTGTTGCGATTTATTATATTAACTGTAACTGGATGTCTGGAAAAAGTAAGTTATACGGAAAGAATTTTTTTCCGTTAAATGGAAAGAAAAGAGAAATAGATAATAAATTTAATTAAAAATGAGTTGTTAATTTATTTTAATATGAATCCAAGTTGGTCAAATTTCTATAATTATTTTAAATAAATAGATTGACTTGGCCATCGCATGAAAACACAATGTAATTAACAGTGGTAGAGCCACGCGGCAGCTTTTGCTGTCGCACGGATGGGCCGGCTCGAACCGGGATGGTATCACGACCTCACAGAAAACCAGCGTGAAGTAGAGGTTTACCTCTGCGTTTCGCTTGGTGAGTGCAGATGGCCGGAGGCCCTTTTTACTGGAAATTAGGCATTCCATCTTGGTCCTCACGGGTGGCGGCGCGTCTACATTTTGATTTGTAATAGAGGATAGATGTAGATGTCTATGGGCCGCAGCAACCGCTTACCATCAGGTGGATCGTTTGTCACCCTTATCCTATAAAAAAAATCTCTCAAGTAATACATATTACATTAAATGAGATTGTTTAGTGCGATTGCCAAGTCAATTTATTTATTTAAAACAAAATATTTTTATTATTGATATGTTCACTATAAGATGTTGTTGTGTTAGCTAATTACGTGATAACTTAAAACAGAATGGCTTATGGGCCATTCTGGCCCATAAGCCATTCTGTTTTAAGTTCCGTAGGGACTGAATAAATTAACCGACTTGGTATTACATGGATCTCACAAATTTTTACGGTAGAAGAACTGAGTTGCGAGACTTGGCTTTTTTTACAAGTTAGGCTTTTGATAGCATCTCATTTCTTTTTGTAGATAGTTATATCTAGGTACCTATCTACTCCTATTATTCCATTATATTATACATATATAGGTACACTGATTCATTCACTGCAAATGTAACTTTGTAATCCTATATATTTATATGGGATTGCAAAGTTATTTACGCAGTTGATGTATTTCGAAAACTGGACTGAAATTGCAATATATATATATATATATATATATATATATATATATATATATATATATATATAAATGTATTCCAAATTTGAAGCTTCTATGTCTGCTAGCAGTGCCTTAGAGTTTTGATGATCGGTCAGTGAGTGAGTGACAAAATTAAGAAACTTTGACTAGTAATAATTCTTAAACTACTGATTCAAATTTAATAAAATTTAAAACGTATCGAGTTTATACAATGCCTACTTGGTTACTGAAAATTCAGGCTTCTAGTTTAATCTACTACGAGGTTATAGGGTTTCGAAAATGGCCTGAACTGCTTCGAGAAAAGGCTGGTACGGCCATGCCGCTTCTTTGCTTGACATGGCGGGGGCACTGCCGTGCCCCCAGATATGGGAAAAATCTTAGTGTAGAATTGTATTCTACACTAAGTATTGTTTCTGTATGTGGTAGAGCCATGCTGCAGCTATATTAATAGTATAGCAGTTGTAGCACGAATGGGTCGGCTCGACCGGGGAAGGATCACGCTCTCACAGAATACCGGCGTAAAATAGCAGCTTAATGCTGCTGTTTCGTATGGTGAGTGTAGAGAACCGGAGACCCTTTTTACTGAAAAAGAGGAGGCGCATCTTAGTCCTCACGGGTGATAACGCATTTGCATTTTGATTCTTTATTGAGGATAGATGTAGATGTCTATGGGTCACAGCAACCACTTACCATCAAGTAGACTAAGTGCCGGTTTGTTACCCTATCCAATAAGAAACAAGAATATATTCTTTTAAAGAAAAATGAGTAGAATATAAGTTCCGCTTTCTTACAAAAATAATAGAAAAGTATGCCTCAAAAAGTCCTTTATATTCAATTGTGTTCCATACACGTAATCCAAGCATCAAAGTGAATAAAATTCGACAAAATTTACCCAATATGCTTTTACGATACAAGGAAAGTACTACCTGCTCCTTAAAATGTTTTCAAAAGACATTCCGGTCCCTTCCTACCTGAAGCTAGGGCAATAAAAACTTTTATGTACGAATTACCCACGAATGAATTTAAAAATATCAACGGTAAATCTATAGCTGTTAAAATTAAACGTAGATACACTATCACAAAATATATAGACCACTTTTTGACTTAAATTTAGTTTTTTTAAACAATAAAAAAGTATTTTTTAAAGGAAGCAGGTCTTCATCATCATCATCATCAGCCTGTTGCAGTCTACTGCTGGACATAGGCCTCTCCTCCGTTATTGTTATTGCCATCTCAGGCCATTACTGTCTTCGGCAATTGCTCAGTTCACTCATTTTGTTTTTAATTAATCTATACAAATAAATAAAATTGAAGTGTCTGTTTGTAATTTCAAAATTACAGCTTTTTACTAAATGCAAATGAAAGTATATACGGTACTAATAACAAAAATACAATTTTTAAAGTTTTTGTCTGTCTGTCTGTCTGTCTGTCCGTCTGTCTGTCTGTTTGTTCCGGCTAATCTTCGAAACGGCTGGACCAATTTTGACGGGATTTTCACTGGCAGATAGCTGATGTCACAAGACGTAACTTAGGCTACTTTTATTTCAGAAAAAGATAAAAATAAATTAATAAAGAAAAAAATTTCCGCGCAAAAATATTAAAACCCCAAATAACACGCGGGCTAAGTCGCGGGGAACAGCTAGTAATGAAATAAGGAAGCTTGAAATCGTCGATACACTTAGCACAACTACCTACACAAGCTGATTACAGTAGGAGAAAATTATTTCATCTATTTTTTTAGTTTTATTAAGTGTATTTCTACTTTTTTTTTAAGTTAGTTATTGAATGATTTCTTAAATTTACACGAATACTACATCCTGAATAAACTAATTTAAGAATTAAGTGTTAGTTAAAGGGGGGAACTTCGAATGCGGCGCGCGTCTGTGCACTTTTTAACCGACTTAAAAAGGAGGAGGTACTCAATTCGACTGTATGTTTTTTTTTATGTGTGTCACCTCAGAACTTTCTTCTAAGTGAACGGATTATAATTATTCTTTTTTATTTGATAGCTGATGCTTCTCATGTGGTCCCATATAAATTTAATCAAAGTCATGTTTGAGTTATCCTTAATAATTCGTATTTAATTGACTTCGACTACATTGATGATGTTCCCATTTTATTTATATTGAAGTTGATTGTACAAAACTATTGATTTTACCACTTGTTACTAGGCATTTCCACAAAAGATAATAATATACCTACTATAAACTAACAAAAAACAACTTACTTAAAAATTACTTTTAATAAAGTGTTAAAGCAGAAATCAAAGGAAAAAAAATAGATTATTAAGTCGTTGTTAATACATAGTGTAAGAAAATTACTAGAATCAGGCGTTACTTTGCGGAAGTCCATTATATTAATGTTGGAGAAAAATTACTTCGCGTACATCCGTACATTCCGTACATGTACGCGAAATAATTTTTTGCCAACTTTAATAGTGTCAGAACATATTAATTAAAGGCTTACTTCAAATTATCTTTTTAGCCTTTTCAATGTACAACAACAATGCTATCCCATACTCTCCGCATGTTAAGAATCTCGGTCTGTACGTTGATAGCTGTTTTTCATGGAACAAGCAGATCCAGGAGGTAAGCCGCAAAATTACTGCAACATTGCGATCTCTATATCGCCTAAGAAATTGTCTTCCTACGGATCTTTTCCTTCTTTTTTTTTTAAAGGATAGTGTGACAAATACCCACACAGTCCACCTGATGGTAAGTGGTTGCTGCGGCCCATAGACATCTACATCTATCCTCGTTTACGAATCAAAATGCAGATACGTTGTCACATGTGAGGACTAAGATGAAATGCCTCTTTTCCAGTAAAAAGGGTCTCCGGTTCTCTACACTCACCATACGAAACACAGCAGTGTTAAGCTGCTATTTTACGCTGGTATTCTGTGAGAGCGTGGTCCTTCCCCGGTCGAGCCGACCCATTCGTGCTACAACTATACTACTAATATAGCTGTAGCATGGCTCTACCACGTACAAAAATTTATAAAATTCTTATAATTAATCATATTAAATCGCACAATGAGGGCTAATTATTTTCTGCGCACCAGATGTCGCTAGATGACACTGAGGTAAAGTGTTTAGTTACACAATGTCATTTAATTGAGAAGTCCGTTTTTAATAAAAGTTTATCAGTTTCTAGAATATTATATTAATACAAAAAACAATGCCTCAGTGGTTTGCTTTTTAATTTTTTGCACATTTTCAACTTTTTTAAATTTTTCTACTTTTGTATATATCTGTGGTCTGATTTATTTGTTTTAATTTTATTAATACACAATATAGCTAATAATACAGAAAGAATTTACAGTTTAAAACCTTTACAGTTTCCGAACAAATTAACTTCTACGCTATGAAATCTGTCAAATATTATACCTAGGTACCTCACTTTTAAGTGGCGCCACCCTGGTAGCAGTAAAAGTCGAGGATACTTAACAAGTTGAGAAATTTTCCAGCTTAGTCCTGTCCTGTGGCCTTCTTCGTATGGTGTCTATGGGCTGTCGTACCAGCCAGTTACCATTTGGTGGACTCTCAGCTCAGTTCACTTTAATATTAAAAAAATTTTGGGAATTAAAAGCGAAATATTTAACTTTTTGAAAATAATGTCCTTCTACGAATATTACATTACAATAATAAAATAAAATTGAAGAGGTAGGTGAAAGATAAAAAGAGGTTTAACTAAAATTTTAAAGTACCTTCTAAAAAGGGTTTTATATAGGTTAGTCCCTTAAAATATACGTTACTTAAATCACACTCCCGCCTAAGGGTATTAGCGTTCTGTAATCACTCCTAAAAATTATTCAAACGTGGAATTGCACAGATTATAACAAACCTGGACCTCAATATCTTAATTAAATTACTGTTACATTCATGGTTAAGTTAAAAAAATCGAAACAATTAAAACAAAATTTCTACCAGTGACTTATTTAAGAAAATACTTACCAATTCTGTATCCGATACAAACTCAATTGAATTATTTAAAATGTTATTTCTTATCAAAACTATTAAATTCTCTCTGTCAACTTTGTTCACCGGCGTCGAGTATGCACTTGTAGTGGCGGCCATCTTGGTATGCTGCAGGTAAAAATATGCAAGTGACGCACGCCCGGACCGGACGGAACGTTTTCGAACACTGTTTCTGTTTTGAATTTTGATATGAACGAATATAAAGCTGCGTCTCCACCAAAGTTTTGTTGTCAACACAACATTTGCCAACAAAACTTGTTTCCATTTTCGGCGGCAACATCAAAGGAATACGCTTGTTGCCAACATTTGTTCTCTCGGTGGAGACGCTTGTTGACAGAAACATTTGTTGGCAACACGTGTCGGCAACTGTTGTGTTGGCAATAAAACTTTGGTGGAGACGCGGCTTAAAATGCCATTCGACTCGTTGACGTTTGGATAGCGATGTGACTTATATCGATAAATTTTATGTCATTATTGGTAGTCGTATCAGATGGGTCATCTCACAAATCGCTACGTTCTAGTACACTTCAGTGTACTAAGTCTATCGTAAGTAATTACTATATTTTGTGGTACTAATTTACTCAAATTCGTTCTATTCGGTCAGCAGCTAGTTCTAATAGATTTTCAAACAGTTCTGAACAGTTGTATTAATTTTTAGTTGACGTATAACAATAGAATAGAATAATTTTTATTGAATATAGATTACGTGAAGAATAGAATAGAATAGAATAATTTTTTATTCAATATTGATTATTACATAATACTTATTGAAAGTCATTTTTTATTTACCACTGGTTCGAAAAATACCTCAGTCCTGCGAAGAACCAGCAAGAAACCCAGCGGGACTTTTTTTTAAAACATAATTTCACTTAACAATAATTTTGTTTATACAATTTAAAATGATTTTTCATAGAACCAGCATGGTGGCGATCACCTTATTCCCAGGGGTTATTTTCATTCATGTATTTCTTGATATTATAATAACCCTTTTTGTACAGTTTCTCTTTAATAAAACTTTTAAACTTGTTTATTGACAAACTTTGAATATGTTCTAGGATTTTGTTGTAAAAGCGTATACAATGCCTCATAAATGAATTACTGATTCTGTGGAGTCTAGTAACTGGTATTACAAGCTTATGTTTGTTCCTAGTGTTTAAAGTATTAAAAGTAAAGTATTCTTATTAAAGCTATTTATGTTTTTATGTACATACATTACATTTTCATAAATATATTGCGATGCCAAAGTTAATATGTTTATTTCTTTAAATTTTTGTCTGAGGGACTCTTTTCAATTTAGATTATAAATCGCCCGAACGGCTCTCTTTTGCAAAATAAATATAGCCCCAATATCAGTCGCATTATCCCATAGCAAAATTCCATAAGACATTACGCTATGAAAGTAACTAAAATACACTAATCTAGCTGTCTCAACATCTGTGAGACTTCTAATTTTTCTTACAGCATATGCTGCAGAACTAAGTCTGCTTGCTAATTTAGATATATGGGGGTCCCATTGAAGTTTCGCGTCAATAGTAATACCAAGAAAAACAGTGGTATCCACAAGACTCAACTCCTCCCCATTTAACAGCACATTGGTTTTCGAATGTTTTACATTAGGTATTGTAAAGGGCATTGCTCAGTTTGTTAGGGTAATTCGGCTCAACATGAACATCACCTATAATATTTGATGACTGTGGTTTTTAATAGTATATACCTCAAAGAAAGGAATTACAGTAATAAAGTTGCAGGAGAGTGTAAAAGTGGTTCATATTTAGCATGTCTTATGCTAAAACTTGTCGCTGAAAAAATTTACAATTATGATTATCTCTTTTCCAAAATAAAATATTTGCCTCTATTAGTATGATATTCTCTTTCTTTTAAGGCAGTAGTAACACATCCTGAGGTTGTTTAAATGGAAAAATAAAACAAATAGTTTTATGTTTTAATGATATTTATTCCGAATCATAAATTAATTGGTTAGGATGAGAAATGTTTGATAAAACTTCAGCCCAATTATTGTCCCTTAAATGAAACCCACATATTCTGCTGTTTTTTGGCACATAAAAATTAAAATCAATAAACAACTTTACCCTTAGCCGTGTTGGGATACTGAGTCGCTGTGGTGAATCACAATCTGGACAAAAACAATGTGCTTGTGTATCAAGTGCTCGAGTGTAATCCGGTAAGGTTATTGTTTCTGTCGACACTGGTACATTTGCAGATATTAAAGCAGAAACTGATGCTCTATCAGCTGGTTGCCGACATGGATGGCAGATGCGATTGGATCCATGAACCTAAAACAATTTAATTCGTAATTAGTGGTGTTGGAACACAAACTGACATCTTTTTTTATTGCACATGCATAATGTATTACATTTCAACAAATAAATCATAATAATATATTCATTAATAATATATTATTCATTAGTTGAAGATATGTGACACACAAAGAGCATATTACACTCTTATAACGAAAGGATGAAACAACTTTTCAATAAACAAATCAATGTTTCTAAAGAGTACATTTCTTTATTGTATTTCCCATCTCATATATTCTAAACTCAAGCATAAAATACATAAAAATATCTGACTGTACCTGCCGTGGTGATATCCACTCGCTAATTACATTTCTTATGTGTGTTTCTATTTCGGAATTTGTATGCAGAACATGATATTTACTATGTAGTATTGAACATCCACAATTTACACATAATTGTCGTTGATGACCACTTCTTGTGCTTTGTTCACTTTCTTGAACCACTGAGTTGTTGAAAGCCAACATCCAACAAGAATGACAAACCAAGCTCTGGGCTGTAACCTGCAAATAAAACATGAGTATTTATTTTTATTCAGTTTGTATGGATAATAGAAAAGATGGCTTAGCTTTCCATTACCTTCCATCGAGTTTGGTGTTGATACGTATTTTTACAGAAAGGTTACATTTTTATAAGCACACACACAAAGTTTCAATACGCGGAAACGCGTACTTTTTGAGAAAAACATTATTTGTAAATTAATTATTTTTGCAATGTTTATGTTACATTACTAGTTGACTTCCATCGAGTTGGGGGTTGATACGTATTTTTACAGAAAAGTTACACTATTATAAGCACACACATAAAGTTTCAATATGCGGAAACGCGTACTTTTTGAGAAAAAACATTATTTTAAATTAAATATTTTTGCAATGTTTATGTTACATTCCTAGCGTAAAACTGGCGCCATTTTGTAATGTCATTGTCGTAGTCAGTACGGATGTCGTTTCTTTCCGAAAAAGATAGATTTTTAAATCGATTCGTATCGTAAGCTGTCGTGATATCACAAAAAAACGGGTTACATTTTTATAAGCACACACACAATGTTTAAATATGCGGAAACACGTAATTTTTGAGAAATAAATTAATAAAAATCACTTATTTCAATATTTTGTTGTTTTTTTTAATTGGCTTTACGGCTCTGGGTTCTAGCTCTTCTGAGCCTATTTTATTACGAATTTCCAGACATTCGTTGAAGGGGGGGAGGGGGGGGGGGTGTAGGGGACTAATTCAGAGGGATTTCTATAGAAAGCTAAGCTCTTATGTCAAAGAACCAAATTTATTGACCCCGAATCCACGTGGTACGAGTCTGTCCTACCCCTAGAGTGGTTATATAGAACCGGAGGCGCGTAGGGGGAGCAGCCTCCGCCTGCTGTAACAAATCGTAGGCATCGGACGAGCCGGAGCGGCTGAGGCTGGTCGCCGAAGGCGACCAACAAGCCGAAGCTGCGGAGGCGAGGAGGGATGCCTGCGATTTGTTACGCAAAGGCGTAGAGGCTGCTCTTCCCGCAGCGCCGGAGACGTTGCAGTCTCAAAATAGATACAGAAATCGCTCTGAATTAGTCCTCCTACACCTCTTCACCCCCTCAATGCGACGAATGTCAATGGAAATTCGTAATAAAGTAGGCTCAAAAGGGCTAGAACCCAGAGCCGTAAAGCCAATTTAAAAAAAAACAACAAAATATTATTAAAATAAGTGATTTTTATTAATTTATTTCTCAAAAAGTACGTGTTTCCGCATATTGAAACTTTGTGTGCGTGCTTATAAAAATATAACCTTTCTGTAAAAATACGTATCAACACCAAACTCGATGGAAGGTAATGGAAAGTCGTACTAATAGTATTAAATAGAACATTAGCTTACCACTTGTGGAGCAGTCCATTGTCGATTACTGATAGTATTTCAACGGGTTCCAGAGAGCGTTTCCTGCGATGCATAATATCAATGCCGCAATTGACTCATCGCATTGATTCCTCATTTCTATTAGGGGCAATAAGATTGTACGCAGGAGCATCAGTGTTTATACCAAGGTTGTCATTTAAAGCCGGTTCAACGTTTAACAACTCCGTGGCGCAGTGGCTTAGCAATGACTTGCTGCGCTGGGGGCCGCGGGTTCGAATCCCGCACGGAACAAGTATTTGTATGGCCTACAAATAATTGTTCCGGGTCTGGATGTTTGTCCTTGTGCAATTTGTGTTTGTAAACTGCCTCTGCGATACAGGAGATAATCCTAGTGTAGGGGTAACGTTTTTCAAAAAAAAAGAAACTGAAAAAAAAAAATAGCGCCAGGGTCATCGTCGTGAGCAGATTCAAAGTCCAAGGGTAAAGCCGAGTCTTCAATTGGAGCGATATCGGAGTCCATTACAACAAAAACAAAATACTACGCAAAAGTAACCGAAAGAACATTCACAATACACGGAGGCAAAGTGAATGTTTTTTTTTCACTGCATAAATGTCACTATTGACAATCGGGGCTGCCAGGTAATAAAAAAAAATCGATTTGACAACAACCGAACTAATATTATAATCGGATGTAAAATGATTTGCAGGCCAAAACGATGAGTGTTTTGTTTGTATTTTATGTAATTAAAGGAAAATAAATATAATAAAACCTCCTCAAAATCACTTGATTCCACATTTTGAAGAAAATACATTTTTTTTACTTCAGGTTTAGAAATCGATTATTTAAATAATCGATTATGAAGACGGTAATCACAATTAATATTAATGTAGCAACTTAGAATCTGCCTCCAACCAAAAAATGGCGACGCTTTATTAACTCAATCGGCTTAAATACTTATTAAAAGACTTATTTTTACATTTACTTTCCTACGACGACAATTAAAAATATATTCATTTTAGATTTAATTATGTTTTTTCTTAAAAATACTTATTACAGAACAACTTGTCCACGTTAATTCAAAAATGGACAATACCCTAATACACTTTGTCTTATTGCCGTTTAAGAGCAAATTGTTGGCGTTAAACCAATGTACCAATATTGATAGAGCATTATTTACATACATACATATAATCACGCCTCTTTCCTGTAGGGGTAGGCAGAGACCACTTCTTTCCACTTGCTACGATCCTTACATACTTGTTTCGCTTCGTCCACTTTCATTATTCCCTTCATACATGCTCTACGGTTTAGGGTACTCTTGACCTGGCCTATTATTTTTTATTATTTACATCGTCATAATTAATTAACTGTCGTTTGAGTTTGAAAATTAAAGAGCTATCGTCAGCAAATAATACTATATCGTGATTGTCCCCTACAAGATAAGGTAATTCTTGTTTTATATTACCAAAACAAAAACAAAACTTTTTGTAACAATAACTCTATGGTTTTCGTTAAGTGCGTTATCGAAATCAGTATTCAAACATAAAGAAATAACTTAACTTCGGAAAACTTGTCCATAGAAAATCAAAACAAAGTTTATTTACCTCTGCATTCGCCCGAGAGTAAGATTATAGTCAAAGTTTTCGCTTTGCAGTTACGAGTGTCAGTTAGTTCAGATGTGAATAACATTTTTTCACAAGATTGAATTTAGTAAGTTATCCCTTTAGTAACGTCCAAAAAAATTTTTACTGTCATAAACTCCATGCATATGTACATCTATACGTCCCTAAAATGATCACCGGGTTGTTTATTATTGGCTGGCTTAGGTTATAACTAAGGACCGCCACATACATACGGAAATCCGTTTCGGGATTCCGTTTCGATATTACGATTCGAGATTCCGAACACAGCAAGTTCATATAAAATCTATGGACCCGTCACACACGTACGGTAGTTTTCCGTTCGAAATATTGCGGGCGACACAGGATTCTGAATGAGTGTGGCCGACCCGTTCGGAATTCCGTATGTATGAGGCCGGCCTTAAGGTACAAAAGAGATATTTAATAAGAGTAGTATGATATTTTATATTTCGTGATTGGTAGTAGAAGAGTAAAAAGTGCTTGAGAAACGAAAAATAAGATGCGACTAATAATTTGATGATATCATTAATCGTTATGTTAACGGAATAGTAGCAACCGAGTAGTGTAAAACAAAGTCGGGTCCCGGCGTCTGTACGCTTAGATTTTTTAAATTACGCAACGGATTTTAATGCGGTTTTTATCAATAGACAAATTAATTCAAGAAAAAGATTTATATGTATAATACATGCATATTATATATTATGCAATTCTTCTGTTCGTGTGTATGTGACTGAAATTCTCCTAAACGGCTGGACCAATTTTAAGGAAATTTTGCGTGTGTGATTAAATTAATAAGATAATGTTTTAGATTCACAATTAGACGCGGTATGTGGCGTTGTTGTCGAGATCCATAATTCAACCGTGCTAAGCCGGAGCTAGTCTACAAATATAAGGATTTTTTTATAATCGCACTATGGGTTAGTCACCATAGTACGACACGTCAAAAGAGGAATTATAACTTTAGTTATAGGATTCAGATTATTCACTGACTAATTTTATCGCATCCAATACCATGTATGGCGACGTCATCCAATACCATGTATGGCGACGTCATCCAATACCATGTATGGCGACGTTATAGGTTACCGAAAAAACTGAAATAGTAAACGGGCTGCAGCATCTTTCTGATAACAACTTGAAAATAATAAAAACTGCCGTTGTCAACCCGTCTACCAAACGTGGCAACTTTGGTGATATTTCCTCATTGAGGCGATTTTTGAGAGAGATTTATGTTTAGAGGCTGTGGACTTTTGAAAGGCTGTAATGACTAGTGATAGCGAATGGCAATATGAGAATCCATTTCTTCTGTTAGGTGTTAGAGTAAGTATAGAAGCAGGGTCTGAGAGTTTGGTATTGTAATTCCGAAACCAGCCAATCCAGCAAATAATTCCTAGAAGAGCTTAGTGTCCAGCAGATGCCTCTTACTAACAAAAAAATAGAGGAAGAAGAACTGACTAAAAATCGACGAAAATTCGAGCTTAATCCAAATCAATTTATGTTGGTAGGTCACCGCCGTTTTAAATCACCTTATTCCCAAGTAATTGGAACTGATCTTATTGTATTATGATCTAAGAACTAATGACATAAGTCTTTACATGATGCCTTTCTGACAAATTTCTGCATCTTGAATCTAGATGCACCTTTTTATTTATTACTAGTGATCGGGCGGCTTCGCGATGGTGATTTCAATTTCATTTTCAATTAGTAGTAGGTATTGTTGTAGCATGAATGGGTTGGTTCGACCGGGGAAGGACCACGCTCTCACAGAATACCAACGTAAAATATCAGCTTAACTCTGCTGTGTTACGTATGGTGAGTGTAGAGAACCGGACTCCCTTTTTACTAGGAACGGGGCAGTAGATCTTAGTTCTCACGGGTGACAATGCATCTGCATTTTGATTCGTAATCGAGAAAAGATGTAGATGTCTATGGGCCGCAGCAACCACTTACCATCAGTTTCTATTTCACCCTGTTATTCTGTGAGAGCGTGGTCCTTCCAAGGTCAAGCCGACCTATTCGTGCTACAACTACTACTAATATAGCTGCAGCATGGCTCTTGCCATCAGGTGGACTGTGTGCTCGTTTGTCCCCCTTATCCTATAAAAAAATCACAATGCAAATATTTTCATATCCGATGTGACGTTACATGATGAAATATTTCTTTAATATAAATTAAAAATATTTTTTGTGGGCCTCCGTTTCTGCCGAGGAATCCGTCTAGATAGGTACTACTCTCTTACCTGTGTCTACCGTCAAATAGCACTGTTCCGGTCTGAAGGATATGAAGATACAATAACACGCTGTCAAGAATTACTTTTACCTCTACACCTTGAGAAATGACAACGAATCTGTACCCTTTTTTGTATCCCTGGTTCGGAAAAATCTATGTCCTGGGAAGAACCGGCAAGAAACCCAGCGAAACCTTTTTTAAACATTAATTTACAATATAATATGTGCACAATTAAGTATGAAATCATAGAAGTAAATAATAGAAGATATCTTAGAATACAATATCAAACATGTTGACGGCTCCGTGGCGCAGTGACTTAGCAATGAGTCGTTGCGCTGGGAGCCGCGGGTTCGAATCCCGCACGGAACGAGTATTTTTAAGGCCTATAAATAATTGTTCCAGGTCTGTATGTTTGCCGTTATTCAATTTGTGTTTGTAAACTACCTCCACGATACAGAAGAAAATACTAGTGTGGTTTACCCACTTTGTTTTTAAAAAAAGTTACAAAATCCAAATAAAAAATTCTTTATTCACCAAATTTCCATATTAAAACTCAAGGCATAACTTGCTTAAAATACTGACCATTATCTCCTAGTCGTAAGTCACTTTATGTTGACCATATAGTACACATTTAATCTGTATATAATTTGTTGTGTTGTGTGTTTTGTGTATTTACGACGATAGTGTGTTTAAGGATAGATAATTAAGGTCACGCTCTTTCAAAATCTCGTTTTTCTTTATT
This sequence comes from Parnassius glacialis, assembly GCA_033319125.1. NCBI lineage: Eukaryota > Metazoa > Arthropoda > Insecta > Lepidoptera > Papilionidae > Parnassius > Parnassius glacialis. The sequence goes on along the minus strand of JAVANC010000008.1, from coordinate 31,673,227 downwards.
GTCAAATTGTTTTACATAATATGAAATGTCAATCATTATTATTTTACACAGACATATATAACACGCACACAAATTATATAAATAATTCTATCCATATTTCACGTTATGGTTTATATGATGATATGATCAATAATCAACTTATGAAGTGGGATCGATATTAAACATAATAACTAAAGATATTAATAGGGATCTAGATATCTATTGTTAAAATAAAAAGTCATTTATATCTAAAATAATTAAAGAAAAAGCTTTTTGTAAATCTTCTAAGTAAAAATACTTAAAATCATATTTTTCTAAGCTTTAAGACATCTCGCTTTATAAAATTAGACCCTGAAAATCTTCGTGTCCTAAACTTGGTTTCGTCGCTGCTACCACAATGAAGTGGATTATCTAAAAAAGCTTCAGAGATGGTTTCCAATTTGTTTTCTCTCTTTCGCGGTATGTTTTCTTTCTCTTTAACTACATTTATACCAACATTTTGAAATTTATTAATGAAATCCTTTTGTATGTTGATATTGGATACGTTCAATATTTCATGATTCATTTTATTACAATTTTCACCAGCTACGAGTGTTTTAGTATTTATAGTATTGAACGAATTGCGTTCCTTTTGAATTACAGGCTGTGCCCGAACAGTTTTACACTGCACTTGGATATCAACTACTGTATCATTTTCAGCGAGTAATTCCAAAGTCATAGCGTAATTCGCTTCTAGTTCTATCTCAGCTTGGATTGTTTTTCGTTTTATATAAAATGCCACATTGCCAACGGTATTGGAGAGGCCGCATCTCTCTGTATGCTCTTTGAACTCCTTTAGGAATCTTTCCAACGTCTTCATATGCATTTTACAATAGTTTCTTATCATCTTACTGGCCTCTACTATCTCATTCCTGGACGTTCCGCTCTTCGGAACTATCCTGTCAAGTTCTTGCATTTTAATAACACTAGTGTCATGTCTACACGATTCTACTTTAGCAATGTGCTGCTGCAACTGAGATTCGGTGTATAGCTTTGGAAAATAAAGCGTCAAGAATGTGGACGTCGGTGGTTGATTAGTGAAAAGATCGAATTCGTGGTGTCTACTCGATGCACGACTCTCGGCCGATAACTTCTCTTCCTGGAATTGATATAACGTATCGTTTATAGCCTGTATCAGTCTGCTACTACTGCTGCAATGTATGACACAAATGAACATTGAGCCAGCCTCAACAATGAAAAAACCACACTCTCACGAAAAAGATATAATACTCCAGTGTTTCGTATGGTAAGTGTAGAAAAACCAGAAAACTTTTTACGGGTAATGTTTATTACATGTTTGTCTTTAGGGGCAACAAAGTATCTTCATTTTGATTAATCGTCAATATTTTTTTTTTTATATGATAAGGGTGACAAACGAGCACACAGTCCACCTGATGGTAAGTGGTTGCTGCGGCCCATAGACATCTACATCTATCCTCTATTACGAATCAAAATGTAGATGCGTTGTCACCCGTGAGGACTAAGATGGAATGCCTCATTTCCAGTAAAAAGGGCCTCCGGCCACCTGCACTCACCAAGCGAAACGCAGAGGTAAACCTCTACTTCACGCTGGTTTTCTGTGAGGTCGTGGTACTACCCCGGTTCTAGCCGGCCCATCCGTGCGACAGCAAAAGCTGCCGCGTGGCTCTACTACTGTTTAGGTGTATATGGGCCACAGCATCAACTAACCGTCAGGTAAACTACCTTCTACGCGTACACTTTTGGCATGATATTTGCCCATAGTCGCCTCTAACTTTAAGGGCAGCCACAGAAAAAGATGTGGTGATTACCTGACGCCGCCACCACGTATCGTCTGAGCAGATCGTTTATGTATTATAGTTATTCGTTAAGAACGTAGAAGACATTGTTACTAGGCATTAGGGCTTTACTACCTAGGAATCTGTCTAACGCATTTGTTACTCTATCTTTGAACTTCGTTGCAGGCGTCTATATAGATATACCCCCATAGATTGCTTGAAAGGGAGAATTTCGCTCTACACGCCTAGGGTCGGTAACCATAGTATTTTAATATTTTGTGTTATTATCAAAAAGATGCTGCTGCCATTCTGCTGTTTGATTTCCCTCTGTCACCTCTTATGACACTTAGGGGATGATATGGACTAATAGATTCTCTTACGTCGCCGCTGTACCGCCACACAGCAAACTTCCAGTGCTAGTAAGTACCAGTACTTGCTATAGTAGCACTCTAATCTAAATAAGTATTTTTCTTAATCAAATTACTTAATAATGGAGTAAAATGTTAAAATACTTAATATTTTATATACTGAAACCTTCCCAAAATCTCATTGATTAACTCAGTGAAAGAATGATAAAAATCTATCGTGTAGTTTCCGAAAGAATCGTGCACATACAAACATACATTCGAATACAGATTACCTTCCTTTATTGAAGTCAGTTTTTATGGGATAAGGTGACAAACAGCACATTGTACTATTAGTACTGGACTATTGAGTCCATAGTAAGTGGATGCTGTGACCTATAGACATCTACATTTATCCTCAATAAAGAATCAAAATGTAGATGCGTCGTCACCCGTGAGGACTAAGATGAATGCCTCTTTTCCAGTAAAATGGGTCTTCGGTTCTCTACACTCACCATATGAAACAAAGCAGTGTCAAGCTGCCATTTTACTTTGGTATTCTGTGAGAGCGTGGTCCCTCCCCGGTCGAGCCGATCCATTCGTGCTACAACTACACTACTAATATAGCTGCAGCATGGCTCTACCACGTATAGAAGCTGACAATAGAACGTGCCATTTATGATTGCAGCTCTATGACATTATTTCTGGACGAAAACAACAGACAACAACAGAAAAATGTTAATGCATTCGACAGATAGGAAAATATTATTTCTACAGTCGAATAGCTATACGTACACTACTCTGTTATAGTCTGAATAGTACAGAGAGCCAGTATGATTACAGATGGCGGGGCATTCCATTCTAGTCTTCAGAGATGCCTACGTATCTGTAGCCATCTTTATTTTGAAGTTAGTTACTGGTTTCCATGGAATGCAGTAGCCGTTAAGATCGTTTGTCAGTTTGATATTGAGAAAATAAACTTTTAAATATAAAACCGGCCAAGTGCGAGTCGGACTCGCGCATGAAGGGTTCCGTACCATCGTACAAGATTTAATATTATGTAGGTAAAACACGTTTCTAGTAGGAGAACTCCCTTTACTTTTTAATTTATTTATATTTTTATTATTTGTTGTTATAGCAGCAACTAAAATACATATTCTGTGAAAATTTCGACTGTCTACCAATTACGGAGCATGAGATACAGCCCGCTGACAGACTGACGGACGGACCGTTGGTTATCCTTCGGTTACGGGACCCTAAAAAGACTCAGCACAAACTAGCCATGTACAAACATATATTAAAAAAGAAAATACAGTAGAATCGAAACTTGAAGTCATTTCGAACCCCCATACCAGTGCTTCTAAGTAATGGAAGTAGTTGCAGACGTCCTTGAACTTGTTCTTCTGACCGCAGTACATCCACACTATGAAGGCACGTCGTACGGTGACATTGCTGTAGGCGACCGAAGGCGGCTCCAGAAGACCGTGGGTGTCGTCGTCGGTTACATCTAAGTACGATGCAAAATAGCTCATGGTTTCTGAAATGGGACATATTAATCATTACTTGTGGTCGCCCAGTGATCACAATTTTACCGTAGTTTATTATTTAGTAGCTGTTACCCGCTCGCTTCACTGGGCGCACGATAATATTTTATTGTGGAACCTATTAAATATTTTTTTGATGGGACTATCGTAAAATCCGTTCTTAGTGGGCATCTACATTGCGAAATGATTTAAAAGTCAAAGTTTAAGCTACAGCCCACATCCCACTGCTGGACACAAGCCTCCGCTCATTTCCGAGAGAGTTTTAGGGCAAGGAAATGTCCGCCGCGCTGCCCCAATGCGTGTTGGCGAAAGTCACATGTCTATGAATTATTTTTTTTAGCCATAACATTTATACGTGATAGAGCCACGCTGCAGCTATAAGATAGCATGAATGGGTAGAGTCGACCGGGGTTGGACCACGCTCTCACAGAATACGAGCATAAAATAGCAGCTTGATGCTGCTGTGGTTTGTATGGTGAGTGTAGAGAACGGGAGACCCTTTTTACTGCAAACGAGGCATTCCATCTTAGTTCTGAGGGGTGACAACGCATCTGCATTTTGAATCTTAATCGATAATAAATGTAGATGTCTATGGGCCACAGTATCCACTTACCATCAGGTGGACTATGTGTTCGTTTGTGACCCCTATTCTATTAACAAAAATACTCTCGTATATGTCGGATGTTTTTATATTTTTGTTTGATTAATTTATTTTCCTTCACCGCCGAGCACGTGGTAAATCAGCACTGAAAATTGCAATTAACAATTTCATTGTTGCCGGCGGGGGTCGAACCTGGGTTGCTCGCATACTGTGAAACTTACAGCGAGCACCAATCGTCTGAGGTATACTAAATTTCTAGTAATCGGGTTTATAGTTTTAGAGATCTCGTGATGAGTCGGTCAGTGGTATTTCGCTTATTACTATCATACGTCACTATATAGTTGTAATCCCAAAATGAAATTTCTTGAATAAGCCGACTACAGTGTTCTGAAGTTAAGTTTTGAAAAGTGCCATTTTTAACGCTCACTGTTTTATGAATTCAAAAATCTAGGTCACTTCTGGGCTACTTAGCATCTTGAAATGCGTGTTCAAGAAAGATAACTAGGCTTACGGCTACATGAAACTAACGACATCCGATTCACTCTTGAGGATTAAAGTTTTCACTCTTAAAGACGCCCAGATTACAATCTGACGGAAAACAGACGTTGTTCACCCATTCATTTACACTTTGTATATAATAATTCTGCTCACGGCTGAAAATTGAAGTCTTCCGTTGTAGGAAGAACTTTTTTTTTATAGAAATAGGATGACAAACGAACATAGTCTACGTGATGATAAATGGATACTGAGGCCCATAGACATCTACATTAATCCTGTATTAATGATCAAAATGCAGATGCGTTGTCACCCCTGAGGACTAAGATGGTATGCCTCGTTTCCAATAAAAAGGATCTCTGGTCCTCTACACTCACCATACAAACTTCTTGATTCTCTTCTCATTCTACGCTCGTATTTGACACATTAAATCATGAGAGCGTGGTCCTCCAACGGTTGAGACGACCCATTTTTGCCACAAATATAATATACCTGTAGAATGACTCTACCACGTATAAAACTTGTACTTGTAATCACCACGCTTGGCAGATCGATTGGCAAACATAGACGGCTCGTAACCTTCTCACTGCTCCCCCCCCCCCCCCCCGTAATTGGAGTAGGTATTTATTTCTGGCGCAAAGGATGTTGGTGGACCCTTTATCTATCGGAAACTATTAAGATCAATTCATTTAATTCAATTAAATAGTCGCTTCTTACGACACCCAAGGGGTTGTCTCTTTAATCGTGTGATGAAAGTTAATTACGGCTCCGTTACGTTACTCTGTTCTAGCCGTGAGACTGAGCTCTGTCCGCCTAATAAATACTAGCAAATTCATCATCAGTACAGTTTATCAAAATCCACTGCTGAACATAGTCCTCCATCATAGCCTCATATGGAAGATATTTACAAAGTTGCCACGCCTGGCATAGAAGTAGGCAACCATTTTTTCATATTATTGAATTGTTATCAGAAAGATGCTGCTGACAATAGGCTTAGCTTTCCATTGACGTCCGTCGAGTTGGGTGTTGATACGTATTTTTATAGAAAAGTTACACTATTATAAGCACACACACAAAGTTTCAACATGCGGAAACGCGAAATTTTTGAGAAAAAAATTATTGAATATCAATTATTCTTGCAATGTTTATGTCTAATCCTACCGTAAAACTGGCGCCATTTTGTAATGTCATTGTCGACGTCAATAGGGATGTCGATTCTTTCCGAAAAAGGTCGATTTTTAAATCGATTCAAATCGTAAGCTCACAAAAAACCGATTTCTAAAATATCTATATTTTTAGAATATTTGCATTTATAATGTAAAAATATAAACCCATTTTTTGAAAAACAAGAAAGAAACCATGATAAATGATCTCTTATTGAAATTTGTTTTATTTTAACAGTACCTATGAGGGCAGATAACAAAAAAATAGGTTAGGTTCAACTTATGTCAAAGAACCGAATTGATTGACCCCGACTCCACCTGGTACAAGTCTGTCCTACCCCTAGAGTGGTTTTATAGAGCCGGAGGCGCGTAGGGGGAACAGCCTCCGCCTGCTGTAACAAATCGTAGGCATCGGGCGAGAATGATGAAGGGAATTTTTTTCTCATAAAATGGATTTATTTCTACATTATAAATGCAAACATGAAAAAAATATAGATATTTTAGAAATCGATTTTTTGGGAATCGATACATCAGCTTACAATTCGAATTTATTTAAAAAATCGATCTTTTTCGGAAAGAATCGACATTCCTACTGACAATAATAATAAAAAAATGGCTTCAATTTCACGGTAGGAATTGACATAAATATTGCAGAAATATTTGATTTTCGATATTTTTTTTCTCAAAAAGTACGTGTTTCCGCATAAGAATTGAACTTTGTGTGTGTGCTTATAAAAATGTAATCTTTCTGTAAAAATACATATCAACACCAAACCCGACGGACGTCAATGGAAAGTCGTACCTGCCAATATCCTGTTTTATTTATTTATTGGATGTACACAACAGTTTATATTCACTTTTACGTTTTGTACCTACGTTTGTAAGTTTTGACCTAGAATACAAACCAAAAACGCGTACATATACAGTTGTAACATGCATATAGGTATAGATATGAAGAAAAAAAATTAGTTAAACAATTTTATAACAATTTAGTGTAATTTAATATGGTAGTTCCTCTCCTATTTGTACACTGGTAAAAAATTATAACTTTTTATTTCAAAATTGTAATTTAGATATCTTTTGTGAAAAACCTGTTACTTTTAAAAAATCGATTTTTGTTTGTTGCAAGAGCCAATTTTAGTTTTTAGTGGTTTTATTTTTGGTTTCTAATTCTTTCATATTTTTGTCTGTACTAAAAAAAGTTTAAAAAGTTTATTACTTATGTATTCATTGATATATTAAAAGGGGTTAATATATCAATGTATATATTATGTAAAATAACGTCTTTTATCATTAAAAAATGCTGTGCATACCTTTAATTTAAATGCATATGTATAATGTATTTTTTTCAAAAATCGTGATATTATAAGTTCCTTTTATGTATTTAGTTGGTAAGCCTTATTAAAAAAGTAAAAATAAAATAAAATTAGTAATTTTATAATAATTTTATGACAATTTAGTGAGTTTTTTTCAGATATAATTAAAGACGAAAAAAAATTAATGTGGAATTGACTTGAACGTTTATTTATATTACTTCTTACGTTACTACTTACGTTCTTGAAAAGTTTATTTATATTATTATTGTCAAAGACGTCAATGTCCCTACCTGGCTCTGTCAAAACCATATCAATATAAGAGCGACACATTCGTGTTAAAGGACTGTAAAATGAAGTATTGTTATTTATTATAAACGTATTAAGACGACGCCTAGTATTCGACTTGATATTAAAATTGATTTGGGATAAAATGTTTCCCTGTCGCCTTCTACGACACCTGCGACATGATTGCATTGATTAAATTGGTTTAATTGAGGATTTACACTATTTACCGATAATGTACCTAAAATCAGACACTGAGAAGAATATTCCAGAATTTTTCTTAAATCGAAAACCGTTGATAATATTATTTTAGCGATTTTTTTTTCAGACGTGATCCGTGACGTAAATAATTTAGATTTTTAATGATGTTAAAAATTTATTATGATGAGATTAATTAAAATTAAAATTATGTGTATTGCTTAGCTTGAGCAGCACCTCCCACCCGCAATTAATTAAGTAATCGTTCTTCAAACTAGACATCACTTTATTTTACTACGCAGAACTTAGCTTAATTTTAACATCTTTAATATAATGGTTCGCCTGATTCTATTAAGATTGAACAATATTTTATTAAGACTAGAAAATAGCTTATGTGTATTGTTTACCGGCGACATAATCTCTTCATTGGTTAAGCCTGTTAATAAATAAATACTTTAATAAGTAATAACTCACCGGTTCAATACGTAGCGGTGAACAACTTAATTAAATTGTATATCATGAAAACGATGACGTGTATCATTAACGTTAATAATGAATAATGACTTTATAATTTAAGTTGGGCGCACATTGCGTGCGCTGTCGACAGTTGATTGATGACCTCGGTTGGTATTTTCAAATATATCTCTAATCTACCCTCTATCTTTGACATTTCCTTTCTTTAATTTTGTCTCGTACGTAGGTACATACCAAGGAATGTATATACTACTTACGCTACGTCAATAGTATATAAATTTCTTGGTACTTAATTATATATAATTATTTATTTATTTATTTTCTTTATCAGTTAAGGATTGAAAGGCGGACTTAAAGCTACTAAAGGACTTAATATTATCTGCCAATCAATCTTAGAGTAGTGATAATACTACGATGGCGGTTACAGAGAACATAAAAAATTTATAAAAGGTAAACATATACACACATATATAAATAATACCCAAGATAATTAAATAACGGTAATATACCTAATATACATTGAATACACACACATATACAATATGTAACAAAAACCCTGTGGTTCCCGTTAGTACATTATCAGGACCATTATTCAAACGCATAGAAATAACTTTTTTTTAAAACTCGAACAATATATTTTTTAAATTTTATTTAGAAAATAATTGTATGCAAATTGTATGCGGTTTTATTACCTCTGCATTGTCTGGGGAGTAAGAGGATTGTCAAAGGCCCCGCTTTACTTAGCTTTAGCATCGGCTGGTGTCAGTAAGAGGTAATAAAACCACATAAAATAAGAAAAAAACTTAAATAAAATTAAAAAAAATACAGTCAAGTTTTAAAAAAAAGTTATTTCAATAGGTTTGAATAATGATCCTGATAACGTACTTAACGGGAACCACAGGGTTTTGTAACATGTTGTTTATATTATAAATACCTACACAAATATACTATATGTAATGAAAATACTCATAATTTTGTTTTTTAATTTCTAAAAGTTACGTTATAAAAATGTTAGCTCGACTGCAGCCGAAACTAATATGAAGGTAACATTTTTGGCTGGTACCGGTTGTATAGTATGTTTTCCGTATAATGGCGACATAAGAGAATCTACTTACCATCCATATCCCTGAGTGTTTAATAGGTGACAAAAGGCAACAAAACAGGAGAAATGGGCAGCAACATCTTCCTGCTAACAACTCAAAAAACTACGGTTTTTAAAACGTCTAGTAAGCGTTGAGGGCAGCTGCGAATTTTTCTGCCACCTAGGTGGCACCACTTTGTATTGAAATATTTGACAGAATTTACAGCGGAGAAGTAAACTTGTTAGAAAAGTGTTGAGATTAATGTTTAATTCTAAGATATTACATTAATCTTAAATACATTAGAAATGGTTAATTCAATTTCCCTCTGTCGCCTCTTACGGCACCCACGGGATGATATACGGTAGTGGATAATCTTACACCGCCACTACACACACACACCCAGTCTAACAACCCACTTCGTGGTAAATTAGTGCCGAAGCCCATTCTCACTTTCATCTATCCTAAATTAAGAATCAAAATACAGGTGCGTTGTCACCCGTGACGACTAAGATGGAATGCCTCTTTTCCAGTAAAAAGGGTCTCCGGTTCTCTACACTCACCATACGAAACATTTAAGTAAGTTAAGCTGCTATTTGACGCTGGTATTCTGTGAGAGCGTGGTCCTTCCCCGGTCGAGCCAAGCCATTCGTGCTACAACTATACTACTAATATAGCCGTAGCATGGCTCTACCACGTATAATTTTTTTTATAAAACAAAGGCGACAAATGAGTACACAGTCCACCTGATGGTAAGTGGATGCTAGCTACCCCAGTTGAGTCGACCCATTCGTGCTGCAACCATTATGTAGCTGCTCCGTGGCTCTACCACGTATAAAACCCCCGTGCCCCGAAAGGCACGTAAACCGCTGGTCCTTACACCTGATCTCTCTCCGATCGTGTTGGGTTGCCGTCATATTGGATTGTAAGAGTGAAGGAATCGAGAGTGCATCTGTGCTTCCGCACACACTCGTGCCATATAATCATTTCCAGTGCAGATGGCTGGTCTCCTTATAGACTGGCCGACAGGAACTAAATTCGGCATGGGAGACATTATTTACAAGAAGTATGAAGTCAAATTAAACACAGATTTGTTTGTTTTACATTGTTATTTTAAATTAGATTTTCTAAATATTGAAGATAAATGAAATATTAAAATACTAGTCAAATATAAATTATTTATTATAGATTTAAATTCTCAATTATATAACTAAAAAAAATTACTTAGTAAAATTACATATTATGATTTTGAGTAAAATGTTATAAAAAAATAATAATAAATTATAAAATGGTTTGGCAACGTTTGTTCCCATCACAATAATCTTAAACTAAACTTATTATAACCTTTTTATGGCAATACATTATTAAATATATTTTTAATTTTTTATAGTTTTTTTATATATTCTGCATTTTTAAGTATTATATCTAAAATATTAGCCTTCTTTCAAACGGTATACGTCAAGTCTTCTTCTTAAATTAAATAATTATTACAACTAACCAAAGCTCGAAATTTTGTAACAAGCTTCAATAGAGATTTTTTTAAACAGTATTAGGGTGACAAACGAGCACACAGTCCACCTGATGGTAAGTGGAAGCGTTGTCACCCTTGAGCACTAAGATGGAATGCCTCGTTTCCAGTAATACGGGTCTCCGGTTGTTTCAATATATTAATTTCATAAGTACTAAAGTTTATAATATTTTATTATTAATCAAATTTTCTCTCATGTTGTAACATTAACAATATTCTCGTTAGTATTGAAGGGAATTAAATTTCATCATATAGAACGCGATTTACGAAATAAGTTATCATTAAATACAATAAATAGCAAATGAATTATATAAATACCAGGGACTTGGATGCGGTTCCTTCTGCATATTCAGGATATGTATCCTATTAAGTTTACATTTGCAATCTTAATCTAATAATTTAAAACACTATCAATATTAATGTAATACTCAATTAAATTTTATAATACATGTGAGGATATTTCAGGAGACTGTTGGTGAGACTTCTAATAAAATTCTTAAGATTTGGCATACAGAACTTTTTCATTATGCGTTCGGTGTTAATTTTAGACACATTTTGTTTTATTTCGGAAACTTAAATGAAACTGTCGATATTTTTGAAAGTTCAGAATGACAAAATACTTGTATACCACAAAAACTGCACAATTAAATAATTTTACTTTTGTTGATAGTTCATAATTATTCTAAGATTGAAAATCTTTTAAAACAAGAAAGGGTTCTAGTTTAAAAATTGTTTTATTGGCAAGAGGCACGGAATATTATAACAAAAGATGTCCTTTCTCTTTTACCGTTACGTAATATTTTTTAAAACGCCTCATAATAATCAGTCAATTGTTATACAATAGTACCTAATACAACTAACTAACTTTTCCTTTCTTTAAAACGACATTATGTTTATTTACAGAAAGTTATTTAAGCATTGTTTTTATTTGTTGTAAACTTAGTTTTTGATAACATAAAGCATAGGTACCTTAAAAGCATATGTATTGTTATTTACGGTCTTTTTTGGTAATCGCATAGCAGCTTCAGGGCCGATTTTTCAAACCTCAGATAAGAGACATTCATAGGATAAAATACAACTTAAACAAATTAAAAATTAGAAACACGTACTAAATAGTTCAATTGTTTCAATTTTATATTCAGCCAGGTTACTTGACGGATATCTTTATTCTGACGGATGAAAACTCGGTCTTGAATAGTAACTATTCTTATATATAATAATACAAGCTGACCAGGCAGACGTTGCTCTGCCATTTTCGACGACCCTTCACATAAAAAATCCTTAAATTCGTAATAAAAAATATTGAGTGTCACTTATCAGGAGAAAAACTATCCTATCTCTCAAATTGGACCGAACAGCACAGTGTGCAAAATTTCATTAAAATCAGTTCAGTAGTTTAGGAGTTCATCGCGGACAAACAACGTGACACGTAATTTTTATATATAAAGATTTATATAGTAGTTCATGTTTATAATTAAATGTCTTGTATTATAATTGTGTAGAGAAAATTCTATTCAATAGTTACTATAGTTTCTAGGTTTAACTTTCTCTTGGAGGTAGGTATTAAAAATATTTTGTACATATTATCTTGTTAATATATAATAAGTAAAAGAGTAATAACCCTTTCGTTTGCATAGGAAATGTTGACTAAAGTGTATATGTATACTAGCTGACACGGCAAACGTTGTTTTGCCATATACATTATTTCTAGGAAATATTTTTTAGTTTTAAAAATCGCTATTAAACAACAGCGGTTGATTGTAGAAGGGTGAAAATTTGAAGTTGTATGTATTTTTCAATGCTAAATCATTATAAAATTAAAATTTTGTCAAAAAAATAAAAAAGTATTTAGGGGTCGGTCACCCTTATCATTTAGGGATTTGAACAATAGATGTTGGCCGATTCTCAAGCCTACCCGATGTGCACACAAAATTTCATACAAATCGGTTCAGCCGTTTCGGAGGAGTTTGGTAACAAACACCACGACACGAGAATTTTATATATTATAAAATAAATATATATTTACTAGCTGGCCAGGCAGACGTTGTTCTACCCTTTCCAACGACCCTTCCTATAAAAATCCTAAAATTCGCAATAAAAAATTTTGAGGATCATTTATCGGGATAAAAACTATCCTATCTCTCAAGTTGGATCAAAATGCACAGTGTGTAAAATTTCATTGAAATCAGTTCAGTAGTTTAGGAGTCCATCGCGGACAAACAACGTGACACGTAATTTATATATATATATATATATATATATATATATATATATATATATATAACTACATTGAGTTGCAGTAATGGAAAGGCCTACGATTCAGCATGATGCTGTAGCAGTGTTACTACAATCACAGCGCTGTTATTCTGTCGGACATATTTCTGTTACCAGAAATATTCATATGTAATGAGTAAAATGATCACACAAACGGTCTTTTCACTATAATTGACAATGTAGATGTAGATGAATATTGGCTGCAGCACTCATTTACCACTAGATGGACTATGTTAGCCTGCGTGTTAGTGGCGTTGTTAGAATATCCACTACCCCATGTCATCTGACAGAGGGAAAACAAACCAGGAGATGGGCAGCGTCTTTCCAATCAACTAAGGTATACAAAACTGTGGTTACCAAACCACCTTTAAAGCTAGGCAACTATGACAAACATAACGCAATCTATGGGGGATCAGTCAGAATCTATGATGGGTTCAGCAGTGGACTTTTGACAGACTATAATTGTTACGGCGATCAGGCTATTTTGTGCGAATAATAAGGTCTTTGTTTCTTTATCACAAATTGTTTCCGTAGTACAGGTATGGCGAACCAATGGCATGCGTGTCATCGATGCCACGCGACACAATATTCTGGACACGCCACCGATCACAAAGTTCCATATGAAGTATTATATTACGAATGAACGCGAGTAATCCTACGCTACACAGTGTTCGGGTGTGGCGGTAATCACGAATTAAAAATTGTGCACGTCTATGGCCTGATTAAACATTTCTTTAGAAAAATGGCACATTTATACAAAAAGGTTCGCGACCCCTGCCGTAGTATAATAATGTTATCTTCAATTAGAAATAGGTATACTCGTAGGATTTCTTCGGAGTCACTTTAAAAGATGTGGCCAGTCTACTCGACAGTGTAGTCTGAGTTGATGAGTACGTTGAGCAGTCTCTGAAATTGTTGAAGAACGTTTCCACGGCATTCTTGCTTGCTATTATTTCCATTGGCTTGTTCCCATCAATCCAAGCTGACTTCAACGTAGACCAGGGGAACGCTGAATCGCCATTAGTCTTCGATAAGTCAATCCTTCTTTTTATTTCTGGGACGTTAGCTGGGGCGCTTGGTGTAACCGCTCTTACCCATGCTTCTATGTCCACGTTTGCTTCTCTTTCGGATATAGATGGTTCTGTACTTGATTCGTTAAGCTGCTTATCCCATTTTGGTTTTGGAAGTGACTTGGCCGGTGGTGCTTCTTTGGAATCTACGTCTTTAGCTTTGCTGTCTGATGTTTTGTAACTAGCTTGGCTGATTCGTCCGCTGTCTGTGAGTTCGGTCGCAAGTGGATTCATATCAGAGCAGTGACACTTCAAAACTCTGCAGGATACACAGTGTTCCTGCTCGAAATTATCTAGCATCGCTGTAAGTTTTCGCCTTATGTCTTGCAGATTAAGCTCCTGAAATAGTTTAAATAAATTATTTATTACTATTAACTGGCCAAATAATATACATATATATATAAAACTGAAGTTTATATCTGTAATATTAAAATAACTCGTTTCTATTAAATTCAGGGGGTTATTTGCATGCTATTAAGACATAAATAACCACAAAAATCTAAATTTAGATTTCTATGTAAATAACCGATTTTAAACTTTCTGTCTGTCCGTTTTTCCGGAATTATCTTCGAAATGGCTAACCGGATTGGAATGAATTTTTAAGAGTAATGCCGGGAGTGATCTTTGCTATATTTTCAACGAAAATCTAACGCAAGAATAGCGCCATCTTGTGGAGGGTGGCGGAAAAAGAATGATTCTACTCGTTTATATTTTCCAATTTTAATTCATGTCTCTAGGTTATATATTAGACACATTGGTAACATCAGTTACAGGAACTTCAAAGGATACAAAATAAAATAATAAAAATACTTTTTCACTATCCGTATGTAACACCAACATGTAAAATTTTCAAAAAAAAAAATTATGAACGTTTAACAACTACATATATATAATACTTGCATTTTAGTTAGGAAAATACTTGATAAAACCATCCACACTAACTTGTCTTTTCTAAAGAAATCACAAATTTGTAAACGTCGACCTAGCTTACTTGTACTACCAAAGGTACGAACAAATTACGCAAAAAAAGCATTACTTTTGAAGGAGCACCGATTTATTTGCGATTTAATTGCATTGTAATATAAAAAATGTAAGCTCATTCAATAGTTTTATGTCTCAGCTGTCTGAATATATAACTGAAAATTTTTCACCATTCAATTGAGACTGTGAAGTTATTGAATGAGTGTCCGGCGACCATTAGAAGAAAATGAATAAAATCTAATAATTATTTTCATGTAAGTGGCATTGTTTGTCTTTTTGAAAATAAATTCTTCAAACCTAACATCGATCACTTATAAAAAACTAGATACACAATCCCATGCAAAAGTTCTCCAAAAACTGTCGCTAATTGTTATGACGAATTCTAGTTGAAATAAATACGCATTAATGTAAATTCAACCTTAAAAGCATTGCTTAAAGTTGTATTCACAAAGTTACGTACAAATTAAAAGCGCACCCAAATGTTCGAGTGGGCGCTCATTCGGTAGGTAAGTAAGTACATTTTTTGTCACTGATTGTGTATCTAGTTATTTATTAGTGATCGATGATTGGTAAGCGTAAGCAGCTTGTTTCGTGGGTATGAACCGAAAACTAATGCGATCGATTTTAGTTTTTATATTCTGAAAAAGTGTAACTACTTTAAGAATAATTTGATAATTTGCTGAAAACAGTCATATCTTTCATCATGGGGGGTATATAAACCATGAGGGTATAGTAGAAGACGTGGTCCTTCACTGCTGGCCGGATGAGGAAGCTCAAGGTCGCTCAGCGAGCTATGGAGAGGGCTATGCTCGGAGTTTCTCTGTGTGACAAACTCAGAAATGAGGATATCCGCAGTAGAACCAGAGTGACCGACATAGCCCAACGGATTAGTAAGCTGAAGTGGCAATGGGCCGGCCATATAGCTCGAAAAACCGACAACCGATGGGGAAGAAAGGTTCTCGAGTAGCAGCCTCGTACCGGCAGGCGAAGTGTAGGGCATCCCCCCACTAGATGGAAAGACGACCTGGTAAGATATGCAGGAAGTCGATGGATGCAGGTGACTCA
Organism: Parnassius glacialis; assembly: GCA_033319125.1. Classification (NCBI taxonomy): domain Eukaryota; kingdom Metazoa; phylum Arthropoda; class Insecta; order Lepidoptera; family Papilionidae; genus Parnassius; species Parnassius glacialis. The sequence continues at coordinate 31,657,038 of JAVANC010000008.1, read as the reverse complement.
GGACCGTGCTTTGTGGCATTCTTTGGGGGAGGCCTATGTTCAGCAGTGGACTTGTGAAGGGCTGTAATGATGATGATGATGAGTCATATCTTATATACTGGATATTAGTTACTTTCTTTTATACTGTATACTATTCAATCCCACTTCCCCTACTTACCTTAAAGAGCGGTTTGAGTTTCTTGGTGACACTCACTGTCGCTCTCTTTGCTCTGATAAAAACCTCAACCTAAAAATACCATCACATAACACTTCCTTCTATTCTAAATCCTTTTCTGTTGAAGTTTTTAGGCTCTGGAACTCCCTACCGCTGCACATTAGAAGTGCGCAGTCTATTGACAAGTTTAAAAAACTTGTCAGTGCGCTTTCTTTCCTCCTTAAATAGTCATTCCTCTAAAAAATTATTACCTAGGTACTCATTTTCCTTACGTTTAGGCTTTGACTTCACTTGTTTAATCCTATCTGCTCTCGTATATGTATGACTATATTTTTGTATTTATAATGTATTTATTTATTATAGTATGTATGTGTTTATTGATTATATAATTATATGTATGTCGTGTGTATTTTCCAATAACCTACGTACTACACCCTTACCCTTTCTCACTGGTCATGTTATCCTCTGCAATGGTTGCCTGGTAGAGATCGCTTCTAAGCGATAAGGCCGCCAATTGTACCTTTAAATAATTTATGTTTTTTTTTCTTCTCTCATATGTATTTTTTAGTGTACAATAAAGTATATTTCATTCATTCATTCATTTTATATCTACGCACAGAAAAATCTGAAGCAGTCCTGAAAATTATTCCCCTTTAAAGAGCTACTTTCTTCAGCCAGGTGGTGAGTCTCCTTTCCTGCTTAAGAGACCGTCGGACTATTTACCACCTACTCATCTATTTTGCCACCAATCAGCAGACCGTGCTGTTCTGATCTAATAGACAGTCAATGAGGGCTAATAATTTTCTACACACCAGATGTCACTAGTTGACACTGAAGTAAAATTTTTAGTTACACAATGTCATTTAATTGAGTAATTGGGTTTTAATAAAAGTTTATCAGTTTCTATAGTATTCTATTAATACACAAAACAATGCGTCAGTGGTTTGCTTTTTGATGAGGGATAATAATTTGCAGCTCACCAGATGTCGCTAGTTGACACTGAGGTATAGTTTTTGTTACTCAATGTAATTTAATTGAGAAGTTAGTTTTAAATAATAGTTTATCATTTTGCCAAGTTTCGTGAAACACAGTCCTGATTTTTCTGATTTTCTGCATATTATTCTACGAGATCACTCTCTCCATCTAGTGTGGAGCAGCCCTATATTTCACTTAACGGTAACTTTTCGCCCATGGTACAACCATGCTGAAGCTATATCATGTTTGTAGCACGAATGGCACAGAATATCAGCGTAAAATAGCAGCTCAATCTTTGATTATCATGTATATAATCAAAGAGCTCAATGTTGCTGTGTTTTGTTTGGCGAGTGTAGAGAATCGGAGACCTTTATTACTGGAATTACTGGAAACCATTCCATCTTAATCCTCATGGGTGGCAACACATCTGCATTATGATTCTTAATCGAGGATAGACGTAGATGTCTATAGGCCACAGCACTCACTATCATGTGGACTGTGTAAAAAACAAACGATACGAAGCTGCGAGGTACTTCGAGCTGTATACCATTGCTATTTCAGCTTAATAATATATAAGTATAGAGTACTATATAAATAAATAGTTTACTCACCAGTTGAAAGCTGCTATCGGTGTAGTAATATTCCTCACTTTTCAACATCATGGAGGACCGAACTTACGGGGCCAAGAACACTGGTTTTTAAACAATTTACATTTTAAGAAACATCTTTTCACTATAAACCATTTAAATTAAACTTTGGAAATATTCGGTCATCCGTACACTTGCGCCTGGCGGGTAACTGCGAAGTGACTGATTTTTTTAATACCTGCAATCTCTCATTACCAAAAATATGAAATTATACCTGATTTTTAACACACGCGATTATGTTCTCTATAAACATGATTCAACAGGCGAATTTAGTTTAAAATATTTTGACAGATGGCACCAATAAACATTTATTGTCTCTATTGCAGTAAACAATTACAATTGTTTTGAAACCTTTTGTCCTCTTTCTTCGTTAACGTCAGAAAAGGATATCTATATTTGGCAGCAATAACAAAATAAACTTGTTCTGTGACTTCTGGGAACAAATTAATTACCTACTTAAGGAATGCCTATTAGCATAGAATTAGACTCTATGCCTATTAGTTAATTTGTTTTTAAAATTTTTGCGAATTTCGTAAATAAATTATCGCAACAACTAGGGTACTTAATTGAATAGTTTACTTATTACATAATTGCCTTTAATAGCCATAATTTCTATTTATATTTATTGAAGTCAATCAATAATAATAAGTATCAACAATAAGAAATCAATTTAATAAAAGAAAACAAAAGAAAAGACAAGAAACACATAAAAATTACATGCGAAATAAAGTATATTTTTAATACGAGATCCAGAATTAAAATGCCAAATTTCAGCTCATTCTAAATGACATTTAAAATATTTAATAAATTACTTTCGTATATTAGAAATGAAAACAAATTGCGTCCATTTAATAAGAAATAAAAAGAATATTTATTACAAAGTTGTTTTTACGATTTGGAAAAATGTCTACAAAATTAAAAATACTCTACTCTACTATACTAAAAGTACAATACACTTCCTTATGTATTTTAATTTTTTTTACGTGATTTAAAATATTATTTTTCATAATTTAATTAATTATTTTACCTAATAGTAATATAATAATAATAATACTTTATTTCGACCATCAATAGTCATAGATTGTTAGTAAAACTTACTTAGCCTAATGTTAGTAGAATACGATAGAAGTTGATATTAAAATGTTAGTCAGAATAGTACTTATCCTATACTAGTAGCTTAACCTACCCCCAGTCTCACATAGCGAACTCCAGGTGGGATTCTCCTGGTGCTGGTGTGTGCACCATTCCAAGCCCTCCAGAGCGGGCTATCCAGCTTCACAGCCAATGCGCCGAGAAGGGTGTTGGAGAACTTGGGTTGGATAACTGACAACTTATTTTAACTTTTATTCATTATAAGCTTGTATTTTTTAACTTATTTTAGACACGGGTCTGTAAAATATAACAAATGTTGTAATACCTGAAAAAGGTGGTTAAGTTGTAAGACACGTAATAATTTATATTAGCTCCAAATGTACAACACTTAACTTACAATAAATATTTTAAATTTTAATTTGAATAATAATATAAGTATAAGGTATGGAAACTTACTTTCCAAATGCCACGGGATAAAATGGAGTGATGGACCCTTTTACGACGACACCACCCGTTACTAAATAACACCACAATCGATGAAATAAATGAAATTTTTACGTGGTGGAGCCACGCTGCGGTTATATTATGGTTGTAGCACGAATGGGTCTGCTCGCCCGAAGATGGACCACGCTCTCACAGAATACCAGTGTAAAAGAGCAGCTTAACGCTGCTGTGTTTCGTATGGTGGGTGTAGAGAACCGGAGACCCATTTTACTGGTAAGGAGGCATTCCATCTAAAAAAAATGATTCTTAATAGAGGATAAATGTAGATGTCTGTGAGCTAGACTTACCATCAGGTGGACTGTGTGCTCGTTTGTCACCCTTATATCTATTACATTCTCGTAGTGTAAAGCAAATTCGCTTCCCGCCGTCTGTACACTAAATGAGACACACGAAACGAATTTTGATGCAGTTGACATCAATAGGCAGAATAATTCAAGAAAAAGGTTAATGCGTATAAAACATGCAATTTATATATTATATAATTCTTCTGTCCGTGTCTATGTGACTGAACTCCTCCTAACGGACGGATTTTGATGAAATTTACATACATACATATAATCACGCCTCTTTCCCGTAGGGGTAGGCAGAGACCACTTCTTTCCACTTGCTACAATCCTTACATACTTGTTTCGCTTCGTCCACTTTCATTATTCCCTTCATACATGCTCTACGGTTTAGGGTACTCTTGACCTGGCCTTTTTTCAAGACGTCCCTGATTTGGTCTAGAAATGTCCGCCTAGGTCTACCCCTTCCTACACTTTCATTCACACTCGCCCTATAAACCTTTTTCGTCAATCGTTCTTCATTCATTCTCTCGACATGGCTAAACCATCTCAGCATACCTTTCTCAGTTTTTGTCACTACATCTTCTTTCAGACCACAACGTTTCCTTATCTCACTATTTTTTATCCTGTCACACAGTTTAACTCCTAACATACTTCTTAACGCTCACATCTCAACTGCATTTATTCTGCTCTCATGTTTCTTTTGCCATACCCAACTTTGACTTCCGTACATGAGTGTCGGAACCAATGCCCCCTCATGAACAGCCAAACGAGCCTTGTTAGACACGTTCCGACTGCTCATAAAGGAGTGCAAAGCTCCATTCACCATGTTTCCTGCATTCACTCTTCTGTCGATATCACTCTCACACTTTCCATCTCTTGTAAACTTTGAACCCAGATACACAAACTCTCAAAAAATTTGTGTGTGATTAATTTGAGTAGAGAATGGTTTAGATTCACAATTAGACCCGCTAGGTGTCATGTTGTCGAGATCCAGCCAGGGCATATCGCTAGTTCTTTAAAAGAACCTTTGTCAGTGCCTAAGTGAGACGCTTACACAGCTTGTATAATATGTCGTAGCCCAATCGTTAGAATTGGGCAGATCGTAATCTGTCCGGCATTTCATGATACGTCGCCATTTCATGGTTTGGCCGATAATTTATAACTTTGACTTCTGTTAATATATTAAAAGTACGATAGCACCTATCTAGATACACATATCAATGACAGTAGGTTAAGGTTCGGCTGGGGCTACCTTGGGCCGCCGTGTACTTTTATATATTATTATTTATTACTAATACACGTAATTTATTACGATTGGACTTCATAGGTTTTAATTTTTGTGCGCGGAACTCTAATTCTTTTTCTAAAACAAAAGTAGCCTAAGTTACTCCTTGTGACATCAGCTATCTGCCAGTTAAACCCCGGATGAATCCCTTCAAAATCGGTCCAGCCGTTTCGGAGATTAGCCGGAACAAACAGACAGACAGACAGACAGACGGACAAAAACTTTATGAGTTGTATTTTTGTTATTAGTACCGTATAAACTTTCATATTCATTTAGTAAAAAGCTGTAATTTTGACATTACAAACAGACACTTCAATTTTATTTATTTGTATAGATATAAACAAGAGACACGCCCGGTTTCGCCTAGATAGTATCTATTAATGTGGCGTTATTAAAAATTATCATAATCCAAGATAATTTAATTTATCAATAGTTTGTTCTTTTTTAAAGAAATAAAATCTCCAAGTTTTTCGGATAAAATATAGCATAAATAATATAGTCTGGAAGAGATCGCTATGTAGCGATAATGCCGACAAATTGTACATTTAATCTGTCTTTTGTTATGTTATTTGTATATTTGTTTGTGGTGTACAATAAAGTATATTAATTCATTCATTCATATTCACAGTCACTATCTGTTATAAAGTTTCATCACAACCGGTTCAGCAGGACAAACAGACAGACAAACATTTTAATAATGGTTGTTTATGTCTTAATGGTATTTAGATAACCCCTGAGTTTAATAATAGCCAGCTTTTTCAGTAATACAGGCGGGCACTTCAATTGTATTTATTATAGATGTATATTAGGCACAAAGTGCTATTGCGGATAGGTCATCGGCCAAATCATAAAATGGCTGCGTATCATGAAATGCGCAGGCAGATTACAATCTGTCCAAATCTGCAATTGGACTACAACACATATTATAATATAAGTAATTGGAATCTCGAAAATGGTTCTAACGTCTTTACAAGTTCATCTAGATAGGTTTCATCTCTCAGATAATTTTTTTCCTTACTACGGACAAAGGTCCGATCACCTTACCTAAATAATTATAGCATTTAACAAAAAGTAAAAACCGACTTCAAATTGCTAAAAAAGAAGTTATTTATCAAGGGTGGAACTTTTTTCCAAATTGGGACCAGCTTTTAAGTATAACCTATTTAAAAAAAGAATCATCAAAATTGGTTCACAATCTTTAAAGATATCACGTAACATACATGAAAAAATAAAACATACACTCGAATTGAGAACCTCCTCCTTTCTGAAGTCTGTTAATTAATAACCATGCAAAATATAATTCCTATTTTTTATGCCTTTTGTATTTGTCATTATCTTAGGTATACGTTTACAGCACTTTTCTGGCGACTTCCAAAAAGGAGACGGTACTCAATTCGACTGTATGTTTTTTTTATGTGTGTTACCTCATAACTTTGTACTGGGCGAACCGTTTTCGATGATTCTTTTTTATATGAAAGCTGATAGTTCTCTTGTGGTCCCATATGAATTTGATCAAGGTCAGACCAATGGTTATTGAGTTATTCTTAAATAACCTATATTGAAGTCGCTTATATTGAAGTCGGCTGTACAAAATTTTTAATTTTAAATTATTAACTGTTATTTTCTTTTGTTTTCAGGTAAATATTAAATCATGTTGCGTAGGAGATGCAGAAGTTCCTTTACTCCAAGGTAGATTTATGAAAAGCACATTAAAAATTAAATCTATTTGAATCTAAAAGTAAGTATATTTATTTTATTCTTAAGTATTTTTACCAGGTGAACAAAAGCAAGTTACACTTAAACTTAGCGTAACACAACTTTATTTTTATCGCGACGTTGTAAATAAGTTCCCCTAAAACATTCTTTAGCGCTGAAAGCTCCTCGTGTGTCTTCAAAATACGCATTTCCTCGAAAATAGCTCATGAAAGGCAATTGGATCTTATATCGTGACAGAATTATCCTAATTGTATCTCCGTGTGGATACACGAGCGTCAGGCGTCACATAAAGACGTTATGTAATTTAGAGATGCGACTTGAATTTATATCGACACATATAAAAAAATCATAAAAAGTAAAAAAAAAAGAAACTAAGATTTATTAATCTTAATAAATAAAATAAATAACACTAGTTTTACGGATTTTATCGCGTATATTAACTTATTTTATATTCCCGACGTTTTGAATAGTTGTTTGACTCTAACTCCATTGTGAACTGAATTTTAGAATTTATGGAGTTAAGATGGTCTAAAAATGTAGTTACTTTATCTAAAGGTAAAATTGTGAAAGTAGTCATCAATTACACTACATCTTGTAGCTTAAAAAAAGCTTCCATTAAAACATACTTCAAGCCGCCGAAGAAGATTAGTCAATTTTTACCATCAGTCAAGTGTAATGTCCCTCTGCAAGATGCAGGAGTGTTCAAGCTTGATTATGAATGTGGTCTCTTTTATATAGGACAAACTAAAAGATCCATAAAAACCCGCGTTAAATAACACATAGCTGATGTGAAGAATAGACGCTCCGGGAAGTCTGCAGTCTGTGAACACGAACAGGATCGCCCCCGTCACTACATTAGCTTTGATAGATCACAAATGCTCACTAAAGAACACCGATTCCTGCCAAGGATGATTCGCGAGGTTATTGAAATCAAAAAACATCCTAATTTCAATAAAGAAGATGGCTGGGTGTTACCATCTGCTTGGGATCCCATAATTAATAAAACTAAATCCCAACCCAAGCATACAGCTGTAAGACTTCAAGATACTGTAAGTTCATACTGCGTAGATTGGAACAAAAATTTATAATTTTAATCTAAAGGTAGCCGTGGTTAACTATAATATGGGGACGTCATACACCTCAGTGCCCCCGTGAACATGGGTGCTGCAAAGTGCTCGAAACGTCGGAAAAATAAAAATTTTATTTTTATTTTTCCTTTATTTATTTAATAAGTTACTATACGCGATAAAATTCGTAAAAATAGTTTTATTTAAATGTGTAGTGTTCGCGTGAATATAAGAAATCATTAAAGGAACTAAGAGTTTAACTAAACTAATTATCAAAAAATCGGCCTGCCTGCGTTTTTACCGCAAATCATGTTTTTGAAAGCAAAATTGAACAAAATGTTTTAGTACTGAAATGTTTTATTGAACTTGTTTTTTTACTCCAATTTAATTACAGTTAAAACACCAAAATGATTTTTTGCAAGTCGTTTTGATTAAAATATCAAAATCTATAATTTTATGTGTATTTTAAATATCAAACAATTAAATACTAATGTAATTATATAAATGCTCACGGTACAGGAGAACATCCTAGTGTGGAGGTAACATATTTTTAACAAAAACAAGTTTATTGAAAAAATTAGAGCATTAAGTTAGTTTTATTCAACAAAGGTAATGAGTTCCAAAATTATCTTTATGTATAATTCTTTATGCTTCTATTTCTTCTGAACGACTTGAGCAAATTAGATTATATATACAGGATACATCTGTTTTGTCAAAATAATAGCTCATAGTTATTCTAGGAGCCAATAGATGGTGCCATAGCCAAGTGAATAACAAATATAATTATAGATCAAAATGATTCATATTACAATTTATGTTGGCTTAGTGCCATAAAAGAAAATAACAAATTTTGAATGTCTGGAATGAAACTTGTCACACCACCATTATAGTAGATATTATAGTGATATTAAAGACTATTTATGTTAAAAAAAAAAAAAATATTTTAAATGGAGAGAAACTGAATCTTGTAGATACCACCATTTTTCTCGGAGTCACACTAGACGCGAAGCTTCAATGGAGCCCCCATATGTCAAAACTAGCAAGCAGACTTAGTTCTGCAGCATATGCCGTAAAAAAATAGAAATCTAACTAGTGTAACAGCTAGACTAGTTTACTTTAGCTATTTCCATAGCATAATGTCGTATGGTATTTTGCTATGGGGACACGCAGCTGACACTCAAATTATATTTGTGTTACAGAAGAGGGCCATAAGAGCAATTTATGATTTAAAGCCTAAAGAGTCGCTGCGACAATAATTTAAGGAAATTAATATATTAACTTTGGCCTCTCAATACATTTATGAAAATGTAATGTACGTACACAAAAATAAAAGTAGTTTTACAAAAATAAGTGATATTCATTCTGTAAATACTAGGAACAGACACAAGCTAGTAGTACCAGTTACTCGACTCCATCGAGTCAGTAATTCATTCTTGGGGCGATGTATACGCTTTTACAACAAAATTCCAGAAAATATATAAAATTTGACCTGCGCAAAGTTCAAAAACTTTATTAAACTAAGTTTTTATAAAAAGGGTTATTATAATGTTAAAGAATTTATATATATATATAGGTATATATATATATATATATATATATATATATATATATATATATATATATATATATATATATATATATGTTTATATATACATGATAATAATTTGTTGTGTTGTTAATTTGTGTAACATACACGATTGTAAGCTGTTATTTAAAAAAAAAGTCCCGCTGGGTTTCTTGCTGGTTCTTCCCAGGACAAAGGTTTTTTTCGAACGTTTTTTAAGTATTATTTATAATCTATATTGAATAAAAAAGTTTCTGTTTCTGTTTCTATTTCTGCGGAACCAAGGCTCCAAAGTCTTTGCCAGAGATCTGTCTGCCAAAAAGAGTAAACTGTCAAAGCTGAAGACCGAATGTGGCAGCATCGTTTCCGGTACACCTGAGATTTTGAGTGAGATTGAGAGGCATCGTTGGAGCCACACGCAAGTGTGAGTAACGAGCCAAGAGCGAGTCTTATTCGACACTATTCCGAAGATATCCCGGACGTCAGTCTGAGCGAGATTAGAATGGCTCACCTTAAAAACGGCAAGTCCCCGGGCGAGGATAGAATTACAGCGGAGCTTCTGAAAGCGGTTGAATAACCGGTACTTGAAGTCCTTCAGAAGCTCTTTAATTCCGTCCTCCATGGTGGCACTACTCCGGAGGCGTGGAGCAGAAGTGCAGTGGTCTTGTTCTTCAAGAAAGGCGACAACGCTCTCTTGAAAAACTACATACCGATTTCCCTTCTGAGCCGCGTCTACGTGCTGTTTTCAAGAGTCATTACGAATCGTCTCGCATGCAGACTTGACGACTTCCAGCCTCCCGAACAAGCTGGTTTCCGAAAAGGCTTTAGTACCATGGACCACATACACACCCTTCGGCAAATTGTACAGAAGACAGAGGAGTACAATCTGCCACTTTGCCTTGCGTATGTGGACTATGAGAAAGCCTTTGATTCCGTCGAAATTTGGGCGGTGCTGCAGTCCTTTTAGCGGTGCCTAGTTGACTGTCGGTATATCGAAGTGCTGAAGTGTTTGTACAGTAGAGCTACGATGGCTATCCGAGTACAGAATCAGAGTACGAAACCTATCCAACTGCAGGGACGTGTAAGACAGGGTGACGTTATATCCCCGAAACTCTTCACCGCTGCATTGAGAAACGTTTTCAAGCTACTGGACTGGAAAGGTTGCGGTATTAACATCAATGGCGAGTACATCACTCACCTTCGATTTGCCGACGATATAGTTCTTAGGGCAGAATCGCTGGAGGACCTAAGCACTATGCTCGATGACCTCAATAGTGTCTCCCAACGGATAGGTCTTAACATGAACATGGACAAAACAAAAATCATGTTTAACGTCCATGTCAAACCTATGGCGGTACTTGTTGAGAACACTAAGCTCGAAGTTGATAACGAGTATGTTTACCTGGGACAAATAGTCCGACTAGGTAAGTCCAACTTTGACCGAGAGGTTATTCGACGGATACTAACCAATACATTACATAAAATATTTACTATAATATCAACTGTCAAAATGGCATCGATAAAGCGGCGCCCTTTTGCCCCTTTATTATTTGAATGAATGATGAAGAGCTATCGTATCACAAAGTCATCTATGCAAATAAGGCTGTAGTTGTTGAGTAATACGAATGTGACCATATTAACCGGATAACCATATAACGCTCACGTACTATAATTTTAAATACGCTCAAATGTTTATGTCATATATGTTATGTACACAATTGTTGCAATTTAATATTGCGCATTCCCTCCTCTTGCTCGAATGACGGCCTGCATTCGTCGTTTTAACGACCTTATCAAGAATTTGTTGATCTCTTGAGGGATTTTGTTCCATTCGTCCATAATGATGGTTTCAAGGTTTCCTAATGTTGTAGGGACTGGATTACGGGCTCTTTTCTGCCGACTTCCAAAAAGAAGACGGTACTCGATTCGACGCGTATGTTTTTTTTATGTGTGTTACCTCATAACTTGTTACTGGGTAAACCGATTTTGATGATTCTTTTTTTGTATGCAAGCTGTTACTTCTCGTGTTGTCCCATATGAATCCTTGATCAAGGTCAGACCAATAGTTTTTGAATTATTTGAGTTATTCTTAATAACTTATATTGAAGTCAGCTGTACAAAATTTTTAATTTTACATTATGGTTTAGAGTACATGTGCTCTACAGGGTTGAGATCAGGGCTTCTTGCTGGCAATGACATAACCCGAATGCCGACCTCTTCAAGCTAATCGGTGCAGTTGCTTTCGACAGTACATGGAAAAAATCGTAATTAACTTCGTTATTACGTTTTAGGTTAGGTCACGTTGTAATGAAATTTTTTTACGTGGTAGAGCCATGCTGCAGCTATATTAATAGTATAGTTGTAGTACGAATGGGTCGGCTCGACCGGGGAAGGATATTGGTATCTTATTTCAGATTACAAAATATTACCATAACGGAATTTACAGCGCAATTGCGGACTTATTCCCACCGGTAAATAATTTCTAACTGAGTTACACAATCGCACTACCCGGCACACATTATATGATATTAATCGTATTAATTGTTTCTAATTAATTTTAACCAACAGTAAAGTGATTTTAAGTGTTGATTTACCACGTGCTCGGCGTTGAAGGAAAACATCGAAAAAAATGTATTTCGATGAGTAGTGAAGTTCGCTAGCATGCATTGGGGCAGCGCGGCGGACATTTCTTTGCCCTAAAACCCTCTCAGAAATGAGAGGAGGCCTGTGCCCAGCAGTGAGACGTAAATAGGCTGCAACTTTACAGCAGTAAATTTACCGATTCACTGAATAGATATATACTAAATGTATTAAATTTACAACAACGAATGTTAAAAATCTGAGAACCAATGTGTTTTTAAATGGGGAAGAACTGAGCCCTGTTGAATCCACTGTTTTTCTTGGCATCACTCTCGACGCAAAGCTTCAGTGGGGCCCCCATATATCCAAACTAGCAAGCAGACTAAGCTCTGCAGCCTATGCTGTAAAAAAGATAAGAGGTCTCACTAGTGTCGAGACAGCTAGATTAGTTTATTTCAGTTATTTCCATAGCATAATGTCTTATGGGATTTTGCTATGGGGAAATGCGGCTGATTCAGAAACTATTTTTGTTTTACAGAAGAGGGCCATTAGAGCTATTTACAACCTAAAACTGAGAGAGTCTCTTAGAGATAAATTTAAAGAAATAATTATATTAACTTTGGCCTCTCAGTAATATTTACAAAAATTTAATGTATGTTCACAAAAACAAAGGTAGTTTTAGTAAAAATAGTGATGTGCATTCTGTAAACACTAGGAACAAACACAAGCTAGTGATACCAGTTTCTCGACTCCACAGAGTCAGTAATTCATTCTTGGGGTAATGTATACGCTATTACAACAGGGTCCCGGAAAGTGTACAGGCTCTCTCTATTAGCAAGTTTAAATGTTTTGTTAAGTTGAAACTGTATAAAAAGGGTTATTATAGTATAAATGAATACATGGTTGATAATAACCCCTGGGAATGAGGTGATCGCTTACAAGCTGTTTCTAAAATAAATTTTGTACTTATATAGTTGTATAACCATTATTGTAAAATTTGCTTTAAAAAAAAGTCCCGCTGGGTTTCTTGCTGGTTCTTCCCAGGACGGAGGTTTTTTTTTCGAACCAGTGGTAAAGTAAAAAATGACTTTCAATAAGAATTACACATGTGATCTATATTGAATAAAAAATTATTCTATTCTATTCTATTCTATTGTACACATAGATAGAAACCAGCTTCTTGAACTTCATACTCGTAAATTAAAAAAGTATCCTGTTCTTTTTTATATGTTTGAGTGTGATTGAATTACACAAACTTTAACATTTATAATATTACTTGTAAGGATTTCTTAAAAAAATATTTAAAGTTTTTACGTGGTAGAGCCATACTGGAGATATATTATAGTTGTAGCACGAATGGGTCTGCTCATCCGGGTTTAAACCACGCTTTCATTGAATATCAGCGTAAAATAGCAGCTTAACACGTTCACTGTCCGGTTTTAAAACACAATAGTAAGACAATATCAATGACCTATATGTAGTGCACGGGACAGCGAAAGGGTTAATGCTGCTGTGTTTTAGGTGAGTGTAGAGAACCGGAGAGCCTTTTTACCCCTTTTTACGGAAACGAGGTATCCTATTTTAGTTGTCAGAAGTGACAACGCAAGTTTGATTCTTAATTGGAAATAAATGTAGACAGTTAATAAGCTACAGTATTCATTTAATATCAGGTGAACTGTATGCTCGTTTTTCACCCTTATTTTATTAAATAAAACTATTCATAACCATCTCTTTTTAAATATGATCAATAAATTTAATGTCATCACGTTCAACTTTCAGCGCCTTTAAAAATTGCTTATTTTCCAATAATTCCGCTGTGAATTACAACCCACTTTCACGGCTTCGACCATTAAATTCCGGACGACTCATTGTTCTAAAGATCGCACCATTCAATACCTATCTATGCGGGAAAGAATCCGGCAGCTTTTAATATGCGGTACCGTAGCACGACAAATATTGGAGGCGAGGCAGATCGAAATGCCCGGAATTTCACTGGCTTTAAGGAACTTCACTTTAAGGACGTGCTCCGGTTATCGATATGTCGATGAAGTGTTGAACATGGCACGTGACTATTGGATGACTTTGTCTCCTTAATGAGATGGATAATAATATGGAATATTATTATTTCGTTTTATTAAGTACGTGCGACAATTTTATTTACCGTCACCGTTACGGTATTCGATATGTGCTATAGTTGCCACGCTTTGCAAGCGAGTTGACAGCTGCAGTTTTTTTTATTCGTTATTAGGAAGACGGTGCTGCCCATTCCCTGATTTGCTTCCCTCTGCCGCCTCTTACGACACCCACGGGATGAAATGGGGTAGTGGATATTCTTACACCGCTTCTACACGGTATATAATATTATTTAACTCTGACTGTTAAGAGCTTATGAATCGGTAACATTACTTCGGAATATTATGTTCTACAAAACATACTGTACTTATAAGGTTTGGGTATAGGGTTTCAGAATTTCTAAGATACTCACATTGATCCTTGAAACCCTTTTCCATCAAATATTCTGTATTTGATTGTAAAATAAAAATTAACAGCATACGTTAAAGACCCAGACCTCTTATCAATATTGGGAGGGTGTGAGTATGCAAGATCGATAATTCCGTTCTCATTCGTGAGGTTGATTGTACAAGTCTAATTTAAAAGTTTCTTTACAGGTTATATCATTAAACGATATAATATATATATATAAATGAATGGGTCGGCTTGACCGGGGTAGGACCACGCTCTCACAGAATACCAGCGTAAAATAGCAGCAAATTGCTGCTGTGTTTCGTATGGTGAGCGTAGAGAACCGGAGACAATTTTACTGGAAATAAGGCTTCCATTTTAGCCCCTAGGGATGACAACGAATAATAATCGAGAATAAATGTAGCCGTCTATGGGTTTCTCACCATTATTCTTTAAAAAAATATATGATAAAAAGACTTCCCAGTTTCGCTATTCAATTTCTTTTACTGTAGTACGTTCGTTTACTTATTTATTTAATTTTGACCTTTGGCAATATTAATAATCTATACACTTTTAATCTATTCTATATAAGATATTTCTATCGAGGTCAATGCAATCACCGATCATGTCGCGCCGGGAAGGCGGCCCTACATTCCGTCACGTCTGGGATCTAGCCTCGGAACAGATCTCCTTCTTATAACCTAATGAACTATTAATCGAATAAAAACTATTTTACAAATCGGTCAATACTAACTTGTTACGTACCTTTTTTAATTTATTACAGATTAAAAATTATTAAAACATAATATAATGAGGGCTAATATTCTTCCACTCACCAGATGTCGCTAGTTGTGACTGAGGTAAAGTTTTTCATTACATAGTGTCAGTTAATTGAGAAATTAGTTTTAAATAATAGTTTATCATTATCTAGAGTATTATATTAATATACAACACAATGCGTCAGTGGTTTGATTTTTAATATTATTCACTTTATAACTCGTTTTTTTTTAATTTTTCTACTTTTAGTTATATTAATAGTTTGGATTATTCATTTCTAATCTAATTAATATAAAATATAACGAATGATACGGAAAGGAACCTTAAAGTTTACATTTTCCTAAGAAATTATTGTCCCCGTTATGTAATCTGTCAAATATTTTACCTCACTGTAAAGTGGCGCCGCTCTGGTGACAGAAAAAGTCGTGGATGCCCTCATTCTATAAACACTTTGATCATTGTACACAAATGAAAATTGGATAATATAATTTTAAAATGACAAATGAATTTACAGATCACCTGATGGTAATTGGTACTGCAGCCCGAGGAAACCCGCAATCAATTTCAAACAAATAAGACAGCTGCGTTATCATCTGTAAGGACTAAGATGGAATGCCCTACAACCTACAATTATAGTGGCTCTATATAATGTTCTGACCGGAACATAGCAGTGCACGCACACAATTTAGAAGCAGCCGTAGGTAAGAAGCCGTATCTACCCAGAAGGGCACACAGGTAGAAAAGGTGTCCTACCCACCCACCTATATTTTTTATAGAATAAGGGTGACAATCGAGCACACAGTCCACCTGATGATAAGTGTATGCTGTAGCCCATAGACATCTACATCTGTTTCCGATCAAGAATCAAATTGCAGTCTTAATTAAATTTGATATAATATAATATATTATAATTTTCACAGAGTCTTGACTCTTTGTTCAACCACGAACATAAAATTAAAATACCAAATTTAAATGACTACAATGAACGAACAATATTATATTTCCTTTTAAATTTCATTTCATATTGGTTCAAATGCGTGGTATGTCGACAACGAAAGAGTAGACTTTCCGTATATACACTCTTATCTATGGAGTAGACAATGGCCAACCGTCTAATTCTCCGATGGTAAAAGTAAGAGGGAGGAATTAAGTTTTTGTTTTATTTTATATAATGGAACACACTACGAAACGCATCCAGTAAAAAACCGAAAGGCTGGCTACTATGTACCTGTGTTCACGACTTCTGAGATTGGCTTTAAGCAGATTCGGGTCACCGATAAGCCTTTGAACTAAAAACCCTCACATCAATGAGAGGAGGCCTGTACCCAGACGTATATAGGCAGTAATTTTCTATATTTTATATACTTTTGACTGTGTGTAAGCCACTGCACATAAATATTAGTGCTGACAAGTATTTGATCACGGGACCGATGTACCATAGTTCCAGCACCATGGCAGCACCATGAAAGATCACGACGTAATGAAACCTTTGTACTTTTACTTCGTAATTTTATTTCCTCCTCTACTAGCTGTATACATAATTGACTTAACGGATTTTGAAGTGCGAAGTTTCGTTATATTCGTCTACAACCGCGCGGTGTCAGAAGTTGGCCGTGTAGTGGCGGCCCCATGTCATCTCGTTGGTGTAGGAAGAGGCGACTGGAACTGTCACAACCCCGTTAGCCAAGCTTTAGAATAGAATAGAATATAACAGAATATTTTCATTCAATTTATTATATATAATTTATTATTGAATATAATTTTTTTATTTACCACTGATTCGGAAGATGTTTCTGTGTTGGTAAGAATCAGTAACATACACAGCGGGATTTTTTTAGACATAGGTAATATCTTAAAATATGTATAATTAGTATATAATATGAATTATAATAGAACCGGAA
The DNA here is from genome assembly GCA_033319125.1 of Parnassius glacialis. Taxonomy (NCBI): domain Eukaryota; kingdom Metazoa; phylum Arthropoda; class Insecta; order Lepidoptera; family Papilionidae; genus Parnassius; species Parnassius glacialis. Next base: position 31,640,026 of record JAVANC010000008.1, on the reverse strand, counting down.
TTGTTGCGATCACTTGTTTCCAGGGGTTATTTTCATTCATATATTCCATAGTATTATAATAACCCTTTTAAGCAGCTTTTGATTGCTTAAAATTTTAAATTGGTTGACTGACAAACATTAAACATTTTATGGTATTCCTAGTATAAATATATTTGTTCTTATCAAAATTATTCATGTTTTTATGTACATACATTACATTTTCATAAATATAAATGAAGTTAATAAAGTTAGTTCTTTAAAACTTTTCTCTAAGGCTAACATATCAGAAACCTATCATTTATGTCATGCCTTCAAAACGAAAATAACTAAAAAATAATTACCTTGAATATAGCTATCAGTTCTCACGAAAACTTGACAGTTGATAGACAATTACCAACTGAAGTTGTCGCTTTTTGGTGTCGGTGTGCGCGCGCATCGTAACAACTTCATGGTGTCATTTTTTTGGTGTCGGTGTGCGCATGCTACGTAAAAAATTCACTCTTATCATTTTTCTCAGACGCGCCAAAAGAAATATAACTTAATGTATCATAATACTCATATCAAAGAAGAAAAAGAGATGCCATCAAAAACATAACTTGTAAAAAAAGCCAAGTCTCGCAACTCAGTTCTACCGTACAAAGTTGTGAGATCCATGTAATACCAAGTCGGTTAATTTATTCAGACTATAGATTGATACATAGATTAACTTGGCAATCGCATGAAAACACAATAGAATAGAATAGAATAATTTTTATTCAATATCGATTATTACATAATTCTTATTGAAAGTCATTTTTTATTTACCACTGGTTCGGAAAATACCTCTGTCCTGGGAAGAACCAGCAAGAAACCCAGCGGGACTTTTTTTTTCAAACATATTTCACTTAACAATAATTTCATTTATACAATTTTTAAATGATTTTTAATAGAACCAGCATGGCACAATATATCTCACAAGTAATACATATTATATTAAATTAGATTGTTTAGTGCGATTGCCAAGTCAATCTATGTATCAATCTATGGACTGAATAAATTAACCGACTTGGTATTACATGGATCTCACAACTTTGTACGGTAGAACTGAGTTGCGAGACTTGGCTTTTTTTACAAGTTATGTTTTTGATGGCATCTCATATCTTTTTGTAGATAGTTATATCTCAGTAGCTATTTACACCTATCATTCCATTATATGTACATATATAGGTACACTGATTCATTCACTGCAAATGTAACTTTGTAATACTATATGTTTATATGGGATTACAAAGTTATTTATGCAGTTGGTGTATCTCGAAAACTGGAACGAAATTGTAAAATATTTTAATTTTTCCTTGATTTATATACTAAACAATAATTTAATTCCAAATTTGAAGTTTCTATGTCTGCTAGAAAAGCCTTAGAGTTTTGATGATCGGTCAGTCAGTGAGTGACAAAATTAAGAAACTTTGACTAGTTATAATTCTTAAACTACTGGTTCAAATTTAATGAAATTAGATATATACCGACTTCATACAATGCCTACTTGGTTAGTAAAAATTCAGGCTTATAGTTTTATCCATAATGAAGTTATAGGGTTTCGGAAATGGCCTGAACTGCTTCGAGAAAAGGATGGTACGGCCGTGCCGCTTTTTTGCTCGACTTGGCGGGGGCACTACCGTGCCCCCAGATTATGTTTCAAAGGCTGTCATTATATCACGAAATACTTTCCGGACAGTGAAACACGGAACATCTTGTTTTTAATATTTCGTGCATTCTAACGACTGAGATGCGTTTTCATATAATAAAACATCATCATCATCATCATCTTCACCATCGTTGCCAATCCATGAGGGAGGCCTATGTTTAGCAGTGGATGTCTGATATATTTAGTGACAGTATTAGGTAAGAGAATGGACCAATGTGGGCAAACTCCGGAACGGAAAAAGAGCCGCTAGAAAATACTAGAATGGTATTAAAATTACTACAATTTCCGTTACCACTGCAATGGCCAAATACTCAAATGATACTCCAGTTTAAGTTGTCGTTAAGTGTCGTTGTGTCACAGTCACTTTGACTTAAAATGATAGAGACAGCACAAGACTTAACGGCATTTAAAAATTAAGCAGTGTTTGTATATTTGTGTAAAAGTAGTATAAAATATTTGTGTTGGGAGTGATCCGAAAACAGTCGAATGGTTGTTAGTGAATAAATGAACGAATGAATAAAATATAATTAATTGTTCTCCAATAAACAAGAAAATAAAAAAGAAATTAAATAAACGTACAATTGACAGCCTTATCGCTTAGAAAGGATCTCTAATAGGTAACCAAATTGCAGAGAATATGTAACCTGCGAGGAAGGAATGGTGGTGGGAGTAACAAATATTAAGAAATGAACCGGGGTAAGACCACGCTCTCGTAGAATACCAGCGTAAAATAGCAGCTTTATATTATTGTGTTTCGTATGATGAGTGTAAAGAACGGGAGACCCTTATTACTGGAAATAAGGCATTCCATCTATGCCCTCAAAGTCAGCAACGTATCTGTATTTTGCTTCTTAATTGAAGATTGATGTAGATATCCTTGTATCCACTTACCATCAGGTAGACCGTGTGCTCGTTTGTCACCCTTATCCTATACAAGTGGTAAAATTAAAAAAATTTGTGCAACCGACTTCAGCATAAATTATTGAGTGTAACTCAAAAACTATTAGTCATACCTTCATCAAATTTATATGAGACCACATGAAAAGCACCAGCTTTCAGATTAAAATGGAATCATCGAAATAGATTTACCTAGAGAAAAGTTATGAGGTAACACACCTAAAAAAAGAACGTTCGTAGAATTGAGTACCTCCTCCTTTTAGATGTCAGAAAAATGTCGATTTAAATCCTTAACAATTAAAATGAAAACTTTTATATACTTTCTAAAATAATATTGCTTCATAGGGCATGGATTAATTAGTTAAGGAAACATATACATAAAGATTGAGAGAGGTAAACAACTTGTGTATATTTCTGTAATGCATAAACAATATGTATATTTTGGACCATGTAAAGATTATCTGGTGTTTGCTGTGCGCCGTGTCGCTGTGTCCACAGAAAACCAACGTTGTTGACTCATATTATGTAAAACATATGCTGAGTTAATAGAACCGGTGTTGTTTTGTTTCTATTGAATTATGTTTATCTATACAAACTAATAAAATTGAAGTCTGTTTGTAATGTCAAAAAAAGGCTTTTTACTAAATGCATATCATGCAATGCTTATAACAAAAAACAATATTTAAAATTTTTGTCTGTCTGTCTGTAAATTGCGACGACTTTTGAGACTTGCACTGACAGATAGCTGATGTTATAAGGAGTAACTTAGGCTACTTTTCTGCCGACTTCCAAAAAGGAGACGGTACTCAATTCGAGAGTATGTTTTTTTTTATGTGTGTTACCTCTTAACTTTATACTGGTGGCACCGATTTCTATGATTCTTTTTTTATATGAAAGCTGATAGTTCTCGTGTGGTCCCATATGAATTTAATCAAGGTCAGACCAATGGTTATTGAGTTATTCTTAAATAACCTATATTGAAGTCGGCTGTACAAAATTTTTACTTTTAAATTATATTACTAAAATTAGGGTTACATGCAAAATTTGCGTATAATACACACACACACACACACACACACACACACACACACACACACACACACACACACACACACACACACACACACACACGCATATATATATATATATATATTTACTTTAGAACTAAATGTGTATCGTATGAGTTATCAGTAATCATAATGAGTAATTGAAAAATAACTTAATATTGTGAAGCGGAGATATCATCTTCATCATTACAGCTTATAACAAGTCCACTGCTGAACATAGACGTCCCCCCAGAAATGTCATAAAGCACGGTTCTGAGTCAGCTGCATCCATCGACTTTCAGCATATCATACTAGGTTGACTACCACTCGATAGTCTTTCTTCTCTATAAGGTGTAATTTTTTTTTGTGATTAATTGCTGTTGATGTATTGGAGATGTAGTTGAACGTAATTTCCTGCCGAATCTCCTTACGACACCTCATTCTTCTTTTTATTACTATTAATTAATATTTTACATACGTAGGTTAAATAACAGTATATTCATGCAGCCATAACGGTAAAACGTCACAAGAAAACGTGACTTTTTGATTTTAATTACAGTACTAAATGTCTCCATTACGTCGATAAAGAATTTTAAAAATTCGATAATTTTCTTATAAGATTGTATATTGTAATTTTTTTAAATTATCATTCATTATTAATGTTTCAGTATAAGAGTGGTGAAGCTCCATTCCTTTTAAAATATTTAAAAGCCGTTATCGATATCGATACAAACGTAGACCTTACACCAGCGGGCGAAGTGCTACGTGTCGTAGTCATAGCAACTGCAACGCGGCGACACGAAGCCGTAACGTCCGCATAATCACACATATTTGATCGTGTCGTGAATGGCTGGTTTTATTTTTCTGTTTTATTTAACTAACCGAAGACAGACTGTGATGGAGATAGCTTACGTTTTAAATATTTTAACTGATATATTGTATGGAGTAGTGACGGAAGAATATCCACTACCCCATAACATCACGTGGGTGTCGTGAGAGGCGTCAGAGGAAAACAAATCAAGAGATGGACAGCAGCGTGCTCCTAATAACAACTAAAATAAAAAAACGCGGTTCTTTTTTTTCTTTTATAAGATAAGGGTGACAAGCGAGCACACAGTCCACCTGATGGTTAGTGGTTGCTGCGGCCCATAGACATGTACATCTATCCTCGTTTGCGAATCAAAATGCAGATGCGTTGTCACGCGTGAGGACAAAGATGGAATGCCTCTTTTCCAGCAAAAAGGGTCTCCGGTTCTCTACACTCACCATACGAAACACAGCAGCATTAAGCAGTTATTTTACGCTGGTATTCTGTGAGAGCGTGGTCCTTCCCTAGTCGAGTAGACTTATTCGTGCTGCAGCTATGCGTATCTAGCTTAGCTACAGCGTGGCTTTGGATCGTGGGATTGACGCTTCAAATCGTAACAAAATAGTGCAGGCTTTGTTGTATGGAGGCAGAAATAATAGGGTATTAAATAAGAGGGTGATTCATACCTAACCAGATGAACTACAAAGCATGGAGGGAGTCCTACCACATGGTCAGATGTGTTTAGAAAAGATCGTGATAACTCATGTACTGTTTTCTACCGACTTCAAAAAGGAGACAGTACTCAATCTGACTGTATGTTTTTTTATGTGTGTTACCTCATAACTTTTTAGTTCTGAATATTTGCTTTATATTTCTTTTTGATCAAGAAGCCAACACCATGCAGACCTTTCGTTACTCCTGTATAGCAGAAAATGTGTTCTTCAAGTTCTATAATGTGGCTACCAGTTCTTCTTATTTCCGCCAATCCAATAATATCGTATTTTATGTTACTTAGGGAGTATTTGAGTAATATCATTCGTTGTGGCGATAACAGTGACCTTACATTGTACGTACATATATATAGTTGTTGTTGTGTTGGAGGGTTATAGTCTTTGTCTCCTGCGGTGACAAGCCGTGATAGGAGATTGAGAGGGGCCTTTTGTAGTTGCTAATTTGTGTGCTCTTTATTAGGCGTAGAGTCATGCGTAGCCCGTTCAGAATTATGTATAAATTTTGGTTTTTGTAGAATATATTCCTTCATTGTTGTTGTTGTCTTGCTCTTTTTAACTGACTGTTTTTTATTTTGTAAAGCGTTTGTAGGATTTTTTAATGTTGTTTCGGGAGATTCAGATAGTAATCTTTTATTGGTAGGGTTTTGTGTAGAATTTGTATATTTTCCTGGTAATACTATGAGCTTATCATATTTTATAAAAGCTTTCTTACCTGCTTCTCTTTCTTCCTTCAGCTGGGACTGTAATTCCTTACGTTTTTTCAGCACTTCTTTAGGAAAATCCTGTTTAACATAGTAGGGGGAATCTTTTAAGCATTTTTGGTTTTGTTGTATTTTTAATTTGAATCCCATTGTGCTGAACGTGACAACAACAGTCCTGACTCTTTTATCTTTTTTTCCGATTCTTCTAACAGACTCCAAACCATTTTCAAAATGAAAACCAAAGTATTTATTTATTCTGTATAATATTTCATTTTCCAAATCGTGGTATGACTTTTCCCCTTCTTCCACACCAAAGAAAATTAAGTTTTTGCGTCTCATAAATCTTTCAATATTGTTGATTTGTAAAGAATGTTCTTCCATTTTATTTTCTAGATGTATGTTCTTCATTTCCACTTTTTTAAACTTTTCATTTATATTATTATTGATTGTATTTTTAATATCTTCTTTCATGTGGTGTATGTCTTTTTTTTGTTGCAACATTTCCTTCCGAAGGTCTTCTAACATGTTTTTTATTTCTTCCATGATTACAGTAAAGTGGTAATTATGAAGTTTGGTGTAATGCAATCTTATAGTAAATATTTTTTTTTGCGGTAATTGTAGACAGCGTACTCTGTTAGCGGATTGATGAATTAGCAAATGTTTCCGGCTCGTTAGTAATGTTACTTATCTAAACAATCGTGATCAATGAGTGCATAGTTTTTAAAGGTTTTGATAGATGGCGTTAGTTGTTCTATAGGTGATTTTTGTGTGTCACGTTCTCATTTCTGCTTACTTCTTTAGGTTATGTTTTATTTTGTGCAATAACCACTGTTTAATCTATCACACTTTTCAGTTACTGTTCAACTTATTGATCGTTATTTTTTCACTCACTTTTATTAGATTCGGTGTTTAATTGCTTTCTTCACTTTACATATCGCAAAGTAGCCGTTGTGTTGTTCCAGTTGAAAAGATGATGTTTTTTTGTTATTCACTCAGAACTACATAGGGATATCGGAAAGAGTATGCATACTGAATCTCCAATTTGAAACAACAAAAATATCATTAATACAAGTATATGCACCCACTCACGACGCAACTGAGGAAGAAATGACATCCTTCTACGATCGACTTCAAACTGCTCACTCACTCGCCAACGGGACACTGATTGTAATGGGAGACTTAAACGCCAAAATTGGACAAAGAAAACAAGGGGAAGATACAATAATGGGACCATACCGCTATGGCATCAGAAACGATAGAGTCGATCGGATAATACAATATGCATTAAAAATAATCTTACTGTAATAAATACATTATTTAAGAAAAAACAAAAAAACTTATGGACTTGGACTAGTCCAAACGGAATGATTAAAAACCAAATTGATTACATTCTCAGTAATAACCCTAAAAAATTCTCAAATATAGAAACATTAAACAACAACCTATTCACAAGTGATCATAAGTTAGTACGTGGTACATATAACCTAGGAAAACAAAAGAAAAGTAGAGCTATGTTTCACAGTTTTTCAACTATAATACAAGGCGAGGAAAACACAAAAGTATTCTTGAATTCATTAGAAAAAGAAACACAAAAAATATCTCGCTGTGACACAGAAGATGTAGAGTCCTATTATTGTAAAATAGAAACAGCGATATTACAAAGTAGAAAAAGCACAAGATCAAAAAAAGGAAAGAAGGATATAATATAAGCAGAAACAAAGACTTTGATAAAAAGAAGAATTGAACTACAACGTAAAAAACCTAAAAGTAGAGAAGAGAGGCAGGAACTGTCCAACCTATATAAAACTACAAACAAGAGCTTAAAAAACGACTACAATAATTATAGAATGAAAATAATAGAATCAAATTTATTAAAGTCTGGAAGCCAAAAAAAGGCGTTTAAACAACTTAGTACCAGCAAAACATGGATTCCAAAGCTACAATCAAAAATCCCACACAAACACACGTTAACAAGAATCGATATAGTTAAAGCTGCCTCGGATTTCTACAAAGATCTATATACCTATCAAAACTGTAGCAAAGAAATAGAAACATGCTCAACTCAAGTTCACACCTCAATGTCTCTACTACCAACTCGACCAATCAAACCGTTCGAAGAGACGGATATAATAAGACAAATAGACAGACTTAAACAAGAAAAAAGTCCCGGACATGATAACATACCCAACGAAGCAATCAAAGTAGGAAAATTCATATTGGCTGGTCCTCTTACATATCTTTTCAACAAAATCTTGCTAGAACAAAAAGTACCTTTGAATTGGGTGGAGTCGAGAATCATACTTCTTTACAAGAAAGGCGACACATCAGATATGAACAACTACCGGCCTATTAGCCTACTTCCTGCTATATACAAATTATTTGCGGCCTGCTTAAATAAGAGAATAGAGACAGAGATAGAGTCGCATCAACCTATAGAACAGGCAGGCTTTAGAAAGGGTTTTTGCACAATTGATCATATCCATACTTTGGAACAAGTAATTGAAAAACACCAGGAATATCAACAGCCCCTATATCTAGCCTTTATCGACTACGCAAAGGCCTTCGACTCTATCTTACATAACAGTCTATGGCGAGCGCTAGAAAACCAAAATGTTCCAGAAACCTATATAAACATAATGAAAGACGTCTACAGCAAAAGCGTAAGCCGAGTAAAGCTCGATAGACTAGGGCCAGTAATCAAAATATGTAGAGGCGTGAAACAGGGGGACCCTTTATCCCCCACAATTTTTATATCTGTCTTACAGTATATAATGAAAGACCTAGATTGGCAACATAAAGGTATCAATATAAATGGCAAAAATTTGAGTAACCTTAGATTCGCTGATGATATAGTACTCTTCTCGAGATCATCGAAACAATTAGAACAAATGATATCAGAACTATGCACAGTAAGTAACAGAATAGGACTACAACTAAACACAACGAAAACTAAGGTGATGACTAATGATAGGCAAACACCTATACACGTAAAAAATTTACAGAGCTTAGAATACGTGGAGAACTATATATACCTAGGGAAATCTATCTCATTTCGTAATTCTAGAAACAAAGACGAGATTGACAGGAGAATAAACATAACATGGAGAAAGTTCTGGAGCCTAAAAGAAATAATGAAGTCTAATCTACCTGTGAAACTGAAAAAGAAAGTCATGGATGGATGTTTACTACCCTGCTTCTCATATGGATCACAAACCTGGATCTACAACAAAAATGCGACAGACAGAATACAAAAGACGCAACGTGCTATGGAAAGGAGCATCTTGAATATTAGGCTGAAGCACAAAATAAAATCAGAAAACATAAGGAGAAAAACCAATGTGATAGATGCTCTGCAACATATGAGAAAGCTCAAGTAAGAGAGCTAGAGGCCGTCCTAAGGAACGCTGGGTAGACGAGATAAAAAAGTATGCTGGAAACGACTGGACAAAGAAAGCAAAGACAAGAAAAACCTGGAAACTGTTGGAGGAGGCCTATACCCGCCAGGGGCCTTAACTATATACATGTGCATAATATATTACTATGTATAATTTTAGTACAATCCAATATTTAATCTAGTTTAAAACTCTATAAGTTAAGGAAAATAAAGAGGCTTTATTATTATTATTATTATTACCTCATAACTTTTTACTGGTTTACCGATTTAGATTATTCTTTTTTTATTTGAAAGCTGGTGCTTTACATGTGGCCCTATATAAATTTGATCAAGGTGTGACTAATAGTTTTAGAGTTATTATTAACAAGTTGTATTGAAAAATTTTAATTTTAAATTATAGTTAACCGTTTTTATTTGTAAGCAGACGAAACTGTGTCTATAAAAAAACATTTACAGACATTTCTCTGAGGTACGCATCGTGCCGCTCACCGCTAGATGGAACAAGTAATAGTTTATCTTATAGAGCCTGCCTCGTAGTTCGTTGGTTCGAATCCCAGGTTGGGTCAAAATCAGTTATTGGGTTTTTTTGTCAAGAAATTATCAGTAGCAGCATGTAGTCAAGAAGTTGGCGGTGTTCCCGTGCCTTAGAATAACACGTAAAGTCGTTAGTTCTGCCCCTGAGTTCTCCGGTCATGTCAGATTATCGTACCATCGGACTATGAGTGATGGGATAGCGAGTGCTTTGTGCTTACCCATACACTTTTTTTATAGGATAAGGTGACAAACGAGCACACAGTCCACCTGATGGTAAGTGGCTGCTGCGACCCATAGACATCTACATCTATCCTCACTAAAGAATCAAAATGCAGATGTGTTATCAGCCGTGAGGACTAAGATGAAATGCAAAAGGGTCTCCGGTTCTCTACACTCACCATACGAAACACAGTAGTGTTAAGCTGCTATTTTACGATGGTTTTCTGTGAGAGCGTGGTCCTTCCCCGGTCGAGCCGACCCATTCGTGCTACAACTGTACTACTAATATCTGTTGAGACATAGAATCATTTGAATCCAAGCACTCTCTTTACTTACAATGTAGTGGCGGTGTCAGAATAACCACTACACCATAACATCCGTGGGTGTCATAAGAGATTAATAAAGATAAGAAGATCGGGACTAAAAATAAAACAATAAACTGCTGTTGCCAAGCTACTTTGTGCATATATACTCTCTATGTGGCAATATTTGGGGGGCCGATGTTCAGCAGTGGATTTATTGGACTGTAACAGTTACGGTTACTCTGTTTACAGCTTACTCTGTGTAACTTATTGACATTCGACTGCCGATGTGATTTACAAACGCATTAACGCAATACAATCGCGCGACGCTCGCCGGGATAACCGGCCGCGGTAAATCAGCATATCCGCGCATATATCCGCGCTGTATACGATATTATCCGTTCGCAAACTGTGAATTATACCGGGTATATCCAGCGTAAGCCCTGTTTACGACCTTAGGATTTTCTGCGTATAAATTTTTATATCGCAACGGATATCGGATACGGGAGACGTGTCGGAAGTATTGAGATACTTTTCTGAACGGTTTCTTATTCGCTTCAATATCGTTCTCAATAGATTGTAATGGATATGCCGTTGACAGCCGTGAAATAGAGTTTTCTTTTATATAGCGTTACACAGAACTGGAAAATCCGTAACTTTAGTGTAGTGACGTCACTGGGTGTCAGAACAAATCCCTAGAAAAACATGCGATTACAATCTATTAGTATTTTTATTCAGGTAGAAAGAGAGACCTATAACTTGGTGTGGTTTTTTTAGTTTTTTTTATAGGATAGGTTGATAAACGAGCACACAGTCCACCTGATGATAAGTGGTTGCTGTGGCCCATAGACATCTACATCTATCCTCGTTTGCGAATCAAAATGCAAATGCGTTGTCACCCGTGAGTACTTAGATGGAATGCCTCTTTTCCAGTAAAAAGGGTCGCCGGTTCTCTACACTCACCATACGAAACACAGCAGCGTTAAGCTGACATTTTACGTTGGTATTCTGTGAGAGAGTGGTCCTTCCTCGGTCGAGCCGACCCATTCGTGCTACAACTATACTACTATTATAGCTGCAGCATGGCTCTACCACGTATAAAACGTGCTTGAAGTCGGTTTGGTTTTCTACCGTTACCGTTACAGCCTATTAAAGTCCACCGATGAACATGGACCTTCTTATAGATTAACTCATAGGGGGGATACTTGCCGTAGTTTGGAAACCGCAGTTTTTTTTATGTTATAGTTCTTATTGGGAAGCCGCTGCTAACCATCTCCTGGGTTGTTTCCCTTTGTCGAGTCTTACGATACCCACGGGACCATATGTGGTGGTGGAGATTCTTACACCGCCATTACACGATAATTTTAATTTATTATATATATAGTAATTTATTAAATATATAGTTTTTAATTTTAAAACTAATCTATGTCAAAACCACACTAATATGGATTAATTATATCATATTAATGTAGATGTTACTTTCTATACTATTATGATATTAATCCGTTGGGGCCCACTGAAAACCAGCGCTGTTGTTTCAGCGACACCGTAAGAGTGAGGTCTGTTTGCCTAGCGCGCCACAACACACCACATGAGGAAATAATAATAATGGTGAACAACGAGCATATAGTCCACCTGATGGTGAGTGGATGCTGTGTTGCTGTGAGCCATAGACTAGTAATGAGACCAGCCATGCTGCAGTTATATTAGTAGTATAGTTGTAGCACGAATGGGACGGCTCGACCGGGTAAGGACCACGCTCTCACAGAATACCAGCGTAAAATAGCAGCCTAACACGGAGACCCCTTTGGAAATGAGGCATTCCATCTTTGTCCTCACGGTCACCCGTAAGGACAAAGATGGAATGCCTCATTGACTCAAAACTACAGATGCGTTGTCACCAACTTTATAATAGTTTTATTTGTAATGGAGGGTAGATATAGATGTCTATGGGCCGCAGCAACCACTTACCACCAGGTGGACTGTGTGCTCATTTGTGACCCTTATCCTATAAAAAAAAGATGCGTTGTCACCCCTGAGGAGTAAGATGTAATGCTTCGTTCCCATTAAAAAGGGTCACCATGTGGTTTATTTTACGCTGATATTCTGTGTGAGAGCGTGGTCCTACCCCGGTAGAGCCGACCTATTCGTGCCACAATCATAACCACAGCTGTTACGTATAATATTATTAGAAACTATTTCACTTCTGATGTTAAAACTTATTCTCAAAAATATTTAAATAAAATAATGTTACTCGTATAAGAATTAACTCTGAAGGTTAATTTTTAAAAATAATAAAAGTGTGAGAGCGGATGTTCAACTTGCTCTCTTGCTTACGCAATCAGTCATTATCAGAAATAAGACAGCGTACATCACTACACATTCAGTATAGAGCAAATACAGTTCGACCAACCGTAATATGTACCAGACACAATCACAAATTTGTGTAACGTGAAGGACATAATTACGTGATAACACCAAAGTATGCAAAGCAACAGCTACACCACTCCTCTCGATGTAACACAGGGCAGCCTCTCAGCAACACGATCTTCCTTGCTTACACTAGAAGAACTACTACACCGTATCTCCGTGTGGAGGTAATGTTTTAGCTCAACGGGCATAATAACGATATGAGGCTAGTAGAAGTACAGACTGACTGATCCCTCTTAGTCGACTGCGTAATACTTTATACTGCTAAAACAAGTGGGAGATTATAGTTCTACCTTCAATATTTCTTATTTGTTTTTATTATTTTACACTAACTCCTAACAATATATATAACTATACGTACTGTTTTAAATGTTATATCCATCAAATTGATATATTTTTTATACTTTTATATTGGTGAGTCTACTAATGATTAAAGTGGAATATTAATTTAAGTACCTAATTATGTTTAAGGCGTGTTAAATAATAATAAATGTTTCTTTCTTTCTAGATAATTACTTTAAATTTATTAATTCTGGCAAACGTCACCCTTTTTGCTTCAGTAAGAAATTTCATGGTTTAACGAACGACCATTGTGCCCGGTGGTCTAATTCCAAACGGATCGGGGTTAAGCGCGCGTCATTATGAGGCAATTGCATCTCCGGATCCGTTGCGTCAATTTGCATCTCACATCCTTTGTGCTGTCACCATAACGACACGTCTTTTGCTGATTAAGCAGTGTTTTTATCACAGAATAGAATAATTTTTCATCATTATAAACAACAAGAATCGTTATTAAAAGTCATATTATGCTTTTACTACTGGTTCGAAAAAGAAACCGTGGAAAACAACAGCAAGAAACCAGGGAAACTATTTTTTTTAAACAATAACTAACAGTATAATATGTTGTACAATTTAGAACAGCATAGTAACGAACCAATAGGGGAAAAAAGGTTCTCGACTGGCAGCCACGTATCGGCGGACGAAGTGTAGGGCGTCCCCCCGCTAGATGGAGTGACGACCTGGTAGGACATGCAGTGCTTTGTGGCATTCCTTTGGGGAGGCATATGTTCAGAAGGGCTGTAATGATGATGATGATGATGGTAGCGATCATCTCATTCTCATGGCTTATATCCATAATGTACTCTTTAGTTATAATAACCATTATTGATCAACTTTAGCTTAGTTAATGTTTGAAACGTTGTCGTAAAAGTGTACACATTGCCCCATGAAAGCATTACTGACTCTTTAGAGTCAAGTAACTGGTATAACTAATGTGTTTACTCCTAGTATTACAGAATGTACAGCACCCTTTAAAAAAACTAGTTTTGTTTTCATTTATATACTTAAAGTTTCCGTAAATATATTGAAGTAAAAATTTATTACTTAAATTTTTTCTCTAAGATATTCCTACGGACCTAGGTTATAAATTGCTCTTATGGCTCTCTTTTGCAAAACGAAGATAATTTCAATATCAGTCTCATTACCCCGTAGCAAGATTGCATGCTTTTTTTTTATAGGATAAGGGTGACAAACGAGCACACAGTCCACCCGATGGCAAGCGGCTGCTGCTGCCCATAGACATCCACATCTATCCTCTATTACAAATCAAAATGCAGATGCGCTGCCACCCGTGAGGACTAAGATGGAATGCCTCATTTCCAGTAAAAAGGGCCTCCGGCCACCTGCACTCACCAAGCGAAACGCAGAGGTAAACTTCACTACATCACGCTGGTATTCTGTGTGGTCGTGGTACCACCCCGGTTCGAGCCGGCCCATCCATGCGACGGCAAAAGCTGCCGCGTGGCTCTACCACTGTTATAAAGTATATCATAGTCATATAGTAATGCTATAGAAATAACTAAAATAAACGAATCTAGCTATTTTAATGAAGAATGAGGCCTATGTTTAGCAGTGGACTTTTTTGGTAGGTTGTTTGGACATATACGATTATTACAGAAGTGAGTGCCAGAGTCGGCAAGGATCACCTTTAGCGGAAGGTTATTGATCAAATTGGCGATATATTGAAGATAGGATATATTATATCCTTAACCGAAGGGCATAGTATATGCGCAGGTATACAATTATGAAAGAAGATATAGAGGTGTATGTAGATCGTACCAAATGAACTTCCATTTGAAAAAACTTTATTTGAGTCTCTGCCCATCCCTCTGGGTGACGGGCGTGAGAGTTAATGTTTATTACATTTTATACGTGGTAGAGTCATGCTGCAGCTATATTAATACTATAGTTGTAGCATAAATGGGTCGTTTTGACCGGGGTAGGACCACGCTCTCACAGAATACCAGCGTAAAATAGCAACTTAAAGCTGCTGTGTTTCGTATAGCGAGTGTAGAGAACCGGAAACCTTTTTTACTGGAAACGAGGCATTCCATCTTAGTCCTCACAGGTGACAACGCATCTGCATTTTGATTGGCAAAACATGGGTATATGTCGATGTCTATGGGCCACAGCAACCACTTACCATCAAGTGGACTGTGTGCTCGTTTGTCACCCTTATCCAATAAAAAAAATTATGATAAGCTATTAAGTACCTAGATTGAGAAGCACTTCCTTCTCTTCAGTAGACCCATCATCACTCAAAACCCTAGCAAAGTTTATTTATAAAAGTACAGGTGGCCAACGAGCACACAGTTCACTACAATAATCCTAGATTAAGAATCGAAATGCGGATGCGTTGTCACTCCTGCGTTCGTGTGACTTAAATGGAATACCACGTAACCACTAAAAAGGGTCTCCGTTACCTGATGGTATTTGGATGTTGTGTAATATTAGAAAGGTGCCAATAAGTTACACGTGCTGCTTCTTTAAGACTTTCAATTTGGCTACTGCTCGTATTCAAAACTTAATATATATATATATATATATATATATATATATATATATATATATATATATATATATATATATATATATATATTGTTGTATGGGCTGCATAAAAGCTGTGCCCATAGACATCTATATCTATCCTCGATTAATAATCACAATGCACATGTGTTGTCACCCATAAGGACTGAGTTGGAATGCCTCATTTCCAGTGAAAAGGACCTCCGGTTCTGTACACTACACTCATCCGTTTGGTGGTACAAAATGGATACCTATATAAAGTGACCTGTGTACAATGATTTTCAATAAGATTCAATAAGAAATTTCCTTCATATTCCGCCAGATAAATGGTTGCTGTTGCCCCTAGACATCTACATCTATCCTCGATGCCGAATCAAAATGCAGATGCGTTGTCACCCGTAAAGACTAAGATGGAGTGCCTCATTTCCAGTGAAAAGGATTTCCGTTTCTCTACACTACACTCACCATACGAAACACAGCATCATTAACCTGCTACATTACGCTAGTATTCTGTGCGAGCGTGATCCTTCTCCAGTCGAGCTGATCCATTCGTTTTACAACCATAATGTAGCTGCGGCATGGCTCTGCTACGTTTGCAAATAGAAATCTAGTACAACTATTCGCAATCAAGTATCGAAATACACTTGCGTTGTTCACACGTGAAGACTGAGATGGAATACCTCGTACTAGTTCAAAGCGTCTCCGGTTCTCGATCTTCACTATACGAAACACAGCAGCATTAAGTTATCACGCTGGTATTTTCTTGGAGCGTAGTTGTTTGCTAGTCGGGAGATCCATTCAAAATATACAACAATACTAGCCTTTAACATAAACCTTCTCAAAAACTGCTACGGACGATCTTCAACCACCTGCATCCATCAACTACCTGCATAGCTTGGGGTTTTTAGAATTACTTTTTAAAAAACAACTTAAGGAATGGAACCCAGTTTATTAGATTATAAATTGAAATAGTAATTAGGAAAACGAGGGATGCCCGAATACGATGGAGTCAGGTCTCGACTGACTGAAGTCCCGATGATGCGAACATCTACTGCGTTCACAAACAATTACTAGAAAACTATGTCAGCATTCTACTTTTTAGATCACTCAAGTGGTGTTTACTACTTTAGTAAGAGTGTGTGGGAGTCTGGGGTGGTTTGCAATATTATTTACTAGGTAAAGGTATAACAGTGCGTAGATACAATACTATTACTGGTACAATGCTGCCACTCAAAAACTTTTCTTCAACATCGGTCCTCCTTTTTACTTATCTAAATATTAATACAAGTTCTCCAAACGACCAAATAACTTTCCTTTCAAAAAACCTTACGTAAGTTAGTATTTAATACGCTCTAACAATAAATACAATGTACCCGTGAATTAGGGTTGCCACTAATTCATTTTTGAATTTTATATATATATATATATATATATATGTGTGTGTGTGTGTGTGTGTGTGTGTAAAGAACTATATTACAACTGAATATCAAATTTAATACGACATATATTGGTGGCGTATAACAATTTACTAGTGGGTGTTGTAAAGAGTCAGCAAGAACCTTAAACAGAACATTGGAAGCAGCATCTTCCTGATAATAACACAAAATAATAAACCTAGCAAGCTAACAGCATAGCAAAGTGGCGAAACAATCAGCTTTGTAGCGGTTTCTAACGGTTGCCGTTGAGCAATCAGTTTCAAAATACGAGTAGGAGGTTCAGATGCCTGGGTGATCAGTAATCGATTGCTGAAAACACAATTTGAAAATTCGTAACCGATCTCGAGATAATCGTGGGACAGACGGACAGACGGACAGACGGACAGACTTCGTGAAATCAATAAGTGTCTTCGCAAGCTTCGCCACTTAATAATAAAGACTTTGGTTGCCAACCAACGATATGTTTTGTCAACAAAAGTTAGAAACAATGGCACACATACTTCCTATAAAGCGATTTATGGGGGCGGCCCATGTTCAGATGTGGATTTGTCTGGATTTTTCTCCATGTGCAATTTATGTGTATGTAAACGGCCTTCATAAAACAGGAGAAAATTCTATTATGAAGGCAAGCTGTTTAAATGGGGAGGAGTTGAGTATATAACACTATTTTTCTTGGAATCACATTAGTCGCGAAGCTTCAATGGAGCCCCCATATTCAAAACAAGCAAGCAGACTTAGTTCTGCAGCGTATGCATGTGTAAAATTCGAAATCATACGTGTCTTGAAACAGCTACACTAGTTTATTTTAGCTATTTCCATAGCATAATGTTGTATCGTATTTTGCTATGGGGACAACGACTGACACTAAAACTGACGGCTCCGTAGCGCAGTGGCTTAGCAATGAGTTACTCCGCTGGGGGCCGCGGGTTCGAATCCCACACGGAACAAGTATTTGTATGGCCTGCAAATAATTTTTCCGGGTCTGGATGTTTGTCCTTGTGCAATTTGTGTTTATAAACTGCCTCCACGGAACAGGAGAAGATCCTAGTGCGAAGGTAACGTTTTTCAAATTAAAAAAAAATATATATAAATTATATTTGTTTTGAAAGAATATATGATTTAAAACCTTAACCCTTTCGCTGTCCCGTGCACTATATATAGGTCATTGCTATTGTCTTACTATTGTTTCTGGAAACCGGACAGTGAACGTGTTAAAGAGTCTCTATAACAAAAAGTTTAAGGATATTAAGTACTAACTTTGGTCTCTTAATACATTTAAGAATATGTAATGTAACACAAAAATATATTAAGTAGTTTTAATAAAACAAGTGACATTCACTCTGTAAATGCTACGAACAGACAAGCTAGTAGTACCAGTTACTCGACTCCATCGAGTCAGTAATTCATTATTGAGGCGATGTATAGGCTTTTACAACAAAATCCCAGATAATTTACATTTTGATCAAAGTAAACCGATTTCAAGAGATAACAACTAGAATGTTGATCATTTATGCATTCTTAGTGATGGAATGTTTTCTTTAAATTTATATCGAAATACCCCTGAAGTAAAATCTTGTTAGTAAATGAATACGCATTATTAAGTAATAACTCAAAAACTATTGGTCAGATCTTGATCAAATTATGGGACGACATAAGAAGCACCAGCTTTAAAATAAAAAAAGAATCCTCAAAATCGGTTCACCTTGAAAAAATTTCTGAGGTAACACACATTAAAAATATCGTAAAATATTGTAAGTTAGATATATTTCACCTTAAATATAATAGGTTCAAAACCAATATTGTAAAACTTAATATATAATTGGTAGTTTAACTATAGGTTGTGATATAATATTACTTTTAACTGCTTTAACTGCTTAGTACTTAATGTTTAATTTATAAATACGATTTATTTATTTTTATTCTTTTATAGTTTTATATATTTTTTTGATTTTTATACAAAATAATATTGTGGTGGCAAGCTTTTAAGATTACTTTTATATGTTTCATAATATAATTTATTATTGTACGGTGTTTCCCTTAAAAAGTAAATACAATCGAATTGAAAATCTCCTCCTTTTTTTGAAGTCTGTTAAAATTATACAAAAACGCAGAGTTTTAAAACTTAATCAAATAAAGATTATATAAATAGGGTTATTATAATATTAAAGAATCTATGGACGATAATAACCGCTGGGACTAGGAATGAGGTGGTTGCTACCAAGCTATTTCTAATTCGTTTTGTGTTTTTAATTATTGTGTAAGTTTAATTATTGTAAACTGTTCTTTTTTTTTTCAATATAAAGTACCTCTGTGTTTGTTGCTGGTTCTTCCCAGAACATAGGTATTTCCGAAGTAGTGCAGTGGTAAATTAAACATAAGGGTGACTTTCAAATAAGTGTTATTTATAATCTGTATTGAATAAAAGTGTTTAATTTTGCTGTTTTAAAATTAACACAAGTTTAAACATAAAAATATTTGTGGCGACAACCCCGTTAAACCCTAGAACAGGCGCATCGGAGCGAGATGCCTGCTACTGCCCGATATTTCGCGTGGGCGCGTCACTACGTCGCGTATATTTATGTAGCGCCACTTTTTGTTCCCGCATTGCAATATAACCATGATTGCTTTAAACCCTTTATAACTGTTCACAATGAAGTAACCTTAATCCACAACAACTTGGTTGGAAGTCCACTAACGTGCATTTTTCTAGAAATTTCCTGTCACTTAAGACCACTTTGTGAAATTTGCTTTCGTCAGTTATTTGTCTGGACCAATATGAATTAAGAGCGTTCAATAGCAGAACCTGAGAGATATTAATGGATGGTGGTAGTCACACTAGGTAAGCCACATGCTTCTTTGCTCTCTCTTCGAGAATAATTTAAAATTAAAGATTTTATACAACCAACTTCAATATAAATTATTACAAAGAACTCAAAAACTATTGGTCAGACTTTGATCAAATTTATATGGGACTAGATGAAAAGCACCAGCTTCAAATAAAAAAAATAATCATCGAAATAGGTTCACCCGGAAAAAGTTATAAGGAAATACACATAAAAAACATACAATTGAGTACCTCCTCCTTTTTACAGACGGTAGAAAATACATGGCATTATAGACAACGCATTATTTATTTACACGGTATTTTTTTAAATAAAATACCGTGTAAATAGTAGTCGAATTTGACTCCAAAATTATAAAAATGCGTAAAATGAAAACCATATTCTAATTAGGTACACTTAATCAGAAATCCCCCAACATTTCATTGATCGCCAGATCATATAATCTGGCCTGGTCTTACCGTTACAATTTATTAAAAGTCCCCTAGTAAACAATGTCCCATTTGCTATAGTTGTCGCGCTTGGCGGTCGTGATGGCAATCGCAATTTTGTTATAATTTTATAGATACTGCGCAGGACTTTGGAAGACGCCTCTTACGATGCCTACGAGATGATATGGGGGGTAATCTTATACAGTTGATACACAACACATTAGTCCATTTGATATAACCAAAACACATTACTAAATACATGTATACATATTTCACATTTAGTAAATATCTATATCTATATTAACTTGCTCGACAGACGTCGTTCTGCTCTCTCCAGTAGATGGAGTTAAAACCACTTCTCGCATTACTATTTTCAAGCGTCGCGCCCCGTCTTCGCATAGATAGTATCTATGTCTGTGGCGTTCTTTAGATTTAGGAAAATCATCAAAGACATTTTAAATTTTTCGATTTCTTAAAAAAATCTTTAAGTTTTTCAGATTATAAATAGTAATATAGCTTAGATCACTCCTGGCATATCTTCAGGTCTGTCTGGTTCAGCCATTCTGAATTTTAGTCCGGAATTTCTAAAAAAATAGTTTTCCATGACTAAATGGCATGCAAATAGTCCCCTTAGCTCAATATAAGTAAAGTATTTAGATTTTATAAACAAACACTAGGCTCTCTCATAAGATCAGTCAGTCTGCCTATCTACCTAACTATATTAATCCTATTGTATCTAAATCTACATTTAATGAGAAAGTAAACGATTTTATTATTTGTTTACAATTTCATTTTATTTATCATCATCATCATTATCATTACAGCCCCTCACAAGTCCACTGCTCAACATAGGCCTAACCCAAGAAATGCCACAAAGCTCAAAACTCTTCACCGCTGCATTGGAAGACGTTTCCAAGCTACTGGACTGGAAAGGATACGGTATTAACATCAATGGCGATTACATCACTCACCTTCGATATGCCGACGATATAGTCCTTATGGCAGAATCGCTGGACGACCTAAGCACTATGCTCAATGACCTCAATATTGTATCCCAACGGATAGTCTGAAGATGAAAATGGACTATTTCATTTATATCATCATCATTATCATAATTGGATTATTAAGCTTTGTACCAGTGGTTCCGTTTAATAATGATTATAGCGTCACTTATTAAATTTTACCTTTTTACACGTTCAAACCAGATGTAAGCAAATCAAGACTATTTCCTACATTGAATATAATTTAAAAGCTAAATCTGTGCCTAAAGTGCTTCGGAATCACAAACCTCAAGCCCCAACACAGCGTCCATTCTAAACCAAACAAAGGCGGCACGCTCACAGAGATATGAATAACCAGGCGAAAGAGGCCAATTATCAGCGCAAAGAGGCCTCGCGGCCCCCGTCAAACGCAGGCTCCCGCTCGCAAAGTGCGCGCCCTGCGGAAATTGCCGCCGCCATCTTGTCTGCGGACCGGAAACGCGCCAAATTATCGGAGCGCAATGTGGGCCGCGGAATCTCTAAGAGCCACTCGTTTATTGATTGCGAGAGGTTTTCTAATCGACTGTGAAGTCAGTGAAAAAATTTGCTTATTCTATACATATAAATAAAATTGAAGTATATGTCTGTAATATTGAAATAACTAGTTTCTAATAAAGTCAAGGGGATATATGCATGCTATTATGACACATATACCACTTTTAAAAAACTGTCTGTCTATTCGAGCTAATCTTCGGAATGACTGAAGCAATTGTGATGTAACTTTACAGATAAATACAGAGCAGTGCCCTACATTATTGAGGTCATTTAGCATAGTTCATAGTTAGCATGGTCATTTATACGTAGTAGAGCCATGCTGCAACTATATTAATAGTATAGTTGTAGCACGAATGGGTCGGCTCGACCGGGGAAGGACCACGCTCTCACAGAATACCAGCGTAAAATAGCAGCTTAATGCTGCTGTGTTTCGTGTGGTGAGTGTAGAGAACCGGAGACCCTTTTTACTGGAAAAGAGGCATTCTATCTTAGTCCTCACGGCTGAAAACACATCTGCATTTTAATTCGAAAACCATGATAGATGTAGATGTCTATGGGCCACAGCAACCACTTACAATCAGGTGGACTGTGTGCTCGTTTGTCACCCTTATTCTATAAAAAATTGTGCTTAGGTCCTCCAGCGATTCTGCCATAAGGACTATGATGTCGTCAGCAAATCCAAGGTGAGTGATTTACTCGCCTGAGGTATTCTTTCCACTCCAGTAGCTCGAAAATGTTTTCCAATGCACCAGTGAAATGTTTCGGAGATAATACGTCACGCTGTCTTACACCTGTCTGCTGTAAAATAGGTTTCGTAATCTGGTTCTGTACTCGGATAGCCACCGTAGCTTTACTGTACAAACCTTCAGTACTTCGGTATACCGACAGTCAACTTGGCACCGCTGAAGAAACTGTAGCACTGCTCTCAATTGGACAGAAGCTAAGACTTTCTCATAGTCCACATACGCAAATCAAAGTGGCAGATTGTACTCTTCGCTATTCTGTACAATTTTCCGATTTCACTTTTTTGAAATTTGCGAGGATCTATGCTATAATTTATGTGAAAAACTTGAAGATTTTTCCTGAAAAAGAACAAAAAAGTGATAAAATTAATGGTCTTTGATTATCTGAAATCTGAAAATAATGTCATATTTATAAATACTAGCCAGGCGAAGCCGTGTCGGGTATTTTTTTCATAGGAGAGGGGGCAAACGAGCATGCGGCTCACCTGATGGTAAGTGACTATCGCCGCCTATGAACAACTGCAACACCAGGGGAACCAGGGGAATTGCAGATGCGTTGCCGGCCTTTGTCGTGAAGCGACAATTAAAAATAAAGAGAACCTAACCTAAGAACAGCAAAACAACAAAAGTAGACCAAGAAAATAATATATTTAAAAATTTTAAAAAGGTATTTACAATTTTATAAAAAATAATGAAATATGAAGATGATTATGGATGAAGTGAGTTTACAATTAGATTAAAAAAAATAGAAGAATAGGAGAATTAGTATTATAGTGGAGCCTAAAAGGTTGAAGTGACACGCTGCTCTTGTAGAAATAGGCACACGCGGAGCTTGAGGTTTCTCAGCGGCGACGGCACGCAGCGCCTGGAGTAGGTGCGCTCGCAGCGTCCGGAGCTGGCGCACGTAGCGCCTGGGGTAGGTGCGCTCAGCACTTGGAGAAGTAGTCGCCGCGCCCAGAGGTAGCGCGGGTAGTAGGTGCACTCGGCGCCTGAAGCAAGCAGTCGTAGCGCGCCTGAAGGTAGCGCGGGCAGTAGGTGCACTCGGCGCCTGGAGCAAGCAGTCGTAGCGCGCCCGAAGGTAGCGCGGCAGTAGGTGCACTCAGCGCCTGGAGCAAGCAGTCGTAGCGCGCCCGAAGGTAGTGTGACCCCGTGCTTGAAGCAGACTGCCGACGAATTCGGATGTAGATGGAGGCTTGCAGGATCCCGGGGCAATGCGGCCCCGGATAAGGCCTTTAGTAGATGCTTCTCCTTTGAGAACTGAAGCGAGACTGTCCTGTATTCTCCAATTGTTCGGCTTTTATACCTTTTTAGGGAGAACGAGAAATTATTTAAAATAAAAGGAAATTTATTGTAAATGACCTACAGCCAAAGAGTATTTAAAAAATATTAAACTGAGAACATCATACCAGAGACGAATTTGAATAAAAGTTACCATAACAACCATATAAATAATAGTTGTCATATTTAACAATTTTTGGTTTTTGGACTGTTATTAAGAAACTATTATATATTAGTAAGAAATGAGATATTATTCATTTAGGAAAAACTAATGCACGGCAGCGTGCATGAAGCCTGAAATTGTAGAGTTACAGAGAATTCAATAAAAGACCGAAAAAGGTAAGACTCCATTGACAGCGATTTTAAAAGTGCTAAATAGTGTGAAAATACGAAGTAAAATGATATGTTATTGTGTAAATACGTTACAGGATCCTATAGAAATAAAAGTGTTGCAAAACATGAATGCAGAAAATCAAAAACAGAATGGAAAAATAGTATAAAGTGATGCAAAACATGAATACAGAAAATCAAAAAAAGAATGGAGAAATAGTGTACAATGAAATGTAAGTAGCATAACACTACATTTTCCCCCCGACCCTGGAAAATTTTTGACTCACCAAAAATTTTGACATGTACATTCTAAAATAAACCATAAAAACACAGCTTTGCAGAAACAGACATCAACAGGCAAAATCAGATATACTATCTCTTACATTCATCATCTGCATTCAGGTAAGGGTGGAGTTCACATTCAATGACTACCACTCTAGAAGTGTGTTTTCAAAACGACATTAAGGCTTATTTAAGGAGTAGTCAACCGCTCCTGTGTGGAAAAAAAAATTAGTCAAAGAGACACCACTCTAAAAGTGTCTTTTCGAAAGGACATTCAGGCTTATTTAACTGTCAACCGCTCCTAAGTGAAGATAAAAAAATTAAGGAAGTAGTCAGCTGCTCCCAAGTGAAGATAAACGTAAAGAAAATTAAGGAAGTAGTCAGCTGTCAGCCAAGTGAAGATAAAATGAAGAAAATTAAGGGAGTAGTCAGTTGCTCCCAAGTGAAGGTTTATACATATATACAAATATACAAATTAACAGTTAATAAATGTTTAGAAAAGTATTTATACATATATACAAATAAACAGTTAATAAATATTTATAAAAGTATTTAACAGTTAATAAATGTTTAGAAAATTTATGATTCGTTTCGCTTCAGCTTTCAAAAACAATTATATATAAAGTGCAAAGTACAAAGTTAAGTTTAAGAAATAAAGATTTTATTAAAAATTGTACCTCTTTAAGTTATCTAGAATAAAAATATTAGAGTGATGAATGAAAGTGAAGTGTTAGATGTAGGTCTAAATATAATCCAGATAAGTTGAAAAACTAGAAGAAGTTTTGTTTTAGAATTTTGAAGGTATGAAAAGGATGTATAAATGAATGATGAATAATGAGTTAAGAACGAAAGGGAAAGCAATTAAATCAAAAGGGAATGGACAAGGCGCAGTAAAGGTGAAGAATTAAAAATTAAATTAAGCAAGCTTTAATCGAAGAGACCGAAGCCCATAACTTCATCGTCAGACTCAGATTCTTCCTTCTTGGACTCTCTCTTCCTTCTTCTTCTCAGCTGCCGGCGCTGCAGCAGCGGCGACCGCAGCCACGGGCGCTGCTCCACCGACGGGCATGGTCGACAACTTCTCACGACCCTGCGCGATCAGTTGTTCACTCTTGCCATTGAGTTCCGAGATGACCTTCTTCAGTTTCTCGGAGTCTGCCTCAGTACCACAGAGCTGAGGATCTTCTCAACGTCAGCAGCGCCTGGCCTGCAGGATGCGCCGACGACTTCACGTGTAGATGGAGGCTTGCAGGATCCCGGGGCAATGCGGCCCCGGGATAAGGCCTTTAGTAGATGTTTCTCGTTTGAGAACTGAAGCGAGACTTTTTCTATTCTCCAATTGTTCGGCTTTTATACCTTTTTAGAGAGAACGAGAAATTATTTAAATTAAAAGGAAATTTATTGTAAATGACCTATAGCCATAGAGTATTTATGTGAAAATATTAAATTAGGAACAACACACCAGTGACGAATTTGAATAAAAGTTACCATAACAACCATATAAATAATGGCTGTCAAATATAAAATTTTTGGTTTTAGGAATATAATTGAAAAATCATTACATTTAAGTAAGAAATGAGATATTATTCATATAGGAAAAACTTATGCGCGGCAGCGCGCACGAAGCCTGAAATTGTAAAGTTACAGAGAACTCAATAAAAGACTGAAAAAAGGTAAGACTCCATTGACAGCGATTTTAAAAGGTGCTGATACTGTGAAAATACGAAATGAAAATGATTTGTTATTAAGAATATCTAAGAATGCAGAAAATCAAAAACAGAATGGAAAAATAATATAAAATAATATGTAAGTAGCATAACACTACACCTTTTAAAAAGAAATAAGCCATTTTCTTGAAGGTCCCTAAGTCGTATCGGTCCGTTAGGAAATATCGCTAATGGTAATCGATTCCACAAGGAAGTTGTGCGAGAAAGGAAACATCTTCTAAATCGCACAGTGGTGGACCGCCAATCATTCTGTATATGGTAATATAAATTGTAAGGGCGGTGTCGTAAGAGGCGACAGAGGGAAACAAACCTGAAGATAGACAGCAGCATCTTCCAAATAAGAAAAAAAAACTGCGGTTGCCAACCCGCCTATCAAGCGTAGCAAATTTTTTTTTAAAGGATAAGTGTGACAAACGAGCACACAGTCCACCTGATGGTAAGTGGTAGCTGCGGCCCATAGACATCTACATCTATCCTCTATTACAAATCAAAATGCAGATGCGTTGTCACCCGTGAGGACTAAGATGGAATGCTTCATTTCCAGTAAAAAAGGCCTCCGGCCACCTGCACTCACCAAGCAAAACGCAGAGGTAAACCTCTACTTCACGCTGGTATTCTGTGAGGTCGTGGTACCACCCCGGTTCGAGCCGGCCCATCCGTGCGATAGCAAAAGCTGCCGCGTGGCTCTACCACTGTTAATATGGCAAATATCCCCCCTATCAGGCAATCTATGTGGAGGCTTATCATCAGCAGTGGATGTTTAATTGGCTGTGACGGTAATGGTTATTATATTATTACTCCTGGATGGTAACGGAAAGGACATGTTTAATATGAGCTCATATTACTTTACAATTACAAAAAGCGAAACGCCGCGGCACCAATTCTTCGTCATTACAAAGACGATGCTGCCCATCTCCTGATTTGTTTCCCTCTGTCGCCTCTTACGACACCCACGGGATGTTATATGGTAGGCCATACAAATACTTGTTCCGTGCGAGATTCGAACCCGCGGCCCCCAGCGCAACAACTCATTGCTAAGCCACTGCGCCACGGAGCCGTCGCAATTATAAATGTTTTGACTGAATAGTCCATACTTATTCGTCTTTATCAGCCCATAAAAGGGCACACTAGATTATCAGGATCTAGAAAACCGTGTTTCCCTACCAGAAACGGGGCCTAGTGATGTAACCCCCGAGAAGGACGATGACTCGGAAATCGGAAATGGTCTCGAGACATCGTGGTAGCACTGCGAGGGTGCTGGGGGCAGCAAGTACTTCACACGGGACGTGCTATTAGTGTAGTAAAGTGATGGAGGGGCCCCGGTGGCGTTCCGAACGGAGATACCGGGACCTCTCGTATACGCTGATGCTGATCATCGTGGAATTTTAGCCGGTAGGAGTCCGGTATAACCTTTTCATTGCTCCCGCAGCGGAAGGTATCTATGAGTATTTCTCCACGAAAAAAAAGATTATCAGGATCATTGTAAAGCAACGTTATTCAGGATAATAAACGTTTACACGTGGTAGATCCAAGCTGCGGCTATATTATTGTTGTTACAACATCTACGTCTGGTTTCCGTACCGGTCATAGTACGACTACGGCTTTGGTTAGAATCACTGATGATATTCGCCTAGGCATGGATAATCAGCAGGGTACAGTATTGACATTGCTTGACTTTAGTAATGCCTTCAATACTGTAGACTTTGATGTTTTACTCGCTGTCCTAAGTTCTCTTAACATATCTCCTGAAGTAATTGGTTGGTTTCATAGTTACTTGCAAAGGCGCCGGCAACGTGTACAAATTCAAGACACGTGTTCTGATTGGTCTGCTGTCAAAGCTGGCGTCCCACAAGGTGGCGTGTTGTCTCCTCTATTGTTCTCTATTTTCATCAATTCGATATCTTCCCACGTTACTTCTCTTTACCACCTTTATGCAAACGATTTACAAATCTAGTCTCAATGTAAGATTGCGGATCCCCCAGGTTAGTCTCCATAGGTTAATTAATGAAGATCTTATTCGTATTTCTCATTGGTGTAATTCATTTGGGCTTAAAGTAAATCCATTGAAGACTCAAGCCATTATTATTGGGAGTTCGAAATTAATCTCTCGGTTAACTTTGTCGCTGCTCCCGCCAGTCATATTCGAAGGGACACATCCCATACAGTGACAAAGTTAAGAATTTAGTTATGTTCGATCAGACTTTGTCTTGGGGACCGCAAGTGACTGAAGTAAGTCGAAGAACGTTTGCCGCAGTTGGTTCACTTCGAAGTTACGCAATGTTCTCCCCAATCCTACTAAAGTTTCGCTAGCTCAGTCTCTTCTTTTACCGATCCTTGACTACGCGGACACTTGTTATCTTGACCTAACAGTCGAGCAACTTAATAAACTTGAGCGGCTTCAAAATTATTGCATAAGGTTTATATTTGGGTTACGAAAGTATGACCACATATCCGAATTTTGCCATAAGCTCAAGTGGTTACCGATTCGCCTTCGCAGGAATACTCACATACTTCATCTTCTTTACTGCATTCTGTTCAATCCGACCACTCCTTCTTATTTGAAAGACCGATTTATATATTTAAGTAGTTAACACTCTTTACCTCTACGATCTCAATATAATCTCCTTCTAAGTACTCCTAGACATTCCTCTTCCTTCTATTCTAATTATTTTACGGTTACCGCTATACGTCTATGAAATTCTCTCCCCTTACATATTAAACAATCTAAATCTCTTCCTATATTTAAAAATAAATTAAAACTTTATTACCTTTCCTCTTAAGTTACTACCTGTCGTCATTCACTTTCTTTTTCATTTTTTTTCCTTTAATCTCTTATGTTCTTCTATTTATCTTTCTATATTATATTCTGTACACCCCTTCCGCTATCTTTTAAAAATAGTATCCTCTGCCCTAAGGTTGCCTGGAAGAGATCGCTGTTTTAGCGATAAGGCCGCCTGTTGTACCAATGTCCCTTTAACTTTATAAATTTTGTTATATTATGTTCCTTGGTGTACAATAAAGTCAATTTTACTTTACTTTTTTACTTTACGTCTATGCTCGATTAAGTTTCAAAACGCAGGTGCGTTGTCACCCTGAGGACTTAGACGGAATGCCTCGTTTCCCGTAAAAACGGGTCTCCGTTACACTACGGTCGAGCCGACACATTCGTGCGACAACCATAATATAGCTGCAGCGTGACTCTACCACGTATAAGAAACTTGTTAAGTTTTCTCTTTATACGGCCATAATACAGCAAATATGATCTAGTCACTTAGAATTTTAATTGCAGTCACTGAGTACCTTTATTTATTAATGGCGACCTGCCTCAGCTTTGCCTTGGTGGGATTTATTAATGTGGTGTCATTAAGTTTGAAAAAAAAAATGGTCATTGACATTTATTTTATTTGTTACTTGTAATGAGCATTGCCCTCAAAAGAATATGTAGACAGTGTTAAAATTAAATAACAACCATGTAACAAAAACTATTGGACTTTGTGTAGTCTATTTGCCTCCACCAGTTAAGGCTTTAACTACTCTGAATGACCTTGACGAAACGGCTATCGCAGAGATTTTAGCCAACGTCAAAACCGTTTAGCAACTACGTTCTGTATTACTTATAAAAGTGCAATGATTAATAGACTGCAGAGATGACAAATATAAAAGTGACATACTGCCCGTTATGCTTGCGCATCACTGAGAATTATGTTGTAGTTACGCATCTTCAATTACATTGTGCTGTAGCTTTGTCCGGTAGGCGTCACGAGCTATCAAGTGTTCAAGTTTCAAGTACGTAAGAGTTTTTTTTATTATATATGTTAAATCGTATTTATTTGTATCGTATTAGTAGATCTGGGTCAAAGGGTTCGCTGTAAATTTTTCCCGGGTTTGATCCTCGACAGCACGAATGCAATTTGTAATTGCGAATTTCGTCAACACGCATTGGGGCAGTTCGGCGGGCATTTCCTTGCCTTAAAACCCTCTTAGAAATAAAAAAAGAGTTCTGTGCCCAGTAGAGGGACTTGTATAGCCTTTTACATTACTTTGTAGCAATATTTATATTATTTATATTATATTATATTATATTATATTATATTTATATTATATTAGATACAGAAGGGTACCTTATGCTGACAAAAATATCACGTGGAGGCGACGAAAACGTAAAACATCTTTGTACCTAGATAAAACGTTCGAAAGATTGTCAATCATATCATACGCCACATTTTCTATAGAGCGTAGAACATTGCAGATAGGGCAAAATAAAAAATAATCCAAAATATTATGGGAACTATTTATTAATAATGTATACATTTATAGGTATTTATAATAAAAATAATGAACAAGCTGCAAGGTACAACTAATAATGTTTCTTGTAAACACAATTGTAAAAATCCTGTTTTAATGTTTACCAATGGTTATTTGATGAATCGTAGTCAAGATCACTTCATATAAAATATATTTAATTAAAATTGACACATGACCTATTTGGCTTTCTACTTACAACTCGGCGGAAATTTAAAAAGAAGATTTTGTCTTTTCACACAAGTATTGTTTACAACTGGCGTGGTTTCGAAAAGCGTGATTAAGTGTCAGCGGTATATAATCAATTAAATACTGAACTTTTTTATTTTTTTTTTATTTTTTTTTTGTTATATCTTCTTAAAAACTGACGCCATCTGACTATTTTTTTTCTAACGCAAAAGGATAAGTTAGACTAAGTTAGATAAACTTGGATAAGTTTGTAATTTTTTTAATTTTATCACAAAATATCCGCAATAAATTATTACCTTTTCTAAAGTGATTCTCTCCTCTTAGTTTCGGCGTGACTGTAGGATGTTATACTGAGTCACCGTCAGTTACTAAGCGGCCATAAATCATTATATGTATGTATAGACATACATATATTAATTTTTTGATTTTAATATTTATGTTTTTTTGAATTTTGATTGATTTTTTAAACCTGTTAAAATTATTTTTCCATACCAATTGATGGTCCTGAGTATAATGCCAGTTATGATCTTTGGCTGAAGTTATTTTTTATTTTATGCTCAATTGCAGACAAAACAATATTGATAGCGCATTTCTAAAACAAAACTTTACCTCTTTTTTTCTAATGGAGCTATTATTAGTGTGCACCTAACACGGCGGAATAGTTATTATTATCTATAAGACCATTTGCAGAAACAGTTTTTAATTTTTTTAAACAGTGGTTAATAGTTATGAGTATAATATTTTATCAGCTGCTTTGTTTATAGTGCCTTGAGCAACACTTTACCGGTTTCTGTACAGAAAATGATGCTGGCTTTGCAAATATGGATGGCCGCTACCTTTGAATATAATACCCGCTATGTTACACTTATTTACATAGAAACTTTAATTATCATTTGCATAAAATTCTAAATAGCACTTTTTACACAAGAAAGTAAACTTTTAGATCAGTCCATCTTGTTTTTCACTAATTAAGTGAAAAGTAAAACAAACCAATAGGTGCCGTAATTTAAAAATTCTTGCAACTTTTTATAGAAAAGCATGACCTTATCATAATATAATAGTCAATCATTTAGCCATGTGATATAACTTTTATGTGTGCCAGTCAAACATTATTGATGATATTCGGGTCATTATACTGGAAATAGTCTTTTAAATATTTTGTAGTACAATTGATAATCTTCAGTATGATTGACCGTGTATATGACTTTTATAACTCTATGTTATTTTTGATGTAAATTATTATTGCAGATAAAAGCCCTTTCACATTTATTGTATTCTCGAATTAAATTAATCAAAATGAAAATAAGAATTTTGGCTCTTTATAACTGATCTTTAAATGTAAAACACTGACTTGAAATTATATAATTATCGGCATTTTTTTAATTCATTGAACTTTTTTAAGATTGTGTTGAAACTCTATTGGTAAAAAAAACAAATATATATATATATATATATATATATATATATATATATATATATATATATTATAGTTCTCGATGAAAATAAAGTATGCGCGTTACATCGCATCCCATCAAGAATTTCTAATGTAATTCTTGGTGTAAAGCTAAGACGTGATAATAACTGTAGACAATAGAATAACAAAACAATGAAAATATTTGTAAATACTTGCTTTATAACCAACTAAATATTATTTGACCGTAATAAAATAAAACAAGGTAGTCTTCGACATGAAAGTAAAAATATATATTTTTGATTATTTTTGCAATATCTAACAGCCGGATCAGCGCGCGATTCTTATTCATCTAAAGATGCTAAATTTCAGCAAGCACTGTTAAATTCAATAGGAGTGACAGAAAAACGGTTCTTGATATAGAAGGGTAAATAAATTATTTAACCTATAAAGTAAAATCACTTTGTTAAAAATCAAAATGGCCCAATAGCTTTATTAACATGAGATATATAATTGTAGGAGTGCTTACAATACTTAACATTATTTTACTGAACTCTCTGAAAGTTTTTTTTAATAGAATAAGGGTGACAAACGAGCACACAATCCACCTGATGGTAAGTGGTTGCTACGGCCCATAGACATCTACATCTATTCTCGATTACGTATCAAAATGTAGATGCGTTGTCACCCGTGAGAACTAAGTTGTAATGCCTCGTTTCCAGTAAAAAGGTTCTCCGGTTCTCTACACTCACCATACCAAACACAGCAGGGTTAAACTGCTATTTTACATGGTATGCCGTGAGAGTGTGGTCCTTCCCCGGTCGAGCCGACCCATTCGTGCTACAACTATACCTACTACTAATATAGCTGCAGCATGGCTCTACCACGTAAGAAAAAATTGACGTTGAAAATCTGGAGGTCCGGTAGTGCCCCCGCCAAGTCGAGCAAAAAAACGGGACGGCCGTACCATCCCTTTCTCGAAGCAGTTCAGGCCATTTCTGAAACCCTATAACTTCGTTATGGATAAAACTAGAAGCCTGAGCCTTTTTACTAAACAAGTAGGCATTGTATAAACTCGGCATATTCCAAATTTTATTAAATTTGAACCAATAGTTTAAGAATTATAACTAGTCAAAGTTTCTTAATTTTGTCACTTACTGACTGACCGATCATCAAAACTCTGAGGCACTTCTAGCAGACACAGAAACTTCAAATTTGGAATAAAATTATTGTTTAATATATAAATCAAGGAAAAATTAAAATATTTTACAATTTCGGTCCACTTTTCGAGATATATCAACTGCATAAATAACTTTGTAATCCCATATAAACATATAGTATTACAAAGTTACATTTGCAGTGAATAAATCAGTGTACTTATATATGTATAATGGAATAATAGGTGTAAATAGCTACCTAGATATAACTATCTACAAAAATAAATGAGATGCCATTAAAAACATAACTTATAAAAAAAGCCAAGTCTCGCAACTCAGTTTTTCTACCGTAAAAAGTTGTGAGATCCATGTAATACCAAGTCGGTTAATTTATTCAATTCATAGATTAATACATAGACTTGGCAATCGCACTAAACAATCTAATTTAATATAATATATATTACTTGTGAGATATATTGTGTTTTCATGCGATTGCCAAGTCAATCTATGTATCAATCTATGGACTAAATAAATTAACCGACTTGGTATTACATGGATCTCACAAATTTTTACGGTAGAAGAACTCATTTGCGAGACTTGGCTTTTTTACAAGTTATGTTTTTAATAGCATTTAAGTATTTTCAGAAGCAACTTTGCAATTATTTTCTATTGAGTGAATTTTTGTGGAATCGTGTTTTGCAATCCGCCACCTGAAATACGTACAATGTTTTTTCGATAACGATGTGAAATTACAAAACGATCCCCATGCATATCAATGTGGCTCTATACAGCCTCTTAATATGAACATACCTCGGGATTCAGAGATTTTAAAAGTTTTCATGCGTAGATAATGGAAGATATAATATTATATTATTACTGTCTCGTGTGAGGCAACCTTTATACTAATATACATATTCTCATCATATTTTTATGGTTAGTTAGAAAAATTATATCTAAATGCAAACTTTCTCAGGGTAATTTTTTTTTCTATTTTTACCCAGCAAGTAGCAAAGCAACTACAATCCCATCGGTAAGTGGTTATGTAGCCTAAGATGGTGAATTGCACTGACTTAACAAAAACCTATTCAGTCTTGCCTAATAGTACTAGGTAAGTATTATTTGCGACCTATTTGTGTGTATGTGTGTGTGTGTGTGTGTGTGTGTGTGTGTGTGTGTGTGTGTGTGTGTGTGTGTGTGTGTGTGTGTGTGTGTGAAGAAAAGCGTATGAGAATACGTGAAGAGGAATAAAGGTTGAGTACTACTTCGCTTACCTGTACGAGGTTGCCACTCGAGAACCTTTCTTCCTATTTTTTATATATTTTCCAAGTTACATAGCCATCCCTTTGCCATTTCACTGTAAAATTCCGTTGGGCTATGTCAGTTACTCTGGTTCTACTGCGAATATCTTCATTTCTAACTTTATCACGTAGAGAAACCCCTCTCCAATTTAAAATTTTTACATTTTTTAGATGATAGTTTGTCTAACATAAAAAAAAACCAAAACCCAAGAATGTCTATTTAGTTATTTATACTTAGGGAAGCACCATTTTTTTATTTATTTAAATTGTTTGATTTAATTTGAGAACAGTGTACCTAAATGTAAGTATCTGTATCTATATTCCCCTCGAATAATATTTTATAAAGTCATACTCATAAAAACAGCGTTTTATTGTAATACATAATTATAAAATTCAGTATCAACTAATTAATAAAAATATGCATCAATAAAATTACATAGGTAATAAAAACTATCGAAATCTAAGTAACGAGAGCATGTTGGTCGTTCCACATCTAAATTATATAAAAATGCATTTTTCAATTTCACTAATCAACGTCGCCGCGAAAATTTCTTCTTCTTTGGGCACTTTAAAAATAAATTTATTTAGAAAATAATATTTACAGTTACCAGTGTACAGATATTAACTAAATTAAGTATTTCTAGTCATAAAAAATATTTATAATTGAGTATAAACTTTTAAAAAACTAATATATAATTGAATAAAGTCGCCCCGACACCGAAGCGCGGTCCAGCCTCGACAATGTCCGAAAACGGACTGCTTGCTACATATATATTTATCTATGACGGACTGTGACAGGCTGACAGGGCGACAGAGCATGCGCGCTCGCGTAAATATATTCAATTTCAGGGAAAAATGATATTTTCTCTTATAAAACGGGGAATAAAAATAAAACTCTCAATTAAAAATATTAATATTTTTAAGGCCTTTTTTTAGTGTAAGAACTATTTAAAAAGCTTGTACCGTTTGGGAGAAATTTTGCAAAATATGACAAAGATAGGTACTCTTTGGGGATTTTTTTTTCTAATAAGGGGTTGACAAAAATACAATTTTATTCAATTAAAAACATTTACCAAATCCTCTTCTGTTACCGTGTATTTTTTCTTTGTGGATTAAATGAACAGTTATTGAGATTTTTTTACTTAAATATCCAAGATTTAGGCATTTCAACCACTGTTAAGGCCTTTACCAACCACGTTGATGATTTAGTTGTTATAGGTGACTTTAATATGGGTTTTATTGAGTGGTCTGCTGGTGATAAATATTCATATATGACCCCATGTAATTATTATAATGCTCTAGTATAGTCATTAGTTGACTTCATGTCTATTAATAATTTATATCAATATAACTGTATAAGTAACTGTGATGGTAAACTTTTGGACTTGGTGCTAAGTAATTTAACAAACATTATAGTTATAAAGCCTCCTGAAATACTTAGTGAACTGGATTCATACCATCCTAGTTTGTTAATAAGTATAGAATACGATCATATTTCTTTCCTTCGTTCTAAAAGTCGTATCGACTACAGATACTTTAAGGCTGATTATAAAACTATTGTTGAGAAAATTAAAAATATTGATTGGTTGCATGAATTTTCTGTATGCAAAAATGTCGATGCTATGGTTGAAGTATTTTATAATCGTCTCTTTAAAGTTATCGATTTATCAGTACCTAAACGTAAGGCTATCTTGGCAAAACATTCTAACTGGTTCAAACGTAGCTTGGTTAAATTATTATCAGAGAAAGAAAAAGTTCGCAATAAATATCATAAATACAATAACCCTAGAGATAATATAGAATTTCAAATACTTCGCAGTCGATGTCACAAACTCTTTGTTACATGCTTTAACTATTTTAAACACAACGCAGAGTCTGATATTTCAAAAAACCCAAAACACTTTTGGAAATACTTTATACATAAAAAGAAAGGGGAGTCATCTCTACCCTCGTCCATGAAATTGGATAACAAAGTTGCAAAGTCTGGAATCAATCTTTTTGCAAACCATTTCTCATCCATTTACACCGAAACAACTAATATCATGACGGCAAACTTTTAACAAAAAAGCAATGTTACGCAATTGAGTAAGTTGAAGATTTCTGAAACAGATGTCCTAAAAATAATTAAAACTTTAGATACTCAAAAAGGTGCGGTTCCAGATAGTATCCCTCCCATTTTTGTAAAACGTTGTGGCCCAAAAATTGCTTTTCCATTGACACTTATTTTTAATCGTTTCTTAGAAGACGGTATGTTTCCTGAGGAATGGAAACAAGCACGAATAGTTCCAGTGTTTAAAAAGGGTGATCGTAGGGATATAAAAAATTATCGCCCTATATCAATTCTTTCTTGCTTTTCCAAACTATTTGAAAGTCTTGTATACCCAGCTTTTGCCAAGCACCTTGATCATTTTCTTACCAGCTCGCAGCATGGATTCAGAAGTGGATTGTCAGTACAAACTAATTTGTGCAATTTCACTTCTGATCTTATAAAAGAAGTAGATAGGGGTCTGGAGATCGACGTCATATACACGGACTTTAGCAGCGCATTCGACAAGGTTGATCACAAGCAACTCATTAACAAACTTTCTCTGTATGGTATTGGTCCCTCCTTGATTGGATGGTTTAGATCTTATCTGGAGAATAAATCAAGAGATTAAATTATATACATAATAGATTAAGTTAAAAAATTAATATTTTCAAAAGTTATCGTGTTTACCAGCCACAGGGACATAATAAATCCACACCATAAGCCACTAAAACCCTTTTTTAATTTAAAATAGCAATTAATCGATTTAAAAAAATTATTAATAAGTTCAACAATCATTTATCTTTCTAACAATGTGCTTTTTATATCATTTATATGTATAATATGATTGCTAGATACGATTTAATTCTATAAAATGTTGGAATCTCAATTTTTAGGCGATAGTAGAACTTACCTTGCGCTTTCGCTTAAGGTATGCAATAAATTTTGTACATTTTCTGGGATTTTGTTGTAAAAGCATATAGGCACATTGCCCCATAAATGAATTACTAAATAGGGATGCCCGATCTGAATCGATTTTTTGGAAGATCGATTCACGGCCATACGATCTGCCGATTTTTAAATCGATTCAAGGGAATGCGATCTTCACCCAGATCGATTCGTATGGCTATAAGATCGTATGAAAAAATCGTATGAACTAAAATCTATAAATCAACCAAACAGTAACTTCCTAACGTATGAACTGATCTTTGCATACCTATGTATTATCGGGGAGGGGACAGAATAACTAAAACAAATTTCTTACTTTGTTTTAGTTACTGTCTTACTTAGTACCTACACATTAAATGAGAGTAGATTTGAGTTACATCTAAAACAGTAGTATATGAAATATGAAGGTAGGTATGATAATATTTTGTTTATTTTATTATCGGGTACTTATGTGAGTGTTATAAGATCTTTCATTCTTTGTATAATTGCGATACGAAAAGTTGAACTGTGTCATGCAAATAGCTTCGCTCAATAAAAGGCAGTTATTTCAGCGACACTTCAATTTTATTGAAATGTATAGATTATTAAACACCTGGCTATAATAAAGTGATATAATTATTGAAATCAGGCGTTACTTTGCGGAAATCCATTTTATTGAAGATGTCAAAGTTAATATAATTAATTTTAAATTAGTTTAAATTAATATTGACATCTTTTATATAAAGTGATATCTTTAAAACCCTTCTAAAGTGTGTAGCTTTGAATTTTCTTTTGACTGCCAAAGCACGGGGACAAAAGACACTTTGCATAAAGCATGTCTTGTGGAGAGAAGTAGGCGATCGCCCGCCCAGCCAAATACGATTACACGCTCTTTGATTACGCAAATCAGGCTTCTAAGACGGCCGGGGAACGGCTAATTTCATTATTCTGCTAGCAGGGTGTATGGAGCGTTTGCTATAGGTTAGTTACTGGAGCAAGTGACAAATTATACCAGTGATTTTCCACCTAAGCACAATATTCGATCAATGACTAGTATCTCCCGCGAGTGATCCACATCTATTAATTGATGAATTTTACAGCCTCGTTGGTCTAGTGATCATATCTGATTTTAGTCAATTTCGGGTCCGAATCCCGGGTTCGAAAACCAGTTACTGAGATTTTTCTGACAAGAAAGTCTTAGTAGGACTCAGGAAGTTTGTGTCGCACCCCGGTGTCTCGGGACGCACGTAAAGCCGTTGGTGATGCGCCTGATATCTTTCCGATCGTGTTGCATTACCGTCCTATCGAACTATGAGAGTGCGGGAATAGAGAGTGCACTGTGCTTGCGCACACACTCGTGCACTATGATCCTGTCCTGCGTGGATAATTAGTCTCCATTGAGACTGGCCGCCGTGATTGAAATTTAGCCTGGACAACATTATAATGATATTTGTGCAAATATATATAATAATAATAATATAGACAATGTGTGATCTATGAAATACTGGCCTAGTTCATAATAGTGTTAGGAAGTTTCTTCAACTGTTTTTCATTTGGTTATCATAGTCTTTTATATAGTAGGGAATTTAAATAAAATAACGTCCTAGTCCTAAGCTGCAGTGGCACCCTTATTGTTTAGTAAAATGTTTATTAAATACTTTTATAATACTGTGTTACTTTCCTACATGTCATAAAAAGCGACTAAGGGGGTATAAGGTTTATGATTGTGTAGGCACTGGGCTAGCCACCTATCACTTCTTTCATAATTTTCCATCTAAACCCATATTTTTTGGCTAAAATTGGACTCTGCCTTTTCCCTTGAGGATTACAGGTGTGATGATATATGTGTATGTAAATACAAATATTGTTTTTTCATTTATTTTCGTGTTTCTAACTACATTTAAAAATAATAAGGTTTACAGTTAGTTTTTTCTTGAACACTGCCTATTTCTGGGCTCTTATCTTGAGTAGTGTCTAATGTAATTTTTTATAACATTTAACCAAACAGTAACCAGAGAGCGAATACAAAGCTTTCAAATTCTTAGACGAATAAAGGACATAATCTCCCAAGCCGATCGAAACGACTTTACTGAGATAAATGCTTCAGTAAAATAAATTTAATTCACAATTTGAACGCAGCATAACAGTCTGTAGATTTCCGAAGGTCCATAGAATTGAAAACAGAGCAAGCTTCGAGCCTCGCCGGGTCTTGATTCACTTACAATAAACATTTTATTCAGAGTAAGTGCTTTAAATGTTAACTTTACGGTAGATTTTATAGAGAGGCGTCGAAATTAATTTAATTTTGTTCATCTATTCAAAGATAAATCTTTACGCGTCAATCAGTTTGCCGCGGTCTAAAACATTACCTTCTCAGAAACTGAGCACAGTTAAGGTAACAAAAGAGATATTTATTAAGGTATTAAAATATTTGTCCCTTTTTATTATAATTATTTTGTAAATTTTTAGATTTTTACGTGGTAGAGCAATGCTGCAGCTATATTAGTAGTAGCACGAATGGGTCAGCTCGACCGGGGAAGGGTCACGCTCTCACAGAATACCAGCGTAAAATGGCAGTTTGACACTGCTGTGTTTCGTATAGTGGGCGTAGAGAACCGGAGACCCTTTTGACTGGAAAAGAGGCAATCCATCTTAGTCCTCACGGGTGACGACGCATCTGAATTTTAATTCTTAATCAAGGATAAATGTTAATGTCTATGGGCTACAGCATCCACTTATCATCAGGTGGACTGTGTTCTCGTTTGTCACCCTTAATCAATTAAAAAAGTTTCCTTTACAGTTTCTTCTTCAGACAGAGAAACCTCTTTTTTAACGGTTGTAGATAATAAAACAGGTTGACGTTTGACAAATGAAGAACGGAGACCCTTTTTTAATGAAAAAGAGGTATTCCGTCTTAGTTCTCACGGGTAACGACGCATCTGCATTTTGATTCTTTATTGAGGATATATGTAGATGTCTATGGGTCACAGTAACCACTTACCATCAGGTGGAGTGTGTGCTCGATTTCACCCTATCCTATAAAAAAATAGACAGCATTTATAAAAAAAAGGCAAAAAAAAGGTGAATTAGGGATATACAGTTTGTGACATTAACCCTTGCACTTTTTGACCTAAGTTATAAAGCTGTATCGTATACTTTGCTTCGCTCTTATGATTCCCAGAGGACGTGTTTAAAGTTAAGTAAGGTAAATAACCTTACTTAACTTTAAATAATATTATAATATTAATTGATAACTTGCGGTTGCTATTTTCTGTTTAAAATGTTACCAAATGCCGCAATATGCCGCAAATTTTCGACATTCGCAAGGGAATCAAAAACTACAGGGTACTTCCCGTGAACTCAGAATCATGAAATTTGGTATGAAGCAACTTTTTATAGTACAGATAAAGGAAAATTGCGAAAAGCATAAATTTTTAGTTACATCATATAATTAAAATATTTTTAATACTTTTAAACTTATATACCTACAGATTTGTTCGGAACCCTCGGTGCGCGAGTCCGACTCGCACTTTACCGGTTTTTTTATATGGGAATGAAATAAAGATATTAAATAAATAAATAATTGCTAAGATTTTCTAACAGTGGTAGAGCCACGCGGCAGCTTTTGCTATCGCACGGATGGGCCGGCTCGAACCGGGGTGGTACCACGACCTCACAGAAAACCAGCGTGAAGTAGAGATTTACCTCTGCGTTTCGCTTGGTGAGTGCAGGTGGCCGGAGGCCCTTTTTACTGGATATGAGGCATTCTATCTTAGTCCTCACGGGTGACAACGCATCTACATTTTGATTTGTAATAGAGGATAAATGTAGATGTCTATGGGCCGCAGCAACCACTTACTATCAAGTGGACTGTGTGCTCATTTGTCACCCTTATCCTATAAAAAAAAAACATAACACTTGTCACATGCAAAAATCTAAAGGCGTAGTCATTGCGCGTGTGAGATGTAAAATTATTTTATCCTATATCTATTTTTAAGTCAAGTTACGATTTCATTTTGCACTCCGTGTTCGTTTCAACTTATAAACTATTTCCATTCATATACAGTTTCCGTCGACATTGCCAACTTTTTACCGATGTGGCAGAAGCTTGCGTAAGATTTTTATAATAAAGTGTCGAGCGATGGCACATTGGAGGATTTGTCGCGATGTCACGCGCGGCAGCGATCCACCCTTTCACAATGCATTACGCTTGGGGCGG
This sequence comes from Parnassius glacialis, assembly GCA_033319125.1. Taxonomy (NCBI): domain Eukaryota; kingdom Metazoa; phylum Arthropoda; class Insecta; order Lepidoptera; family Papilionidae; genus Parnassius; species Parnassius glacialis. Next base: position 31,598,302 of record JAVANC010000008.1, on the reverse strand, counting down.
CGTCTTGTTGGCGTGAGTCATTCACTGAAGCGGGTGACCTAGGTACACTTAATATTTTAGATTAAAAAATAATGATTTTATACGATGATCTTTCTAAGTTATTTTACCGTTTTTTATTTGATATTCTTTTGTAATAAATAAATTGACGTGAATAATTATACTTAAATTGTCCTAGTAGTTAAAAAGAAATTAAAACATTTCTGTTCTCTCCGACAAAATAATGGATGTTATTTTTATCCAACTTAAAATAACCAGACAAATATTGATGGACCTGTCTTGCGCGGTGAACTAATTTACGAGTTGGTAATGATGACAAATGTGTATACGAGGCAGTAACGTAACATTTTGTATATGTATTTAATGTATTTTTGTATATAAAAAGTTTAAATATGAAAGTACTCATAAACAAGGTGTACTATTTAATAGACATTGCCTAAAAATCAATGTATTAATTTTATTATATATACACGTTAAGCTTTGAACTTAAATTATGTGTATGTCACTATGTAAATAGGTGTATGTTCGTGAGGGATTCTAACTCTCGGTCTGCAGTGCAGCTTTATGCTTAACTACGCGTTTTCCAGTCATAACTACATCTGATTAGTTACATACATAAATACATACGTCACGCCTGTATTTTTCAAAGAGGAAAGATGAGTCTAAAAGAGTACAAAAAGCAGCGCGAGCTATACATACTGCGTTCAGCCAAAAAAAACGCGTATTTCTGAAGAAAGAAGTGATAGGTGGTTAGCTGGTAGGTTAGGTCCCATTGGTCGTCTTTTACGGCATGTTATGCAAGTAACATACCTGCACATTATTTTGTTTTACTTATAACACTTTATTTTAACAACACGTCAATATTAAATGCAGTGTAAAAATGTATTTAAATATATAAGTATAACTGATATAAACTCAAATTGCTTATTCCTTGGGCCACAAAACCGAGACAAGAGAGCAGCTGTACTGGAGCAATAAGTCAGAATTTTCCTAATAGTGTTCAGAGTGCGGCAATGAGCGCGAAAGAATTGAAAGCGGGGGAGTGTGGTGGAGGGGAGGATTTCTCGGCCCAATACCCACGACCGATGAAAAGAAGATATTTACTCTCGCGTTATACACTTACTTAGGCGATAAAGCTGCGTGATTTATCTAGTTCTAAGTCATATTTTTTTCATAAAATGAAGTAACAAAGAAACAATCTGTCCACTTGATGGTAAGTGGTTATCGCACTCCATGGACACCTGCATACAACATCAGACAAAGAATGAAACCCATGCGTTTTCAAATTAAAATTCTATACTTGCGATTAAAAACGTACAAATATTTTGTTCTAGGTGTTCGTCATCTGCCTCAGCCTGTTATTATACTGGATTTCTATACCCTTCACTGCTGTGCTTCCACTGCTGTGTTTTTATTTGATTAGCTTGCCGGCTAATAATTTTAAATTAAGAGTGTGGTTAAGACGAGGCGAGAAGTCGGATTTGATAGAATAGAATAGATTAGAATAATTTTTTATTCAATATAGATCACATGTGTAATTCTTATTGAAAGTCATTTTTTACTTTACCATATCCTCGCAAAAAACCGATTCCTACCAAGGGTGATTTGCGATGCTATAAAAATAAAAAAAACATCCAAAAGTACATACTCGTATTAAATATGCATATTATCTAATCTATACAAATAAATAAAATTGAAGTGTCTGTTTATAATGTTCAAATAACAGCTTTTTACTAAATGCATATGAAAGTATATACGGTACTAATGACAAAAAAACAATTTTTGTCTGTCTGTCTATCTGTCTGTCTGTCTGTTCCGGCTAATCTCCGAAACGGCTGGACCGATTTTGATGGGGCTTTCACTGGCAGGTAGCTGATATTATAAGGAGTAACTTAGGATACTTTTATTTTAGAAAAATAATTAGGAATCCGCGCAAAAAATTAAAACCCATGAAGTCGTAGAAAATTCCACGCGGGCGAAGTCGCGAGGGGCAGCTAGTATATTATATAATTCTTCTGTCCGTGTTTATGTGAATGAACTCCTAAACGGCTGGACCGATTTTGATGAAATTTTGTGTGTGTGATTAAGTTGATTAGAGAATGGTTTAGATTCACAATTGGATCCAGTAGCCTGGGCGTTCTCATATAAAATAAAACCTGGATCCCTCCCGGCACTGCTCTCTATCTATTCATAAAGTTTTATCACAAGCGGCTCAGCTATTTCGAACATTAGCCCGGACAGACAGACAGACACAAATTTAAATAATGATTGTTTATGTTTTAAAAGAATGCGAATAACCCCCTACGCCGAAACCTAATTTAAAGCAGTTACTTCAATATTACAGACAAGCACTACAATTTTATTCAAAAAAAAAAAAAATATATATATATATATATATATATATTCCTAATAAATAAGTTAGTATTGTCAGGTTAACTAAAATTACAAAAACAGGAATTGTAGACATAGTGCACGTGTAAATAAAGTTCGTCTTTCGGTGTGTTTTAGTACTGAAATAGGTATTTAAAACAGTTCTTAGACTTGTTTTGTTTATTTTCTCGGCGAGTAATCCTTTAAGCTCTTTCAAAAAGTATTAAAAGTGTTGCTCGCGACTATTCCCAAGAATTACTTCGAAGTAACAAAAGATACTTCGTTATTTAATACGACTGAAGAGCCTTTAAGTTTTTCAGCGGAAAGATTTACATAGAATGTAAACGTTTATGAATTTATTTCTTCCATTTTGGAAAGATAATAATGAAGAAAGATAAATGTTATTTATTTCTTTCTTTTATCTTTTTAATTATTTTTTAATTTAAATAGCTTTTTTATCCTTGATTTGCACCTGCAAACGTTTTTGTTTTAATTCATTTCGCCCAGGGTTACCTGGTAAAGAATGCCATAAGACATTAGGTCCACCTTTGTAACCCCTAGTTAAAGGTGTATAATAATTAAATAAATATTTTTGCTATGATATTTGCGGGAATCTAAACCGGGTTGCTCGAGTACGGGTGACTTTTTTATAGAATAAAGGTGACAAACGAACACATAGTTCTCCTAATGGTAAGTGGTTGCTGCGGCCCATAGACATCTACATCTATCCTCAATAAAGAATCAAAATGCAGATGCGTTGTCATCCATGAGAACTAAGACGGAATGCCTCGTTTCCAGTAAGAAGGCCGGCAATCTCTTTGCAGTTCCCCTGGTGTTGCAGTTGTTCATAGGCGTCGGTCGAGACTTACCATCATGTGTTTTTCTTTCTTAAAAAGTTTCTCGGGTTCTTTACACTCACCATAGGATACACAGCAGTATCAAGCTACTATTTTACGCTGCCCCTACCCCGATCGAGCCAACCCATTCGTGTTGCAACCATAATATAGCTTCAACCACGGTTATTATTTTCATACACCATCATCATCACCACAGATCACCTCGGGGATGGGAGTGGATATTTTACATAGTTGTCATGGTTGGCAGGCGGGTTGGCAACCGCAGTTTATATTATGATTGGATTTGTTATCAGGACGATGCCGTTACCCATCTCCAGTTTCATACTCCTTGGCCACCTTTTAAAATATCTACGGAATTATAAAGGTGTAAGAGCCATGATAGCTCAGATGGTTAGCGCTCGATGTAAGCTTCACAGTACTCGAGCAACCCGGGTTCGATCCCCGCCGGCACCAATGAAATTGTTAATTGCAATTTAAAGTGCTGATTTACCACGTACTCGGCGGTGAAGGAAAACATCGTGAGGAAACCTGCATGTCTGAGAAATAAGAAAAAAATATATTTCGAAGACGTGAAATAAGACTGACCCTCTCAGAAATGAGAGGAGGCCTGTGCCCAGCGGTGGGACGTAAATAGGCTGCAACTTTACTTTTTAATTTATAAAGGTGTAGTAACGAAAATCTGTACTAAATATCCGGTAATTATTTTTGCTGACGACATAATATCAATCACGATACACAAAAAACCAAATTCTGGCTACAACAACAGTGGTAAAGCCACGCGGCAGCGTTTGCTGTCGCACGGGTGGGCCGGCTCGAACCGGGGTGGTACCACGTCCTCACAGAAAACCAGCGTGAAGTAGAGGTTTACCTCTGCGTTTCGCTTGGTGAGTGCAGGTGGCCGGAGGCCCTTTCTATTGGAAATGAGGTATTCCATCTTAGTCCTCACGGGTGACAACGCATCTGCATTTTGATTTGTAATAGAGGATAGATGTAGATGTCTATGGGCCGCAGCAACCACTTACCATCAGGTGGACTGTGTGCTCGTTTGTCACCCTTATTATATAAAAAAAAACCAATGAGATTAATAATGAAATCGCTAATATAACTAACTGGAGTAATAACTTGAAAATAAATACACATAAAACAAAATATGTTCAATTTATTAATAAAAATGCTCAAATCCCAAAGTTATCTTTACGCCACCGTAATGAAACCATTTCAGATGCTACATCTGGAACCTTTCTCGGCATAGTGATAGATTCGATGATAAATTGACAACATCCTTCTTCAATCGCTTTCTATATTATTATGACTAGTATTAATTTTATTGTAATTTATATTTATTTAATTATTTTTCATTATGTAATTTGATTACATGAAGATAACATGGCCCATTTACAAATGCCAGAACTTTATCTATACTACCATGTTTTATGCAAATAAAGTTGCCAAAGATGCCAATACATATAGACCTGACCCATGACATGGAAAGGAAAATTTAACTCCCTTTTTTGTGACTCTCAGAAATCTTCGAAATCTTCACGAAATTAAAGATATAAAATTCAAAACAATCCCTTGACAAAAACTTTTCAACGAGCGACCTTAATATAGAAAGAAAGTTAGTTAAAATTTACTGTTTTAGAAGACAACCGTCGAATTTATACTCTAAAAAGTACGGTTATTAAAAGTTGAGAGACGTCCCCAGTTTTCTGTAGTACTCCAAGATAATTTAGAATAAAATATTTATGAATTGAATTTCGTAAACGATTTTAAATAACGGAAAACTGATTCTAATAACCCTTTTTAAAAATGTGTGTTTTCTATAAAATGAACATAGAATGTACATAAACTCTCAATCCTGTTACCCAAAACGGTAGACAGAGACCACGGACTTCCAATGACGATGGCATCCACGACTTTTTCTGCCACCGGGGCGGCGCCAATGAAAATTGAGGTGTAATATTTGACAGATTTCATAGTAGAAAGTTAATTTCTTCGAAAAATGTAAAGTTTAATGTTTCTTTCATGTATTAGTTATATTTTACATTGTTTAGATTAAATATAAATAAACCAAGCCACAAATTTTTACAAAAGTAGAAAATTAAAACAAAATAGTTAAACATTTTGCAAAAATTGGAAACTAACCAATGAGGCATTGTTTTGTGTATTAGTATAATACCCTAGAAACTGATAAACTGTTATTAAAAATTAACTTATCAAATAAATGACCTGGCGTAACAAAATTTTCTCATCATAGTTGACAACTAGCGAGCGAACATTAAAATTATCATTAAATATTAGCCCTTTTTGGCACGATATTAACACACCTCTCACGAAAATTAAAAGAATCAGGTGTTATTTTGCGGACATCCATTATGTTAAAGATGTTAAACATTAATTAACTAAGATCCGCACAATAAAATAAAATAAAATAATGTGTCTTACCTAGTTTGAAGAGCACCTTCCACCCTCCGTAGTGGTGTTAGAATTATTGGTGACGGGAATAGTGTACGCAATTGAGGGAGGGCGGGATGTGCTCTTCAAACTACGTAATAAGATTAATTTTTAACATCTTTACGTTCGCTCGCTACTTTCACGTTCGTTGGAATAATCACCTCAATTACTAAAGTCTATCACATTTTTTTTAAAACGTAACCTTCTTCTCACCACGATTTTCTCCTATATCGTGGGGGCAGTTTACAAACATAAATTGCACAAGGAGAAACATCTAAACCCGAAACAATTATTTGTAGGCCATACAGATACTTGTTCCGTGCGGGATTCGAACCCGCGGCTCTTATCGCTGCAACTCCGTTGCTAAGCCACTGCGCCACGGAGCCTCTAAGTAGAGAGGTGAACGGCAGTCGGGAAGGGACGCCCTAGGCGAAAGTTTATCGACCAAATTGGCGATATATTGAAAATGGGCCAAATCAAGAGTACCTTTAATGCATATGTATGCGTAGGTATATGGATCTGGAGGAAGCGAGAGAGGTGTGTCAGAATCGTGCCAAATGGAAGTCTATAGTCTGCCTACCCTTCTGGGTGACAGGCGTGAGTGTTTATGTATATGTATTACACCTCATTTTTCATTGGCGCCACTCCGGTGGCAGAAAAAGTCATGGATGCAATCGTCATTGGAAGTCCGTGGTCTCTATCTACCGTTTTGGGTTTCAGGCTTGAGAGTTTATATTAGTATACCTATATATTTAAATCTCTTTGGTTTATATAAATGCTATGTTCATTTTATAGAATACACACATTTTTAGAAAGGGTTATTAGAATAAGTTTTCCATCATTTAAAATCGTTTACGAAATTCAATTCATAAATATTTTATTCTAAATTGTCTTGGAGTACTACAGAAAACTGGAGACGTCTCTCAACTTTTAATAACCGTTCTTTTTAGAGTATTAATTCGACGGTTGTTTTCTAAAACAGTAAATTTTAAATAATTTTCTTTCTATATTAAAATCGCTCGTTGAAAAGTTACAATTACAGGATACATTACGGAGTGTGCGCACAGGAATCTTATGATCCCTCCCTCTTCCTTCCACCATCAGACAGCCAGACACTGGGCCAATCTCCATCCTTTCGTTGTCGACATACCACGCAAGAAAACCAAGCCGCTTGCTTTGATGCTCGGCATGCCTATGTCATCATCATCATCATCATTAAAGCCTTTCATAAGTCCACTGCTGAACATAGGCCTCCCCCAAGGAATACCACAAAGCACGGTCCTGAGCCACCTGCATCCATCGACTTCCTGCATGTCTTACCAGGTCGTCACTCCATCTCGTGGGGGTCGCCCTACACTTCGCCTACCGGTACGAGGCTGCCACTCAAGAACCTTTCTTCCCCATCGGTTGTCGGTTCTTCAAGCTATATGGCCGTCCCACTGCCACTTCAGCTTACTAATCCGTTGGGCTATGTGGGTTACTCTGGTTCTACTGCGGATAGCCTCATTTCTAAGTTTATCACGCAGAAAAACTCCGAGCATAGCCCTCTCCATAGCTCGTTGAGCGACCTTGAGCTTTCTCATACGGCCAGCAGTGAAGGACCACGTCTCATGCCTATGTAAAGGAGTGGAATAATTTGCCAGCACCTGTCTTTCCATCATCAAGGCAATAGTTATATACTTTTTTAAGCTATGTTTGTACGTTTCACTATCATTGGTTGCTTCGCCACTTGCTTTCAGGCAGGGAACTAGTCAAGCACTGGCTTAGAATGGTCAAAAAATTCCACCTTAAGGCCTCGGCCTCCACGAGAATTGCCTTGAATATGCATGCATCTAGCAGCATATTGAAAATGTAAAAAACTATCTAGATACAAGATCCATGAAATTCATCACCATCACTTACAACAGACTTTTTATAGGATTACGATGACAACACATAGTCCATCCGATGGTAAGTGGTTGCTGTGTTCCAAAGAAATTACATCTATCCTCAATGACGAATCAGAATGCAGATGCGTTGAATAAAATCTAATAAATAATTATGCAAGTGCGTTGTCATCCGTTAGGACTAAGATGGAATTCCCCATTTCCAGTAAAATGGGTCTCTGGTTCTCTGTACTTATTATATTATCATTACCATACGGAAGACGGCAGGGTTAAGCTGCTATTTTACGCTGGTATTCTGTCAATAAGAATTCCTCATCCTATTTCGTTTCTGTGGTGTCCTAAGAAGCGACTGGGATATGCCAGATCTTATGGTTTCAGGTAGATAACGGAATAAACTAAATAAACGACCGACGCTCGACAAAAAATATCCAAATAGCGTCAAAGATGTGATTGTCAATCATCATGTCAATCAAGTGTGACGATTAGAGCAATTTTTTTTCTACAATTGGAGAGGCCGACACGTCGCAGTTGATTTTAATGCTGCAATGTATGGCCTAATGAAGAAGTAGATTTAACTAGATCGTTTAATACTCCGTCTATGTAAGCATAATCCTCTAATCTGTTTCCACGTCCGGTCTGAAGATCATAGAGAGGCCAGGATAATTGTAGGTTGAGAGCCATTCCATCTTGGTCCTTAGAAGTGACAAAGCGTATGTAGCCTTCCTTGTTTGAAATTGGTTGCACGTGTCCATGGGTTGCAATAACCACCTGCTATCAGGGGCACATTTGTTAAAATGTCATTTCAATTTTATGAAAACATGTAGAAGAAGGAAATACGAATTATAGATCGAAGCTAGCAACAATTGAACGCGTGATGCCGAAAATTGGGCTAAGTGGCGCGATTTGGAAGATGCTCATGTCCAGTCGTGAACTGCCGCAGGCTGATGATTTTTTTAATTAAATAGTTTATCTATACATCAGACGTGGTTCCTTATACATTATCGAGGAAAAATTCCAATTCTAAGGGTGGAAAATAGGGGATAAAATTTTCAGTGTAACTATATTTCGACGGAATTCTAGCTGTTTCCTTGAGACGGTAAATGGTATGGAGGTATAGAGAGGATGTAAACTGGTTCCTTAGTCAATTAAAAGGTTCAAAAGTTATACTTTCCCTTAACACTATTCCTTGGCACCGAAAAGCATATATGTTATGTGGATATAATGATTTCTAATATTTACGCGAATACTACACACAATACTTTCATTCAACGCCATTATGTGGACATAATTTTAGTTTTAATTTTTTTTAATCGGCTTTTACATTTTATTAAAAGTATTCTGTTTTTTTTTTCTTCTCAATACTTTCTTTGTCCAAACAGACAGCTAAAAACTATCACAAAACTGGAGCAAAACAAACAATGCCTGAATTTAAATACAAAACAAAAACGTCGAAAACCAAGCAATATTTGCGAGTAGACGAACTATTCGGATGTAGATGAATGTTGGAACCAATCAATCATAGCTGGGTCGCGGTCGCACGGAGTACATTCGCTATATGCCGGCGGTAAATAGCCGCTCACTGCATTGCCAATGACCGCTACATATGTATGAGCCCTAACGCTCGCTGTTTGTATGTCGGATTAATATGGATGATACGCTTTGGTTTCTCGTTTAGATATATTGTAAGGTCAGGATACTGATTAGGGGCGGCGAGAAAGGTTTGTATTTCCTTTGTTGGGTGGGTTTTATAAAAGGATTGGTCGTTTAGTAGGGTGTAAGAAATTTAATTATCGTAATTCAAAAACAACAAGAAGAAAATAAAAGAATTATCATATCTTACTTATTTTAGTTATTTATATAAAGGGTAGAGACAAGAGTACGGCTCCGTGGCGCAGTGGCTTGGCTATGAGTTGCGTTGCTAAGGACCGCGGGTTTGCATCCAAACAAGTATTTGTATGGCCTATAAATAATTATTCCGATTCTGTAGGTATGTCTTTGTGAAATTTATGAATTAAAAGAAAGTTAAACTATCTCAATCCATTTTTTGCCCGATGCTTTGTCTGTTGGTCCGATAACGAAATGGAATTTGCGAAATTAAGTCATGCAACTCCTGCGCAGACTCACCACAATATACACACATACAAAAAAGCCCTGAACGAAATGAATACCTATATAAAGTGATCTGTAGACACTGATTTGCAATAAGATTGTATTCTATTTATAATTATACGTAGACTCAAATTCACGTCATCAACCACCGTGGCTTTTCGTTGAAATCTCCTTTATTTTCCTTCATTTGCAGTTATTGACGTTTTTTTCATAGGATAAGGGTGACAAACGAGCACACAGTCCACCTGATGGTAAGTGGTTGCTGTGGCTCATAGACATCTAAATCTATCCTCGATGCCGTATCAAAATGCAAATGCGTTGTCTCCCGTGAGGACTAAGATGAAATGCCTTGTTTCCAGTAAAAAGGGTCTCCTGTTTTCTACGCTCACCATATGGAACACTATTCTGTGAAAGCGTGGTCCTTCCTTGGTCGAGCCGACCAGTGATACCTATAGCTGCAGCATGGCTCTACCACGTAAAGTGCATGAAATCCTCTGTTTTAAAACAAAATTCTAGTTTAACTATTTATAAATCGCTTAAATATTTCACTTTAAGTCATCTTAAGTTGCTGTAAAATATTCTAAATATAAATATCAATTGCTTTTTTTTAGTCTCGCTAAAACTTAAAAACGCTTCGACCGATTTTGATGATTTTTTTGTGTCTTTGAATGAGTCCCTAGATAGAGCAGTGGATTTAGGCTGTAAAGGTAACTGTAAAAAATAAGTCACATAAATGTTAGACAACAGTCGTGAGATAAAACGACAGTCAATAAATTTAGTCTTTACAATGGACTTAAACTTAATGGCCGAAATACACTCGAAAGTGGCAAGGTGACGGGAGCGCGCCCACTTCCGGCCGCGATCAAGATGGCCTCCGCGACAATTTCCGCATCTTGACCACCATTATTAACTTGCCTCCAGCGTTTTCGACCCCACATCGACTTTTTAAAATTTTCTGTATTATATAAATATAGAGTGCAGTAAAATATTATAGCGATATAGCTGATAAAATATTCAGTGTGTCCCATTTTTATTAAATTGTTATGTAAAAAATAATCACAAAATATTTATATAAATAAACACATCTTAGTTATGAATTTACGATATAAAACGATAGAAACATAAGAATTACAACTAGGCCATTACAATATCACCAAAATAGTATGCAAATGAACAGCAACCGACCACCCCGATGCGACATAGGGCAGCATCTCTGCAACGTCACCTTCTTTTTTTATGGAATAAGAGTGACAAACGAGCACACAATAGACTTGATGGTAAGTAGATGCTGTGGCCCGCCTATCCTCAATTAGGAATCAAAATGCAAATGCCTTATCACCCCTGAAGACTAACATGGAATGCCTCGTTTTCAGTACAAAGCATCTGCAGTCTCCTACATTCACGCTAGCTTACGCTGGTATTTTGTGGGATCCTTCCTCATGTAGTCCTTTCCCTGTCTAGCCAACCTATTTTGTTCTTCAACTATAATATATCTAAAGCTGGCTCTACCACGTAAAAACGCTTTAAGTCTTTGTTTGTACTAAGGTAATTCTCACGAAGGATGGAATAACGACAACAATTAAGACTTAACTAATTACCGATTATTATTACTTATTACTTTTCTGCACTTATTCCCAATAATTAGCATGATTAACCAGTGACGAGTCTACGTGATCGTAAATAGCTACTGCAACCTCATAGAAAACTGCATTTGACTTCTAAAAAATGCGATAAACGCGTTATCACGTCGAAGTAGATAAACAATCTCACAGCCTGTAAATTTAAGCTTATTCCGCACATTCGATTGAAACGGTTTGCTTCGTCTTTTTTTGCTTCGAATTTTGGATACCACATCTTCAATGCAAGAGTGAATATGCCTCCGTTTTTGCTACTACAAAGACAGATACTATATTGGGTGGTATCTTCAACGCAAGAGTGAATGTGCCTTCATTTTCGCTATTACAAAGAGTGATACTATATTGGGTGGTATCTTCAATGCAAGAGTGAATGAGCTTTAGTTTTTGCTATTGCAAAGAGTAATATTATATTAGGTGGTATCTTCAACGCAAGAGT